>VZTR01003000.1:163970-227747 GCA_013400775.1 Chaetops frenatus
GGAGGGGGGCACGGGGGGCTGCTGCCGCCGAAGCGTCACTTCCGCTCTGGGCGGGGAAGCGGCAGCCCCGCGCTCAACGACTGAGCGCCATCTTGGTTTCGGGTACCCGTCCGCAAGCAAGATGGCGGCTGGCGGCCGCCCGCCCCCGCGGGGCTGTGTCCCTGCCCCACGCCCGAGGGCTCCATGTCCCGCCCGCCGCGGCTGCCGGCTCCCCCCGCAGCGCCGCGGCTGAACGCTGTTGCCTTGTATCCTCTCGTTCCCCGCAGGGAGGCGAGGGCGCAGGCTTCCCCGGCCGTTGCCTGGTTACCTGTGGGGCGGGGTGCGCATCCATGCAGCGGGCTCGCTGGGAAGGGGCCGGGCCGTGTGCGGAGCGCGGCGCGGCGCAGGCAGCGCCTCGGCATCCAGCGGCGTTGGCAGCCGGTGCTCCGCGCACCGGGAGGGAGATGGCGGTGCCGCGGCGCTTTACTGCAGCGCCTTTTGCAGCAGGCCGTCGCTTAGTTGCGATACAGCAGCGCCACGATCGGGGAAAGCGTGCCCAAGAGGCTTCTGTACCACCAAAAAGGTGCAGCCGAGGGCTGCGACTGAACAGCCTTTGGTTCATGCATGAAGAATTGTGTGTAGGCTGGCCAAGTCCTACAGTTCACAGAATCACGGAGTATTCTGAGTTGGAAGGGACCCATTTCGAGTCCAGCTCTTAGCCGTGCACAGGACAGCCCCAAGAATCACATCATTTACTTGAGAGCGTTGATGAGCAATTCACACTGCTTGAATCTTACATCTGATTTACTTTTTAAAAGGTTAGTGTCTATTATTTTTGAGGCAAGAAACAAAAACCAACCCACTACCAAAAAAAAAAAAAAAAAAAAGGGACCCCATACCATTTTAACGTGAGTTTTATAAATTCTGGGGACAATGACTGAGAGGCAGCCAACAGCAACTGCTGGAAGAAAAAGGCATGGAAGATGAGAAGCAGACATAATACCCAAATACTGGCTTGCTGTTTCATATGTAGGGAAAGTGACGCACTTGTTAGATCTATTTATTTTGGCCATTAAGTTTTTTGAAATGTAGCCTTCTATGGAGGCAGCAACCAATGAGTAGTTGGTGCTGAAATAAGTACAGCGTGGTTGAACAGTCTGGCCTAGAGAGAAACAAATCCCTCCCTACTTTTAAGGTTTTCCTTTCTGCAGGAGTAGGGGTAACAGATGTGTTCCTCAAGTGCAGCACATGTGCTACAGCTTTTGCTGTAACTAACAATAAGGCGCTATTAATGAAGATGCTCTTTGAGCTATGAGAAGGAACCCGTGAGAGAAGACAATTTGCTTATAAGGTTTTCAGAACTGTTGTGAGCTTTGGCTGCATTCAATACACCTATTTCTTAATGGTTCTGAGAATTGCTCATGCAGGGACACCTTCCACTAGACTTAAGTTGCCCAAAACCAGATCCAGTCCCCAGCTGGTGCATCTGCAGCTTCTCTGGGCAACCTGTGCCCCACCACTCTCACAGTGAGAATTTCTTCATAATACCTAAACTTACCCTACCTTCTTTCAGTTTAAAGCCATTGCCCCTTGCCCTGCAGTAACACACCCTTGTAAAAAGTCACTCTGGCCCTCTTGTAGCCCCCCACCCATAGGTACTGGAAGGCTGCTGTACAATCTCCTCAGAGCTCTCCCATCTCCTGAGTGAACTACCCCAACTCTCTCAACCTGTCTTCATAGGAGAGGTGCTCCAGCCCTCTGGTCCTCTTTGCGATGTGCCTCTGGACTTGCTCGAACGGGTCCATGTCCTTGTTGTGTTGGGGCCTCAGTGCTGGATGCAGGACTCCAGGCTGNCTCACCAGAGCAGAGCAGAGGGGCAGAATCCCCTCTCTCATCCTACTGCCCATGCTGCTTTGGATGCAGCCCAGGACACGATTGGCTTTCTGTACTGCGAGCTCACATTGCTGACACATGCCCAGCCTCTCATCCATCAGCACCCCCAACTTCTCCTCAGGGGTACTCTCAATCCATTCTCTGCCAGCCTGTACTTGTTCTTGGGATGGTCCTGATCCAGGTGTAGGACCTTGCACTTGGCCCTGTTGAATTTCATGAGGTTCATACAGGTTCACCTCAAGCCTCTCCTGGTCTGTCTGGATGGCATCCCTTCCCTCCAGCGTGCTGACCACACCTCTCAACTTGGTGTTGGAAAACTTGCTGAGGGTGCACTCAATCCCACTGGCACCAACACAGATTTGTGGGACATAAGCCAATATAAGATATGTGGGATGTATCCTATTGGGACAGAAAGACTTTGATTCTTTCAGTTCTCTATTGTATTTAAGACAACATGCTATGTGCCCAGATGGAAAAAAAAAAACTATAACGTGAAACTTTTTGAAAATATATTGTAAATTTTTTCGAATGTATTTGCCTGATGGCAAATAATGCAGATTCTTTCAAAGTTTTGTTCACTTCTCGTCTTGCCAAATGTGACATTTGTGCTACAGGCTGTGTGATTCTGCAGTGGAGGCCCTTGGTAGCAAAAGCATCAGGACCAGCACCTGTACTTTGAAACAAATCAAACCAGTTGTTTTCTAAGGGTGTTCATATGAAACACAACCTAACAGGTCTCCCTCTCCTCTGATTCCATGACTTTATGTGGTAATTTACCTTGTAAAATTTAACTTTCTTTTTATACAATTTGTTCAAACCTCTAAGGTACATGGGCACCTCTGAGCTGCCTTGAATTTTGTAGAGACACTATCTTTTGCTACAAAGCAATAAAAAATACCAAAAATAATTCAATTTGTGTGCTTATTATTATCATAGGAGACAGTAGCTCTAGGCATGACACAAACTGCTGCTTTATTTGAATACAGCTCAAGACAATGGAAAAATACATAAAGACAAAGCAGCACAATAATACTGTGTCATCACTGGCCCAAGCCAGACCCTTGGTGACTGTTATCAGGTGTTCTCACTGTTCAGTAAATTGGCTGAATAGTTGTACATCTTGTGAGGACTAACACAGAAAGGAGAAATCAGTCAGAAAGTCCATGGTTGATAGTCAGCAGTGAAATTGGATTGTCCCATCAGGGAATGCCACTCCTAAGAGTTACAAAATGGTAATGTAATCTCAGTTTCAAGGATTTATTAGGAATGAAGAAACCCCAGAGTGAAGTTGTCTTTAATCTCTTCAAAAGCTGGAGCACAAGCTTGCACAAGTCAGTGGTTGTATTTACCATCTTTGGCCTGGTTCTGTATGTGCAGCTGGTACCTTACGACAGAGATTCACATCTATAGCAGCTGCTTTTCCTTTTAAAACCTTGTTCAGTTTTACAACCCCTTTGAATGGATTTTGTCAATCCGTGAGTGGGACAAGGCTCAAGGAAGCTGTGTAAACGAATGCTTCAGTAGATGGCACTCTCCCTCTGAAGGAGGATGGGCAAATACCTCAGCCAAGGAATTAGATGCAGTGAGAAAAACTTCCTTTATTCTGTACAGGAACCACAATGAATGCACACGAAGCTCTGCCTAGCTATGCAATGAAGTAACCCCTGGCAGATTTTCACAAATCTGGATCTATCAAGTCCTCACATCTGGCTTCCTCCCTGCCTGAATGACTGTAGTCTGTTTATATTCAGCTGAATTCCTCCTGAATTTGTAACAGCGAATGCACACTGACAGACAGACGCACACACACATATGTACGCATCTGTGTATTTTTATATATATATAATATATATATATGTGTGTATATATATTCTACATATTTGTGTGTATATATATACACAGATATTAATATACACACATATATATATGTATATGTGTATGTATATGTATATGTATGTGTGTATATATGTACACACACACACACACACATATATATATATATAAGAGCTCAGTGGGAATGTAAGTTGCACACATTAGACTCAGAGTTTACAATTGTTCTGCTTTCCCAATCATTTTTTTCAATTTCTTTATTTTGTTCTTCTATTCTGTTAATGTTAGTTCCATTTTGAGAACTTCAGTCCTTTAGTTTTTTGATGGTTTTGTGTTGGTATTTATAGTCACAAAATTTCATAAATCCAGTTTAAAGAGCACTTAGTACAAGTGAGGAGGCCTCATCTGCAGGTATGGGGACAATAAAGACCTGCTAGGGAAGGGAAGCTACAACCTTTTGAATCAAATCTGTTGCTAAACAAGCAGCAATGTACAACCATTGTACATCTTTCTAAACTGTACAGTGCTTTTCTCACTCTTGAACGGGAAGGTGAGAGAACAATGTGAAAGAAATGTGTTTAAGACAAAGTTGCAGTAAAAAAATTACATGGGACAAATATATAAGATGCAAATTTAATTAGTTCAATTTCTTAGAGTTCTGGATTCTTGAGTGATGTGAGTATATTCTTTCAATTTACTGGTTTTTAAGCATTTAAGTGTCTGTTTTCTTATTTGACTGGCACACAAGTTAAATAAGACTACACAAGTTCTCAATCACTGCCTCTCCCCTACACTTTGCAAAAATCCTTTTTCCATTGATTAAAACCACAGGGATAACAGAATTTCTAAAATCCAGAACCAGGAGCTAAAATTTTACCACTGTAGCTCAAATAAGGTTGACCTTGTTTTCCCCCCATATTTATGTCAGAGCCCAAGGGTGTCTGGGGGCCTGTTAGCATGAAGAGGCCCTAGGTCATGTATGAAAGAGGAGTGGAAAGAGTATTTGTGTACATTTCTCCAGTGCTAGTCAACTTTTGAGCAACCAAAAGTTACACACCATTACAGACTGGATAAAGGAATTTCTCTTACAAGAAGCAGTTCAAGCAGTGGCATGCTGCATGAGCAAAATGGTAGACAAATAAGTCTGTTTTTTACATTTTCTGGTTTTGATTCAAAACAGAACAAGCCTACTGTGAGTGTCAGATGCTTAAGGGACTGTGCCCAAAAAAAGGTATTTTCTGTCATTTGCAGAGAAGCTATACAGCAGATTAAATGCTGGACCAGTGGAAGCTTTCTGTTGAAAGTATTATTTAGCTACAGCATTCATTTATGTTTTGGCAAGTTGATTTAAACTTCCAAATGCATTTTATACATTTATACAATTCATGCATTTATGCAATTCCAAACAGCCTTCACACAGTAAGGTTACTGCTTGGTAGTCTCTTTTGCACACAAACTGAATGGAGAGGCTTTTTAAGCACTGTACAAAAGAACAGGTTTGCTTTTTTTTTCCTTTGGAGACAAAAATCAAGGTGTTGAGTGTGGAACATTTACTGTTTGAAGCATGTTCTGTACAAGAACAAAGGTAAAAATAGTCTAACATTATTACGGTACTACTATTTTTTTCCTCTTCTGCAGACTTGATCTGACATTTTATTCAATTAGATAAGTAAACTTATCAAGGTCATAAAACCAATAAAAAACATTTGATTTACAGTTTGAACCTTTACCTTTATAGCAGCTGTTGTGATTTCAGAGTATATTTGAAGATCCACAGACCAGCCTTCTACACTGGCTTTCAAGTAGTTCTTTCAAATCAAAGAACAATTTTCTGACTGAGTCATCAAACTAGGTATTGGGACACCTGAGTTTTATGCCTTCAGGCAAATTATAGCCTAATTTTCAGGTGTCATGCACTTCTTTAACTCCCACTTCCCTAAAACAGAGTTGCAAGAGCTCAGCACCTCTGAAACTTGTTTTTAAACCGTTTTGTGAATATCTTTTACAGATGCATTGGAAAGCTGTTTTAGTGTTCACAATAAATTTTGAGATGTTTAGTAAGAGCACTATAGAAACGCAGTCATTACTAGCAAATGTTTCATTGAAAAAGTCCTGTTGTTTTTTCATCTCAGTGCAGTACAGTTCAAGTTACCTTTAAAGAATCTCACAATTAAACATTACAGTTCATTAAACAGAACAGAGCAAGAGACAGAAGGAGCATGTGATGGATAAGAGGCTTTTAGGATGAAAGCTGAAGAGTGAAAGATGGTGAAAAAAGGTGAAGACTAAGTGGTGGCAGAAGTAGGACCTGGCAATTACATGGGTTCATTATTCTTTAGAAGACCCCTACAGAAAGAATCCAGAAAACATGGTGAGAAAATAGAAACACTAGCCCCACTTTTGATGACATTAAGAAGCAGACAGAGATCAGAACTCAATGAGTTTGCAGGGCTGGTCAAGGAATTAGCTTGAAAAATCAAAGTTCCAATTCTTTGTAATGGATTGCATTATGTAGTAGAGATCTCATATCTTTTGGTTTACCAGTGTAAGTAGGCTTATTTGTGAAAAGTGGTATTTGTGTTTAGGAAAATTACATCAAGAAAAAAAGCAGCAGTCAATAAATGTATCAAATACAGTAGTTAGAATTAAATCCACCAAATCTATGAGTAAGAAGTTGATAAAAGTGATCAACATCCAGCAGACCCATGCCTACAGGATCCCTAATTAAGGTAACCATGAATCAAACCAGTTCTTACTGGAATCCTCAATATTACTTATATCACCTCATGCTACAAGAATTAAAACAGGGTCATTTGTAAAACTCTTCAGCCAAGGGTGGGCATGTGCACCAGACTGGTGAATTAAGCAAAAGGAGAACTGATCATTTTCTGCTTACTACCTTTTTCTGCATGAAAACTGCAGATGATTTTTGCATCCTCCCATTGCTAGCTTATCCAGCCCACTCAACAGGACTGGCTTGACAGGAAGAAAACAGTGCTAAATTCATTTGGCCACTGTCTTTTCTTTTTTTCTTTTTTTCCCCCCAGTTTTCTATTCTTGCTGATTTGCAAAGTCTCAGGTGACTGAGTTATGAGTTGTTTGTCCAACAGCTCCTTTGTTCTGATGTGTGCTTCAGCAAAAACTGGAAAAACCTGTTCCCTTGCTCTTTCTTTTTTTTTAATCTTCCTCTCTCCAATTGGTAGCTGCAGCTTGTACACATGCAGACAAGGTGGTGCCTACCTTTCATGTGGAAAGCTGCCTTACAAAAACTGAGGTTGCATTTGCCATTATCCCAGAGTTTTTCTAGCCTCATACAAGCTTTGGTGGATGCTCCATGACCTAAACTCCATTCACTCTCCATAAAATGTGTTTAGGTCATTATCTTATTTTTCTTCAAGCAAAAGGAAAGTGTGTCTCCAGTGCACTCATTTTAAGTAATAACTTGTGAACTCAAGGAGATCTGCAGAAACCAGCCTTGTGAAATGTAGTTTTTTGGACACAGAGGTCTGTCTGCCTACAGCATCTGCACATGGTGTGATGTTAACATCTGTAAGACAAAACAAACAGTGAGGAGGCAAGCAATTGCAAAAAGCAGACAAATTGAGAAGAAATTTTTGTTTCCATCTCCTTCCTTTTTTTCTTGCTTTGTGCTGCTGTTGGAACAAGAATGGGTCAGCTATGTGGACGATGCATGCAGCTCCTGCGGGACTTCATAGGCTTTGTTCAGAGGATGTCCTCTGACTTGGTGCAAGGCATCAAGGAATGCTTAACTCTGATAAGTAAATGCTCCTGCTTAAAACAAAACAGCTCTAAAAACAGACAGTTGTACAAGCCCATCCTACAGCCTCACGAGAAGGTGACAGCACAGGAGTTTCTGCAGCATATTGAAACAGGTAAGAGGACTATCTTTTTCTAAAGGATTGTGAAAGAGCAAGGAGATTGATTTTGTGGGTTGAAAGCAGATTGCTAGCTGATAATGCTCTGGCAGGGTGTTGAGCAGCTTGGTGATGATGAGGAAAGGCCCGAGTTACAGAGCATTTTCTTTGTAAAGGACACCAAGGGCTCAAGTGGTGCAACAGTTGAATCTAGGTAGAAATGGTCAGTCACACACTTGCTCTGCCACCACTGTTAATATATAATCCATGTAAATGTGTTTCATAAAAGTGAGTCCTTCTAGAAATAGAAATTACAGTTACTTTTTGAAGTCAGTCAAAAGGAACTGACAAAGCTGGACATGGGCTTTGCTAAGACTGGATGCTACTCGAGTTCTGAGCTGTGAGTGGGCAGATCACAGTGTGATGTGCACAGTTGTGCACCTCTGTGTTGGCTGAACACTTTGACTTATGCTAGGAATGTCTGGACTATACACGGGGAAGATCAAAGTTACCCTGGAACAAGCAGGGTGAGCTTTCAGGATTCCAAGCAACTGCGCTTTTGTGCAAACATTTTATTCATCAGGCTTAATCACGGTCATGGGATTCAGCTTGAATCAAAGTAGACCATAACTCTTCATCTGTCTCCTTTGCTTTACAGGTTGTCTGCCTTATTCCCCTGTTTTTTAATTTGTAATGTCTTCTTTGTCCTGTCCTAGGATACAATATCAATAGGAAAACTTGTTTTTTTAATTTGCTCCTGCAGTCATCTTGAATCAGTGTATTTTGTTGGTTGTCCAATCTAAAAACCATCCTTATCTCAAGATAAGGGGTCATTGCTTGTTCGGTTTTGCTTTGTCTCACAACTAATTGGGCATACTGCTTTATGTTTAGCAACTCTGAGCTAAAACTACTACACAAAATTGCATAGTCTTCTACTTTCATTTGTGTGAAGGGTATGGAACTACTATTTCTTTACTTGCCTTTTTAGGGAACGTGAAACAATCTTGTGAGGGGAACCAGGAGAGACATTTTTCCATGGTGCGACATGCTTAATGCTGTTTGAAATGATCTGTCATGGAAGAACCTTTGGAATAATTGCTGTGACACTAGTTGTTGGGAACATGTGTGAATAAGCCTCGGCTGGTATTAGCTGGTGTCATTATCCAGTGACTCTGGTGGGTCCTGTGCTGCCAATAAGGTTCACTGATTGTTGCACCTTTAGTCCCGGTTTAAATCTTGACATTCATATCCAGAATAGGGACAGATCTTCCAGCTTATTAAACAGTGAAGATCTTCCAGGGCTGAACTTTTTCTTCCAGAGACTAGCATGCTCCTGACTCCTGACTGTCTTGGCAGCATCCCCGCTCAGTTGATGGATGAGGTGTAATGAAGGCGAGGCCAGAATGGCACCTTGTATCACCCACTGGTACGCCCTAAAAAGACTAAGTTTTCTTAAAAGATCCTTTCCTTTCTGAGATCAGTCTTCGAAAGTCTGGTCTATCTTGGATCTTGGGAGTTGGGGTACAGCAGCAGGAAGCCTAGAGCTTCTCTGACAGCAGTACAAGGATGACAATGAGGGTTGTAAGGGAGGTCCCACTGTCCACAACAGAAGACATACAGCACCCAGGAAGAAGAATCGATTCTCTGAGTGGCCAGATCTTACTGCCTAGACAAATGGAGGCAAGGAAGCCTCAAAAAGAGAACCAAGACACATCCCTCTTACTTTAACACTCACCTGTGTATTTTATTCCAAGGGGGAACAAGCCTATCCTCAGGTTTGAACAAAATATGATAAGCAAAAAGACAGTATTTGGACTATTTGGGTGCAAGGGGAGACTTCATGTTTGATCATCACACTCATCTCTTAGCCAGGGCAGCAAATTTTGATATTTTAAGCATGTGAAGATTTTGAGTGGTTTCAGCTTTATCACTCTCCCAAACAAAACCACAGATATGTGGAAGAATCATAGATTCAGGTTCAATAGTGAAAGGAACAGAATTAAGCCACATGAAGAGATTTTTGTGGATTTTTTTTCTCTAAAACCTTGCACACACAGGTAAATCCTTCCCTTTGTGTGTATTACTAGCTGATCTTTAAAAATTGATCTTTATATGAATCAGTTCTGTAAAGTTCACTTACCTAACTGTGAAGGTAGGAGTTTGCTAGTCTTGACATGTCAGCAGCTTCTAATGGCTTTGAGATATTGGCTGTGTTTTGCACTGAGATATGAAAGCTCATGCCCCTCACATCCCTCAAATTTCTTTGTCCCATGGGAAGTAAAGTAGCTGGATATTTTTCAGAGAGATATTTCAATCATTAATGCACAGCTTTAATCTGTTGCCTGAAAATATGTCTTATAATTGCTCTACCAGTCGATCATACATTACCTTTTTAACTCTGCTCATTGGTTCAATGTCCCTTTCATTTTCCTCTCTGCTGCTCTATTCCACATGTTTTATTACACAGTGAGTTACAGAAGTCATGCCTGACTGCTAATGCTTGCTTGATGACTGTTGTTGAACATCTGGTTTATTCATAGGGGAGCTATCATACTTGAGAACAGGTAGACTCATGCTAGAAATTTGAGCCTGAGGCAAGCCCATTTGCGGTCCATGTTGCTATCCCTTTAAATCCTGTATTTCAAAACCCAAGACAGGAAACACAGTGAACTTGAGAGGTGGTAAGTTAGAAATATATACTCTTTCTATACTTAGAAATATATATATATAAAAATATAATATTCATTAGAAATATATACACTTACTTAACTAAGAACACCATGTGCAATAGATATATTTTAACAAAGATACAGAAAAAGATAAAGATTTTTATGGAGAACACCTGCATTTCTATTACATAGCATAAAAGTGTCTAAAGGTTATAATTTATCTCGTTTCCAATCACCAGCTTTGTGAGCTTTACAAGAGGCATTGCCAAGGACAGGTTATTCCCGGTGCATCTATTGCTTCTGCTCATGGAAACATGCATAAGGATAGATGGGCTTTATGGGGTTGTTGCAGTACAAAAATCCTTATGTGTTTGGTTGGCTGTAAATTTTGATTTCTTTTTGTAAGTGAACCCTTTTCAGATGTAATTGAGCCTATGCTGTCATTTTACATCTTTAGATTTTGAAATGTCTCCACTTGGAAAGGACCCTCTGGAAGCCTTGAGGACCTTATCCTTTTCAGAAAACCCAGGCTTACAGCAGTCGGCTGCCCTCTATTACTTGCATATGAGTCAGCACAGTAAGTTATCTCAGTGCATTAGAAAATTTTAATGTAGTTATAAAGAAAAATATTATTTCAAACTGTGAAACTCCTTTTGATTAATTAAGCAAGGTTTTTTTTTGCTTTCATGCTATGTTGTTTGCCAAGGGAGATGGAAAACTGTCATTGCCACGTAGGCAGAGTCAGTTCAGAGTTTTGCTCTAAGGAGATATCTCTCATTATTATAAACGACTGTTATTTGTGAAATTGATATACTTCTGTAAAGCTCAGCAGAACCCAAAGTAGTTAGTCAGTGTATACTGAATCTCCTGAAAGCAACATGGTCAAAATATGGTGAATGGAAATTGACAGAGTAACCAGTTAATGTTTTATATTATATACTTATTGAAAGAGGACAAGACTCTAGAGGCCAGATCATAGTGAAAATTTATGAAGGAAACATTCTTTGTTCCAACTATTCTGTGGGAGCACTTGGCTCTTGAGGTAGTTTGTTAATGGTTAGGAGTCAGCCTAGATATCCCAAATAAAATAGCAGCAAGAGTTTGGATTCTGCAAAAAGGTAAAAATACTAGCAACCAGCAGGTTGAAATTTATTTATGTATTTGCTTGTTTTAATTTTACTTCAAAGAGAATATTCTGTCACTTGACATGATAGCTTTGTCTCATGTATTTTTTGCTGGATAAAAAGTGCAGGTAGCCACAATGGAAGAACCTGCTGTGAGGCAGAATGACTTGTTTGGTAGCAAGGCACACTGCTTCCCTTCCCATGATGTATTTGAAGTACTTGATTATTCAAAACCTCTTTAGGAAACTTGCACAGTTTACTAGTAGCAGTGGAATTTTAATGAAGGTGAATACCACTCAGCCTGTCTATGGGAGCACCGGAGGCTTAAGTCCGTCAAGAGAAAAATGTGACTTTGGTGAAAAATAGGACTGATGAATATTTCCTCTCATTCTTGCAGTGAACATCCCCCTCCCTGTGGAGCATCTGGAACCCTTCTATGCCTTACTACGTTCTGCTGACCTGGAGGTGCAGCAGATGTCTTCCTTGTCCCTTGTCAATTTCTTGCTGGAAGGAAATAGTGAGTAATTAACAACACATCTCTCTTAAGGTGAAGAAGTATCTCTTGAGCCAGACTCAGGCAGAAGGAGGGCACTTCTACACAAATCCAGATTCCTTTTTTTGTGTTCCTGGTAGGACAAGAGTGAGTCTTTTTCTGACTGCAAGATACATAGCTTCTGGTGGCACCAAGATATATCAGATCCCTCAAGCTAGATTATACTGTGTGGCAAGAGTTCTTGCATCTGTGTGCAAAGGCTGATAAATTATTCCCGGACCAGTGTGGGAATTCTGTTCTCATTCTTGGATCTACAGTCAACAGTTTCCTTTTCAAACAACAGATACAGCTCTTAGAAATAACCTCTATGTACAAGACAGTGTTCATTTTCTTGTTATTTATGAACTGGAGCTTAATCTTAAATTGCTTGCAGAGGAAAAAAAAAATTTTTTTAAATACTTAGTAGATTTCACTTGCTTTGGTAACTAAAGAGGAAAATAAATTTGAGATATAATCTGGGAGATGCAGAACAAAAACTTCCCAATAAAGTTTATGTTGATAGACAGGGCATGAACATGCCACACCTCATCAATGGAGTCCTTGTCGCATCTTTGATCAAGAAGTGCATCTTACTGCACTCCTTGACACCTGGGCCACAAGTATTCCATCCCACAGTCCCATAACAGCAGAAGACAGGGTCAGTCTTCAGAGAAGCTGGCCTTTTTCTTTACTTTCTTTTTTTAAGGATTTTTCTGCAAGTAATATCATGTCAATATTTACAAAGAAAAAATATTATTAGAAGGGTAGATCTGAAGAAAAATGAAGGGTGGGTGCAGCGCTGAGTTGAATTGTGAACCTATTGGTTGTTCTTTCCAAAATTAACCTTATTTGGGACCTTCTGGCCTAAAACCTCCAAACATCTGTTACACTCTTTCATGTGTCGGAAGAGGAATTAAGCAAACCAAGCTGGGGGCTGTGAGTGTCTTTGAGGCTGTTTCCATCTTAGGTCTATTTTGCATAATGACAATGTAGATCTCCAAAGCAGTCAATGGATGATGTACTCATTCCACAAAATCACTAACCATTTACATTTTTATTTATCCATTTTTTTCTTGAATTTATGAATAGTTGACAAAGAATTAGTTGTCCAAATGGGTTTACTTGAGCCAATTCTGGATCTGCTTGAGTCAGAGGATCCCACTGTCCAGTGTAATTCCTGTGCCTGCATCATGACTTTGGCTGTTTCAGGTGAGTGTTCTCTTTGCCTTTATCCTCTGCTGTGAATTCATCCAACTCTTACATCATATTTTAAGATAAAACAATATATTTGCAATTGGTTTAAGAGTCATAAGGCACAGCAGCAAGTTTTGGTATTCCCACATCATAAATTCAACCTCCTGACATTCCAGTTATTTTACTCAGTGTTTCTGACCTTCGTGCTCTTATGAGTACAAACCTTTTTCTGATTTTCATCCTAAATGTATTCATGACCGGCTTATGATAATTAATGTCTACATTGGCTTTTGCTTCAGGAGTTCTGTCTCTCTGATGTCTATGCTGATGAGGTTCCTTCATTTTACTAGACTGAGAAAGCCAAGCTCTTTTAAGACTCCTCGTGTAAGTGAGACTCTCCATTCGTCTTCAGAGTCTTTCTGGGTGTAAATGATATGTTCCAGGAATGGAACACAGCATTTGCATGTGCCTTATCATGGTACCACAGGCCTTAGGCATTGTTACAGTGCCAAGATACAGATAAATGCTGCAGGAATTCCATTTTGGATTAATCTCTTCTGAAAGAGAAGTCACTAGAATTGTGCAGTATTTCAGCTGGGGTCTCACCTGTGCCTTTTATTTTGGCACGTAAGGAAATATGTTTTGTGGTAACACTTGCAGGTTTGGTGGTTGTGCCATGGTGATGTTGTCATCTTACAGTTGACTTAATCAGTTAGTCTTGCTCCTCCTCTGCTGCTGTTTCCAGGTGACAACAAGTAATCAAGGCTCTACCACAAATCTTTCCAAGTACACATCCCTGCATTTTGTACAGGTTTCATTCTGTTTCTGTTTCTTCAGTCTTCTAACTTGTCTGTTATTTCTAAAATATTCTAGTCCTTCACTGCATTGACTTCATTTACATGAAGTCATTGCACTTCACTACATTCATGTCTTTGTATTAACTCTCTGGTTCAAAACAAGTACAGACTGGAATTTCATTTGTAGTCTCTTCATAGGTGGTCATTCCCATTCAGTAAAACTTGCTGCCAGTTTGCTTTCAATCAGTTTGTTATCCATCATATACTACTTGCATTTGTCACCAACTTCTGCTTAACTATGCATATTTCATATAATAATATTTTCCTGGTATCCAGACAGGTAAGTTCAGCTACAGTTACTAAAAGAAAGTTTATCATGTTGGTCTGTCTTATTCTACCTTGTGCAAACCTTTAGTTCTAAAGTACAAGTTGTGTACAAGTCTGTATAAAAGCCATGAATAACATTTATTTCCCTCTCTGTAGTATTTTTTCTGCCTGTTTCCCTCTCCAGCATGGGAGGTTGCAGTCTAATGTCCCAGAAGGCTGAGGGAAGCATGATGAAAGTGTTAATTTCTCATTTAAGTATTTATGTTGCAAAGGAGGAGTGGATAAGCAGGATCCAACCACATGAAAGTGCTGATTTGCATTTTATGCCACCTTTTTGTTTTATTTTAAGGCTTTTAAACACTTTTCCCTTAGGAGCTTATTTTTAAGCATTGTATATTATTACAGTTGTGTTAAGAACTCTACAGATTACATTACTTTGTGTGGAATGCAAATTGCCTCATTTAAATGTCTTAATTAGGCACAGCATCACTTAACTTCTAGGTACCTGGCACTAGAAGGACTTTCTTTGTGTAGGGTCAGTGAAGTTAAGCCCCTGAAGATTTACAGTTAGATGTCCCTTCCCCTGTTTTAAACAGTCCACGGAGAAAGCAACTTGTTTGGGCATCTAAGGATGTTACTTAGTCCTGAAGACACTCTTCTAGATGTCTTTAACCTGGAATACAGGGAACCCTCAGCTACTCTAGATCCAGTCCACCTTCATTCCCTGTGATCTTCTGATGCCTCGGCACTCTCCCATAAGTGCCAATATCCTTCTGAGCACAAGTACTCCAAATTAAGCACTCAAGGAGCTGTCAAAGCTGAACACAGAAGTAGGCAGTCCTGAAAGTACAAAGGCTGGGTTGATGCCTGGAATTTGATCAGTGTTGAGGATCTCTGTCCCAGTTTAACCAGGATTTAAATGGGCTCCATTTATTCGTTTTTCAGACTATATTTAGATACCACAGCAATGAGACTAAAGCAAGACGCAATTCTCCAGGTTTTATTTTAATTTGAATTTTAACTCACAGGCTCTGATATTTTAAAGTGTCTGCTTGAGAAAAGTATCCTGTTCTATCATATCCTTCAAGAAAGCCATTTATGCAAATAAGATAAATATGGAAGCACAACCAATTTAGGAAGATCCTTAGATGGCTTTAAAGAGACTAAAATTCTGCATCTAAGAATGGTCTTGATTCTGTTGCAATAAGAATGCAGAACTATGTACAGAATGAAACTGTTTAGCAGTGTTACTGCAGGTCATGTGTAAACTGGGTTGTCTCCCTGCTGCAATAGGGAGCTGAAAATAAGAAGAGAAAACCAACCCATTCAGATGAAAATTATTTGAAGGCTAGTTTGTTCCAACACCAGCATTTGTCCACTCAGCAAAAGGACACATGCATAATTGCAATTGTCTGCAGCTTTTCAATCAGTGAGTGAAAGTTATCAGTTCTGGGATAAGAACTCAGAGTACTCCAGAACAGAACTAAATGTTCGCATCTTCGGGGTTTAGGGGGGCCTGAACATCTGCTTTAAGCTAAAACAAGGAGGATGCACTGAATGTAAAGCACATTCAAAGTTGTTCTGATGGGAATTTTTAAGCACACAAATGTCAGAGAGCGGAAAGAAAGAATTTATAAATTAGTGAGTTATTCAAACGCAGCTTGAGTAGATGATGTTGATTTCCCCACTTTAGAGTAGCATCTTGAACACATGGTTTCCTTCTAAAAGCATACCAAGGGATGTCAGTGGTTGCAGTGGCATCATTGGAGGGACTGCATTATTTAAGATAAACAGGTGGTCCAGGAGAGAAACATGATCTAGCCCACCACATCTCTTCCAGAGATGGTAATACAGTTAAATATCTTGGTGAGATGGATTTCCCCATCCAAACTATCATCATAAACTGGCAAAACAATTGTTCAGGCACAGTATCTGATAGAAGAAAGAATTTGCCCAAGTTTTGTCCAAATGTTTGTAATCCCTTTTCTCAAATGTAAGGTTCTTTTCCACATTCACAAACATTCATGGAGTGTATTGTGTGCAAGAATAAAGGAAGCAGCAATATCTAAATTCTTTCTTAATCTTCTGACCTCTGTTTTTTACTTAGCTGAGTAGCTTGCATCACACCAGTTGCAGCCAAACCAAAGACTTTCTGCTTCTACTGAGGGAAACAAAAGAATGGTATGTAGGCAGACTAGATTAGAGAAGGGCTTGCCTACGAAAGGGACCAGAATATTTCACCAGAATAATAGCTTCCCACATGGAAAAGCTATTTTTAAATAGAATACTCTTCCCAGAACAATTGTTTTTCTCAAATTGTTTTCCAGAATAAAAGTTATTTCCCTGAGTATATACTCATAGGAAGACAGAAAATTACTTGCCCTGGAATATTAAACTGATACTACCTGAACTATACTTGAATAAATATCCTGGCTAATCTGTGTATGTCAATTCCCCACTAGAAAGGCTCCAGGTGTAAAACTAACAGCTTTGTTCTCATAACTCTCTAGGTTAGTTAGCACCTGAAGACTTGATCTCATCCAAATACCTTTATTATTTTTGCTCTGTCTGCTTCATGTTTCTCTCAGCAAACTTCCACAGACTGGCCATTGTTTGAACTGTGTATAAATATTGTGAATTTTACAGAATTAAGTATTATAGTTTTTCTATTTTTCACCAGTTTGCCATCCAAGAATCGTTCGCCTTGTACTCCAGGATGTTGAATACAACTGTACAACTTAATACATTGCCATACAAGGAATCACCACCACTTCAGAGAAGCATCATCTTTTCAAATTCCAGTGCTTAAATCAAATTCTGTCTTTCAGAACCTCTGCATTGTTTGTAGCTGTCAAGTGAGTGACATGGGGGCATTCCAAGAGAGAAATTGGCCCTGATTGTACCCTACTAAATTAATTAAACTTTACCTGCACTTTGGTTATCACACTGTGAATAGGCTGATCAGACATACCAAGGGTATGAAGCAAGTACAAGACTTAGTTAAGCTGTTTAAAGGGACTTAAGGATATTTTAATTATCCTAGTCACAGACAAAAAGCATTGAACCAGGTGTGATTTATAGCTAATCCAGAAGTCACGAGTTTGTTTCCTTCCTGTTTAACTCTCAGAATTTTTAACAGTTTCCTTTGGGTATGCAGAGAAATCAGAGAAGGGAACACCAGAGGACTCCTCCTGCTAGTTGTCCAGCTTGTGGCTCACAGTAGGATGGCAGAAAGTATTTCTTTCTTTCTTTCTCTGATTCTTTTCTCCAGAGTCCAACCAAGAGGCTATTGGTGCTGCTAGAGGAGTTACACCCCTACTGTCTCTTGCCAAGTCCTATGATCCCAGAGTCCAACAAAATGCAGTTGGTGCTATTCTGAACCTCACACAATCAGGTACTTTTGGACTAATGGTTTACCTAAATTGCCAAAAGAAAACTCACTGATAGAAAAATAATCTAAAAGGTTAAGGCAAGAATAAAAGCAACAAGTTATTTCCTCTGCTTATGGCATTCTTGTTGGTACCACAGGTTGATGATTTAAGTTTAGCTGATGCAGGCCCTTTTTTGCCTAGTAGCAAAACAGAGAGGCTTGATTTTCTGCTCTGAGGAGCTAGTGTGTGAATATTTAAATAATCAGTCAAAGAAATAGAAGAAAAAAAATAGCCACTTGTTTAAGAAATAACTTGGCCTAAAAAGTTAGCAGGACATTTGGTGTACTTTAAAGCAATCTCAGGAGTTTATCCAACAAAGTCGAGCTTTAGGAACTTTTTGCTTGTTCTGACTAACTCAATGGTGGAATATGCTAAGTATAACTATCATGGGTCAGACATTAAAGGCTCCTGGAATACCTGTTAACAGCTTTATCTAAAGCAGTACTTGGTCCTCTGCAATTATATGTAGACCACCATAATTAACTCTGAAATAAAACAGCATTAAATCTTACCTACCAAGATGATACCATTATTCCACAGGGCTGAATGATAAAGTCTTCTCTGAACTCTCTACTATGGAAGGAAACAGTTGGCAAGAACTTATACAGTTATCTATTGCATTTCTGGCATTATTCAGAATATTTTAAATAATTTGGTTTTGAAACACAGAAATCATAATGAAGATTATACCTGAGGCTTTTCAGCTTCTCCAGCAATTCAGATTCTCAGAGTAGTTTTTAGCATAAAATGGTCAAAAGCTTAATCAGACAGCCTGCTAGTCTTTTTGCTAAAATATCTGCATAGTGCTGCATTACGCAAGCTCTAAATTATATACTCTCCAGTCACACTGACTGGCCTATATTTGGACAACATCAGCACTCTTTGGAACCAAAAGATTGTGTACATCCCTTTTGCATGCTGCTTCCAGATGAGAGGGAGGGGACGAGGAAGACACTATTACTTTTTCTTTTTAATGGCAGAGAAAATCCAACAAGTCCTATGCAAGGAAGGAGCCCTACCAGTCCTTGCCTTGCTGCTGGAATCTGCTGACTCAGAAGTCCAGGTATGACTAAAATAGGTCAGATTTTAAAACAGTAACATTGTGACTGTAAGGAAAGCATAAACCAGAAATGAAAAGGGGGAGAGGAGGCAAGGTTTCTCTAGTGAAGTGGAGAAACATGTGAGAGCATCTTGGTGAAACTCAGCTTAGTCAGATAATGTATATTAAAAGACTAAATTTTTCTAACTCCACAGGAGAAAGTTTATGACACAAAACTTAGTCTGCCAGCACACAGTAATTCATGCACAGGGTTGTTATATGGCTACCTTCTTGTGTCTTTCATATCATCAGACAAGTTGCAGATGGGTCTCTTCGTCTGAGTTTTGGGTTTTTGTTTCGTTTGGGGTTTTTTTTGCATCCTAACTTTGATCTTCCACTCTAAGTAATGTTACTAAGTATTCTGAGAAGACGTAACTTGCATTACTTTCTTGTAAATATCTGTAAATCTTTTATGCCTATCACAGACACCTCTGTGATTCTGCACACCCAGCAGAAAGCTTGTCTTAGTGCAAAAGTATGCTGGTAAATAAACTATGAATCAGAGTTGTAAGCCTTACACTCTGGTAGTTTGTTCATTCAGTCTTTTGAGTAGCATGAACTTGTTTTCTCCATCAGTTTAATTATCTCTATTCAGATTTTTTTCAAATGTCTGAGGGAATGGACCCTCTGGAGTTGCTTTCTGCAAACTGTTCAAGCATTTTTAGATTTCTCTGAGATTCACGTCAAAATTTCCACCTCTATAGCTCAACCTGTTTCTTCTAATAATACCTCTCTAGTAATAGATATTTTATATGTGTAATCCTCCCTAGCATTAATGGTTAGATCCTTAGGAAGTGATCTCTTGGCATGCTAGGGCAATAGCTACATCCACCTTGAGTAAAACAATGTAAACATATAATAGAGTAGAAGCAGATGGCCTAACTCAGATGCCAGCAGCAATGTCATTGCAGCAGCACAGCACATTCCCAAACAGCCAGGGTCCTAATGAATTTGTACAACGTGCCCCAGCAGGATTGCTGTAGTAGCTACAGCATGTTGTGTCAACCCCATAAACACCCTTAAGGTGAAAAGTCACTTTATCTTCATCAGTTTTAAATCTGAGCATTTCTCCAATTTATTTGTATTCTCTTCAACATGTCACCACTCTGACCTTTCTCTCTATATTTTTTCTTGGTTCTTTGCAGTATTACAGCTGTGCTGCCCTAAGCAACGTGGCAGCCAATGTTCAGCACCACAAAGCCTTGCTGAAACCCAGTGACAGATTCCTGCTGCAGACACTGATCTCTCTCCTATCCTCTCCTGTGGACAAGGTAAAGCTGTAGCTTTCCCTTTGTGAAAAGACTTAGCATCTGAGTAGAGCTATAAAGCTGGGCTTCCAGTTTCAGCCTTACATCCTTCTGTTCATCAACTGTATGGGTACCTATGCAGCATCTTTCCCGTGAGAAAAGACACCTATAATAGAACATACATGGGCTCTACAAGGTCAATGTATGAAGAGAGCAAAGGGAAATTATAAAAACTGTTCTACAGCCTTGGACACTTCCTTCAGAATAGGATGGCCTGTATGCTATTAACTTGAAACATCATGTGAGAAGTGCCCTGTCCAGGCTCTGTCTTTGATCATTGTGTCTGTGACAGAAGGTGTCTGACACATCTCTTATGCTACTTTTTTTCTTTTCTTTTTGGTATCCAAAACTTTTACTGTATGGCTTCAAGAAATAACATCTTGAAATTTTTGTGTTGTTGGAAGCCACACCAAAGAAACTTAGAGAAACCACAGTTCAGGGTGGAACTTGAAATTCTATGTAGAAGGGAGGTGAAAAAAAAGGCAAAGCAAATGGGACAATTTATTTCCCTTAATTTTCCCTTATCAGATGTTCTAAAATAAAGCAAACATCTGAATCCCATTCTTCATCAACAATAGGATGACTGATACTAGGAGGTTGAAAAAAATGCATCAAAACTTTGAAAAAAAATCATGTACCAGAATTTATTCTTGAAGATAATGTAATAGCTTACTAGTGTTGTCATGTTTATTTTGTGTGCAGTAGGCAAGAACATGCATTACTGAAACTGCTCTTTTCCCTCTTCTCTCTCATTTTAATTTTTTTTTCCTCTTTGGCACAAGCAGATTTCAAGCCAGGCATGTGTTTGCCTAAGAAATTTGGCTACCAGTGGTAAGCAACATCTTGGAGATAAAGAAACAACACTATTTCTTTCTCTCTCTGCCTTTCAGAGTGAGCACAGTGGGCTGGGAACCCTTCCTGTTAAAAGCAAAGAGACATTTTCTACATTTTAACTGGATGTTAAGGGAAGAGGAAGGTGCAGTGCATATCCTAACTAAATCTGTCTTAGAGCTCCCAGGTAGCAATGCGAGTATCTGGAGAAAGTGAGAAAGGCAGCAGAGGTGTTCTTATGCACAAAGCCTTTGTGAGTTGCTAAGCTTTCCTCCTTTTTGTGTTTCCTAAGCATTAAACCCAATTAAGGCAGAATATCTCCTGAAATTGCTTATTGAGTGGGGACCTGTCTTCTCCAAGGCATGATTCTGTCTATCATTAAATGTAATTTTCTCCCATGCATTTGTCATCCTCTTAAGAAATCCTATCCTATTAAATGTCCAAGATTCATTTCTATGACACATGCAGGAGATAGTGGCAGAGGACTGGAGCACTCAATGCTAAAGCCCCAGACTCCAGGGTAGAGTTATTAATCTAGAAAGTGTAGAGGTGCTTAATTGTCAAGCAATCACAATTATAGAGGAGCTAAGAGTGAAGGAAGTGCTGTGCTGCTCCTTGACATGTTTGAAACTCCCGGTCTGCTTGACCTTTTAAATCTGCCTCTCCATCTGCTGTCTGCTCTGGCATTACCTTTTAGTGCACTCCCTGAGGTTGCAGGGGCAAGTGGGGTATAGCAACTCAGTGGGATGGCTGGGCTCTCTCCTGGCTAACCATAACTCTGAGATAGGTGGTGCTTGGGAGGTCTTGCTGTTTGTGCAGTAGAAGCTGCCACCTTCTTACCTGGCCTTATGCCAGTGATGGACTCAGAAAATGCCCCTCATTCTTTTTTCGGGGGATTCAGACACAGACTGAGGGTGCCCAAACCTACATTCTGCCATCAAGATTGTATTAATCCCTCAGCAAAAAGAGCCGGAACAAACGAGGGTTTATTTTTATAACTGAACATCTGGCATTGCCCCATCCCATGGAGATGGAGAAGTCCCCTCTCATTTGATCACTGAGGCAACAGTCAACTGTTTGAATCAGAGCCTGAATTATTAAGTGCTCTGAGCCCCCCTGACCTCCTCTGTTTTCCCACACCAGCGGACATCCAGGCTGAGATGGTTGCTGAGAACGTCCTGCCCAAGCTGTGCTCTCTGCTGGCCTCTGGCAGCGAGGACGTGCGTCGTGCCTCCATTGCTCTGCTCTGGATACTCTCCCAGCACCCACCCAACCAGGTAGGGGAGGTCATCTCCCAAAAACAGAGGGGAAAGAGTTCTGGCTCCCACCTGGGGTAACACTCTGTTATGGCAAAACTGCCTATGAAATACATTGTGAGAATCACCAGTAGGCTCTGGGAGGCTTCCCAACCCTTCTCTCTCCCACCCAAAATAACAAGGCTTTGTTTACTGCATCTGCACTGTCACTAACTCCCTGAGGAGCCATCTGTTGTGCTGAGTGAGATCCAAAGGAGAGACCAATGAAAGAGTAGAGGGGGAGATGAGTGTCAGAGTTGTTGGATATGTGGATACTGCCTTGCACTCCCTGCAACCCCCTCAGTCTCCTCAGTCCCCGGACCACAGGTCTCCAAATGGGTGTGCGAGGGGGAGGACATACCCAGCACCATGAGAGACTGCCACCATGGGGGCAACCAAGGAAATGATTTCTTGTCTACAGAGCTTCCTCACACATTAAAAAGCAGAGAAATTATTTAGAGCACACATTAAAGTGCGTAAGTGCAGAACAACGGGCAAATATATACTACTTCCTTATATGGACAGCTTTATTCAAAAGTGCATTTGAAAAATATTAACATATTTTGAATTAGACTGTGTAGCCTCATGTGCTAAGTTACAGAATGATTCTTTTGCCCATGTTCAGGGTAAACACCACCATTAATAGTGCAACACTAGCAAATACATGAAGAAGTCTGACTAGAAAGAAATTACAGCAAATACTGGCAAATAACTCTTGTTTTTAAATAAACTTTTTCTTTCCAGTAATTAAAGACATCCTTAAGAACATGGATGTGAAAGGTTTTTGGTAAGCATTTTAAACCAACAACAGCATTTGAAAGCAGTCAGCGGTTGGCTACATAGAGCCAAAAATATGTGAGAACCTTTCCTGTCCCATTTCTTCAAGCAGTAGTGACAGGGTCTGAATAGCCTCAGGTGGCCTTAGGTGCTTCTTGTGCCTGAAATACACTCATCCTGATTGGAAATTTACTCTGGCTTTGGAAAGCTTGGTGTGTAACAGTTCAGTTGTGTGTACACAAACCAGAATTGCACCTCTCCTACCTCTGGGACGTGATGGAGAAAATGGGTGAGCTCAATGCCTGGGAAGTAGCAACTAGAGCACAGAGCTATTCAAGGCACAGTGGCTGCATGAGCACTGAACATTCTCATTGCTTGTCGAAGTGCTTCATACAATCAAAACACAATTTGCTCTCAACAAGCTTACAATCGAAATGCATTAAGTTATTTGAAGGCTATTTGTACAGTAAACATGTTATTCAGTATAAGACATTATGCTGGAATATGGTCCTCACTCAGTTTTGCTTTTCTTGTTGCCAAACATCATTTATGTTTTTGGTTCTCCCAGCAAAGAGTACCCACAAATCCTTTTTTCCCTGGTCCTGAAACTTGTCTTCACTGGTATTTCAAACCCCTGGCCGCAAAGAGACATGCTCAGCATCAGTGAGAACAAAGACACTGGGAGCTCAGCCTTGATACACCAGTGGTGAAACAGCCCATCTTCATGAGGGAAAAAGGGTTAGCAACAGGAGGCTGGAAAGCAAGGCATCTCACTTTATTCTCCAGTAAGAAGCATCTACATCTCTAAATTTGTTTCAGTGAGCAAACACGGCTGTCCCTGACTACTGAATGTTGCTGCTTTGTGCAAGCAAGCCCTGGGCACTCTGAGAAGAGGCTGACCTCTTTGTATTCATGTCCTGCCTCCCCATCTCCATGCCTTTTCTGGCCTGTTTTTCAAGTCTTTTCAATGTTTCTTTCTCTAACTCAGGCTGAATTCTCCGTGACTGAAAGAGGGACTTCTCCATGGGAACAACTGTTGGAAAACAAACCACTGAACAAAGCTAACCTTTACAACCAAGTCAAGTGATGCTTGAATTATTACAAATGCTACCCAGGATACAATGGGGCAGAATCCGTCTGCCCTTTCGTTACCATGAAGCAAACCCCCAGGAATGCTTCACAGGAGCTCCTCGCCCTGCTTCAGCCCCCTTTTTGCAATCTCCTGGTCAGGCTGTTGACAAGGATTCCCAGCAAGGGCTGGAAAACTTCCCTCTTGCAGGGAGAATTTTATTCAGTTTTTGCAAGGACAGTCCAATCCTGAAACACTAAAGAATCAGGCTTTGTGAGAAAACAGTCTTTTAAATCAAATTCCTTTGAGCAAAAGACCTGGAAGTCAGGGTCTGTCTATTCCAGATGGTGCCACTGACTCTCCACTCCAGGTACAAAATAACTGTGCCTTCCTATCTTGCTAATTGGTAAATGGAATAATATTTACCTTGTCAAGAAATCCCTGTGTAAGGACAGTGAGTGCAGGATTGCAACTGTAAGCATACTTGCTGCTGGAATGCTTCTCCTTGCTTTTTTTTTTTTTTAATATTCTAGTCTTGGGAGAAGTTAGATCAATATCCATCTGAATCACTCAATCTATTTTTACTCACAGTTTTCTCATGATTCTCCTGCACTGTGCAAGATTGAGCCAGAAAACAAAATCTGGATCTCAGCCATATTCCAGCCAAAAAAAGTAGTTCAGCAAAATTCAAGTACTGTCACTTGCTAATGTGTGTCCTAAATAAACAAAAGATCTTGGCAGGGAAGTCGTTGTATATTAGAAAGTTCCTTTATAATCCATTGGAAATTTCCTCCTCTCAGGCTGTAGGAAATCAAAAACAAGTGTCATAGTTGATGGGATTACATAGAAAAGAGGACATTTGGCCCAAAAGCATAGAAAAGAGTCATTAATGGTAATTTAATTGGATTATCCAAAACTGTATTATTTCTTCCTTTAAAGAAAAGGAAAAATAAGACTAAGGAAAATTTACTGTCATGTCTGCATATAGGATTCTTTAAATGCCCAGTGTATAGGCATAGCACTGCCCTTTCCACTTTTTTTCATGTTTTATTTTAGGGTTGCTGGTTGTGACAGTGCTTAAAAAGAAGTAAGTGAAGATGTCAGCTGATATTAAAAGTAAATAAGATACACTTTTGCAGTTTAACCTAAGTAAAAGAAAGATTCAAGTTAAACTAACTTTTAAAGACATCTGCCTTTCAACACTGCTTTAATGGTCCTGATATTTCACAGGTTTCAGAATTATGTGATTTTTTGCAGCTGTGTATAGGACCAATGATTTGTTTTATATTGAACTCTCTTGCTGAGGCATCTCGGTTTCCAAGTAGCACAAATAGTGCAGTTCATTGTGAACAAGCAGAAGAACTGCATAAAAGCTTCTAAACTCCTAAGGGAAGGAGACTGAAAGAAAAAACATTCCCAAGAGGAAATTTTTTGCTTTTAACTGTAGAGCTAACCCAAAGTCTGTTGAAGTCAGGTTTCTCTTACATGCAGCCGTGCACCCTTAATCCATATTATTATTGAGATAACTACCTGTGTAGGAATCCAGATTTAGATCTGATACTAGAGGACAAGAGGTGGTGGCTTCAAACTGGAAGACAGTAGGTTTAGATTTGATATTAGGGAAAAAAATCCTTACTGTGAGGGTGGTGAGGCACTGAAACAGGATTGCCCAGAGAAGTCGTAGATGTTCCATCCCTGGAAGTGCTTAAGGCCAGGTTGGACGGGGCTCTAACAACCTGGCCTAGAGGAAGCTGTTCCTGCCCACGGCAGGGGGATTGGAACTAGATGATGTTTAAGGTCCCTTCCAACCCAGACCATTCTGTGATTCAATTAATATTAATGGTAGTTGGAGGAAGACTGCATTCAGAGACACCCAGTAGAGTGCCTCTAAAATATCATCAGACAGCAGAGAAAAAAGATGTAAAGAAGATGTTGTTCAGGACGTGTTTACTGAAGAGGTGCCTGATCACAAACTGATCTAAACATACAACCCATTATTGTAGCCAGGTAAATTGCTGAGATACTCAAGGACACACTGCTGCTGCTACTTCACGATGTACTTCTGCCTTTCACACCTACCCTGACCACCTCTCCTTCCAGGAGTGTGACCACATGTCCTTCCCCTAACTAGCAATGGCCCCAGTGAGGTATTTGATGGAAACAAAAACAAACGACATGACCTTAAAGATTCCAGCCTTCCATAGCAAGTGCTCAGTAGTCAGTGCCAATCAGACCATACTCAAGAGAAGCAGCACTGGACCCAGCCACATCCTTGGTTTAAATAAGCAAACTAATGCTCTTCTTGCAGAGCTAAGTTCAGTCTCTCCATAGCTCACTGCTCACAACCGCGTTGTGTTGTCCATATTGGGTGTAATTGGAATACTGGTTGCTCTTCTCAGGACACTCTGGCGTGTGCTGAGCTACTGCAGAGCCTGGGGACATTACTGGCAGCACATAAAACAGACCCTGTGATTGTTGGACATGCTGCTTGCATCATCAAAAACCTGAGCCTTTCCAAAAACAGGCAGGTAGGTACCCAGTGTTTGTCACTGAGCTATACCTTGTGAGGTTGCCATTGTGTTTATGTCAAATCGGCATTGAAAACCAAAAGTCTGGGGGTAATTAAGTATATTCTAATTTGCTATATATTTTACACAAAATTGCATGTATGAATAAAAGGACCATAATGAAAGGTAGTTTCATTCATATTTTCCCAATACAACACAAAAAAGCTAATTAAAATTAGAAATATCTAATTTTTGCTATGAGTGATGTGGTTACCTAATTTGACTGCATCATAGGTATAAAAAGTTCTTCTAGCAAGGACATTTCATACTAATTGAAGGAATCATTCAGGAAAATCTGTGGTCTGTTATGAACTGAATCTTTATTTCCTGGCTCCCATGCTTTAGCTGCCCTTTGTTGTGAAATAGAACCTCAGCTATTGATGGCCATTTTGCCTCTTTGGCAAGATACTAGTTATGCCAAAATGCTATAAAGATCACTTTTGCTGACTTTGCTTCAAAATCCATATGCACAGATTAACTT
This sequence comes from Chaetops frenatus, assembly GCA_013400775.1. NCBI lineage: Eukaryota > Metazoa > Chordata > Aves > Passeriformes > Picathartidae > Chaetops > Chaetops frenatus. Next base: position 191,048 of record VZTR01003000.1, read on the forward strand.
CCTTTCTCCTTGCCTTTTACAGTACCTTGATCAAACAGTACCACCAGTAGGAATCAATACTGAGGAAAAAACCCCACCTAAATCCTTATTTCTGCTTTGTGCCACTACCTAGTACACACTTTTCAAGACACAGTTCTTTTTTTCCCCCTCTTTGTTCATGATCCAATTAATACTAGTTCCAGAGATTTAAACCAGCCAGAAGGAAAAGTATGAGTATTTTCACTAAGATAAGAATTATATAAATTTCTAATAGCTGTGAAATCAAGTTTTGCAAGGAACTGGGTTCCTGCAGACTCAAGGCCAAAGGAGTAAAAATGGACCATCCATTCAAAGTTTGACAAATACGGTCATTTTTTTGGAAGTACTTAAATTCTGTGACTTTATCCTATTATCAGCTGGGAGCTGCTTCACCTTCATAAAGCTTTATAATATAGAGAGTATCTAGCTCTCACTGTCTACATGAATACACAGACATGAGTGGGAGTGCCAGGTTTCCAGGGTCAATTCTAAGGAATGTTCCCTAAAGCACATAAGAGTCCTTGGCACAAGAGGTAAAAGACAGTGCTGTTTTTATGCCAGCAGGACACAAACAGAGTGTGGGAGCTTGAAAAGCAACAGTCTCAAATCCACCTTGAACCTCTAAGCAGGAGGTTAAAAAACTGCAGCATAAAATGAGTGAACACAAAAAAAAGATACTCCATTTTGTTGATAGACACCTGAGCTCACTTAGGGGAGCCATGAGCAGCTTCCATTATTAGGGCCTCCCCCAGAGCTGATGACTTTGTTATTCACCTTCACTAGCAACCAGTCAGTCATGAGCTGACTCATTCTGAGCTCTTGGTCTCGTGCTTTTAGTCCAGGTCAGCACAGGCTAAGTCTCCTGTTTTCATCTCAGGTCTATAAAATATATATCTCAGTAGAGATGATCTCTGAACAATCCAAGGTATTTTCACCTGGTTGTGCTAGATCTGGGAGGAGACCTTTCCATTACTGATGGTTTAGCCCTCAGTACTGTAGGAGTTCTTCTGCAGCCCTCAGAAAACACCACTAAACTATAATGGAAGTGCTAAACATGAATCTCTCTCTTGTGGCAGAGAATCACTGAGAGCCGCTGTGTCGAAGATCTCCTCCAGACCATGCTTTTGACCGACACTCAGGAAGACTCCCTTCGTTACGTGACATCCTGCCTTGCTGAGCTAGCAAAGCAAGGTATGGCAGCTGCCCTCCATGAATGGCTGACTCAGAGAAGTGCACATGCCCTTTATTAACTCTAATAGGAGATGAGCACAGCTGGACACACAGCCCAAGTCTTTCCCCTTAAATTAATTGTGAGTTTAGTTGTAAGCTTCAAGAACAAAATTCAATTCGCTGGCAGGACACAAGCCTGCACTTTTTTCAACTGCTTAAACTTCTTTACTCTAATTTTTTTTGTGCTGAACTTTACTGCTGTACACAGCCAGTCTACTTCTATTTGTAACATTTCCCGGTTTCTCAGGCTGAAATCATTTTACCATTGCAGAAACTAATATATATTAAAAAAAAAAGACTAAAATACGAAGTAGCTCTTTACCTTGAAATTTTTTGCACATGGATTTTATCAGAGATACCAAATTGGCACTCATGAAAGTTACAGCACTCTTCATAGCAGAAAGGTTGAGTGTAAATGTTCCCAACATGCACCAGCACTGGATATTGTCTGTCAAACAAGTCATCTCTTGTATCTGGTATAATGGCCATGCAGTTTGTCAACATGTCACATTTAATTTTGCAAGCAGTGCCTGGACAGACTGAACCCAATAGGCCAAGAGTGAATCGTGCACATAAGGTGATTCATTTTTGCAGAACGTAAGGCCAACAAAATATGAATCAAATCCATGGCCTTACCTTACTGAGAGAATAACCTCAGAACATGACCCTTTTGTACAACCTAAAATTAACCAAGTTCAGCACTTATTTTGCTTCTCCAGTTGCATGAAGGATTCCCTATTTCAGCAGTTTCTGGCAGACCTCTCACCTTCATTTCTTTGAGATTGGATCCCTGTTTAGAGACTACTCTCTTACCTTTCTGCCTTCCAGAAGGAGCTGTTCTACACATGATCCAGTGGATGGATGAACCTTTGACAAAGTGCTTGGTGAGACTGGCTGGCCAACTGGAACATCCTGAACCATCCTTTCAGGCTGCCTCCATCATCCAGCACATGATCAGTCACGGTAACTCACACAGGATTAACTGTGCTTTGAAAAAGACTTATGGCTGTCCGGAGTGCAATTTGCCTTTTCCCAAAGGAAATAACTGTCAGTCACTGAACAACTTTTAATATTCCTATATCACCCCCCTCCCAGTCTGGTCTCTACAAATTTATTACAGTAAAAGTGCCTACAGTCACTCTTGAAATAAAACAGTCCTTGAGTGCATGAGAAAGTCCAGGGATGAAAGTGGACCACAGATAAAGGTCTGATTCTTCAAGCCATTCTGCCAGGCTGGTCCATAGCCAATGCTGAGGTTCTTAAAAACAACTTAAGTAGGAAGGTGGGAGGCCATTAAGATACTCCTCACCATGGGAGAGATGAGAACCTGTTGCAGACAAGGGTCACTTCAGACAAGGTTACATCTTTCTCTTTGACCTTTTTTCTCAGTATATAAAATGCGATGGCATTCCCCACAGACAGCAGAGGTTGCATTCCAAAATTTTAGATTAACTCTGCTCCCTGACCAGCAAGAGAAAAACTCTAACTGAACCAAATCCTGCTGTTACAATTCTAGACTAAATTGGTAGGAGCAGTGAAGTAAAGTGGCTTTTAAGAATGTAGCTAAAATTTTTAAAGTTTCAATGAGAGAAAATAAAAAGAGCATTATTTTTCACCTGTAGAAAACAAACAGCTTTATGCTTATTATACTTGTCCCATGCAGCTGAGAGCCTTGCAAGAAAAGGGTGTTCAGATGATACTTGCCACATTCTCTAGAAAGGTATGGTTAGATTTTAGACCTTAGATGTAAGAAAAACTGAAATCTGTAGTGAATCCCCAGTATAGGAAAATGTAAATCTGTTTCATTTCTGGCATTGAGGATTTGCAACAGAGCAGACTCTCAGTTAGTGAACAGAGTCCAACAGCATCATCACTTCATGGATAGGTTCACATAACAGGCTGACCAGTCTGTGAATCAGCAGGGTCCTTGCACAGGGATCAGATTCCCAGCACAGCAGCCCACTCAGCTTTTGATTTACCTGAAGTATCAGCAGTATTGTTGGAAGCTATCGGCAAGTGCCTTGCCAGTCTTTGCAGTAATGTTGGTTTTAGCTGAAGGTGGATGAGTCATTATTGATCTTATAAATGTTGTTACAAAAGAAAGTTTTCAAAATGTTTAAAGGCTCCATTGGTTCTCCCATGTGTGCAGAAAAAACGATGCTTTTGTGGAAGCATCACATTGGAGAGATTCAAGCCTACCTCAAGAATTTTCTTACCCACCAAGAGGTCCGTTTTCAGCAGCTGGGCATCTCCACATTCTGCAGACTACAAGCAGGTACATCCTTCCTGCTGGGCTGGGGCCCAGGGTGCTGCCAAGGCTGCCTGCAGCCATCATCAGAAAACCTGCACTGCTTTGTAACAGAGATCACAGCATCATTAAGATTGGAAAACACCTCTAAGATTATCGAGTCCAACCACTGACAGTGCAGACTTCTCTGGGGACTAGCTCTGTTCACTTAAGCAAACAGAATAATCTCAAGGGTAGCTGTTACCTCACCTGTTTTAAACCAGTTCTTTCAGGGTATCTCCTGATAAACACAGGAGGATTTTGTTTGCTTTAAAACAGAAGGCTTTCTGAACAGCAGGGAAACAGGACTTCAGGTACAGATGCTTTTAGCTGATATAAGAATATTGGGCACTAGATGCAACCTAAAAGTTTTTCAAATGTGATTTTCATTTATTTTGATAAAGCAAGCAAATAAGGAAATTGCACAATTGGCTGATATTAAAGCCGAGAGGTCTCACATCTTCATACTTAAAAGTCCATTTCTTGGTATTTTTCTGGGTTTGGTTAGTCTTCTTGTATTTAGATAAAAGTTGAGTACTTACGAGATTTATAATGTGGTCATAACTGTATATAGCACATATCTTTATGTATGTAGAGCCAGAGCCAAAACCCTGCTATATCTAGATAGGCAGCTGCTGCATAAGACTAAATTTGGCAACTGAGATTTATGCATCTGGATCAGGAAAATTTAGCAGCAATCTTGAATGGTTGTAGGGATGAAAACTGAATTTGTATCTGCTTTGTGTGGTAGATTCTTTTTCTGCCTTCTCTGTAGTAAGAACCACCAACCAACTGTATCTAACCTGAAAAATGAGCTTTCTGTGCATCTGCATTAGAACACAGGGAAAAACAGCAGGTTGCCTAACAGCTGTTATTCCTTTTCAGATCCTGACTTTTCATTAGCATTCAGAAAAAGCCAAATGGCCAAACTCCTTGAGCAAGTCCGTCAACAAACAGAAGAAACTCAAGAGCTCCTTAGGGCAGCTATGTGCCATGAAGACAGTTAATATTTAAGCCAAATGGTTTATGAAAACTTACCAGATCCAAGGGCCTGAACTTTCAAAGGAAACAACTCCTTTCATTGGTTCCTGTAGTTTTCCTGCTACTTGCAGTTTTGTCAAACGAGAGAGATGTCCTGATAACAAGAATTGGAGCAGGACAGGACACAATTCCTTGGGCCCTTTGGCTCACTGCTCAAGTGGCTATGTTGAAAAACACCTCCTATGCTTGGTTAACCTTCCATGGTTTGTTTTTGGTTTCCTCACCCCCCCTTCAGAAAAACCAGCACTGAATTAATGAGGTTTTATTCATGCAACAGGCTGATTCCACTGAAGAGGCATCTCTCAAATATGCAGGTGACTCTGCATTCATCTTTATTCTGTTTCTGTTCCATATCCTGTATTTTAGAGTGCAGTCCAGGGACTTTAGAAAATAATTGAATCAACCCATACTATAAAGGTAGGAAACTACAAACAGGTTACTACAGAAAGTAACTGCTGAGAGACAATTCAGAAAGGGCAGTAAATTTGTAAGAAACAAGAATGGGTGAAACCTTATAGCTGATCCTTTTCCACACTATAGGCACCACTCTCCAGCAGAAGGCCAAAGGCATGTTAAGGAAAGGAAATATTGCACAGAGCAAGTACAGAACACATCAGGAACCATGAATGATTTGGGTGAGATGTGTTGAAGTACAGAACTTTGTGTTCCGCTAATGTTAAATTATTTCCAAAGCTACTTGTAACAAGGGAAGAATGAAAATATTTGGCAAAATTAGGAATTTTTGTCATATTTTGATATTGATACTTCATTTTAAAAGGAATTAAAGAACAATAAAGATAGTAATGTTTAAATTAAACTAATTTTCTTACATATATAAGAAATCCAATGGGCAGGGGGATGTTGGGCCATCTCCAGGAAAGTCAGGTTCCCTCAGGTGTAATGGTTACTTGGGAAGACACACACCGTAACTTCAAACATCACCCCTTTCCTCCTTCTTCCCCCAGCTTTATATGCTCAGCATGACAATGTAAGGTATGGAATGTCCCTATGGTCAGCTGGGGTCACCTGTCCCTGCTATGATCCCTCCCAGCTTCTTGTGCAACACCAGGCTGGTGGGGTGGTGTGAGAGGCAGACTCTGTGCAAGCACTGCTGAGCAGTAACTAAAACATCCCTGTTTTACCAACCCTGTGTTCAGCAAAAACCCAAAACACAGCCCCCTTTGAGCTACCTGTGAAGAAAATCAACTCTACCCCAGCCAAAACCAGCACACTATATTTTGAGGTACTTCTGACCATCTCATAACTCTTATGTGCATGAAGAGCATTAGAGCTTATACTGGTTATAAACATGGAATAAAAGTGAGATTCAAAAAATAGTTTTAAAAAGTTTTTCTGTTGGTTAAGATCTGAGTGTTCCATTTTATTGTGGCTCAAATTTCTGAGCTTAATTTTGGTGCTTGGGGGAGCCATTTTTGATAATGACTTCTTTAAGATCTGCAAGTTCTTTCCAATGGTACTCTTTGGGAAAAAACAAAATAAAACACCCCCCCCCAAAAAAAAAAAACAAACCCAAACCAAACAAACAAACAAAAAACCAAACAACAACAACAACAAAAAAAACCCAAACAAACAAAAAAACCCCACACACAACAACAACAAAACCCCAAAACAAAAAACCCAAACCCATTAAAAAACAACCAAAACCAAACCCACACTCAGTGCAGTAAAAAGGCCTATTAAAATACAGGGGCTAAAGGCAGAAACTTTGGATAAAGCAAAATGGCATTTCCAATATTCATGCGTGACAGGAATTTTGTTTTGAAATCTCACATGACAAACCATGTGCTCAGTTTTGGGATGTGGACTTTCTAAAACAGAAGACTGACTGAATGACACACCTAGGAACAAAAAATCTCAAATTTCAAGCCACCTCCATGTGTGATTTTAGATCAGTTTCCAAAAAGAAATTGTGCAATATTAAGTAATGATATTGGAATGTGTCCTGTACCCGTATGCCTAGGTATTTAATCACAAACATTATTTCAAGGTCTTAGCAAGAAAGAAAATAAGAAAACATCCTTCATCAGGAATGAGGAGATAGAAGACATGAAGCAAGCAGAGCTAATGGTGAGCAATGCAGCAGTTGTAGATGTACTGAAATAACTCACAGAGCATCATGCCTGTGAGCATGGATGTTGTGCTGTGGAGATGGGATGGGAGAACGGAGCTGAGCCTTCTCAAGGCACACAGCTCTCTGCTGGGGAAGATTGCTGCTCCCAACCCTCAGAACACCTGTCTGCACCTGATACTTCTACCTCACATAGTTCTGCCTGGCCCCTCATAGTACAAACAACACACCCAGTTGCAATAGCAGGCAGAGGAGCTGGCCTTTCTCCCATACCATATTTTATTGTCAAGAACACCACTCAACAGAAGAGAAAATATTTTCCTTGTATTAAAAGAGGCTTAACCAAAAGATTTAAAAATTCAATATTAAATCCTTTCTCAAAAATCCATACACCTACTTCTACTCTCAATTCCCTCGGTTTTATTTTTTATGTGGGGCCCTTGAAGCAGGAAATTCTTGCTCTCATTTGAAGCAAACCTGGATTGACTGTAATTATAAACTGTTTTTAATCCAGCCCTGCTAAAAAAAAAACCAAAACAACCAAAAAACACCAAAAAAACCCACCACCCAAGCAAAAAACAAAGCACATTTGAGAAATAAAGCCAGCCCATTTTTCTGTAAACAGTGAAGCAAGTGTGCTGAAGTCTCCCAAAAAACACCCCAGTGTAATTTATAATCAATCCTAAATAGCTCAAGATGAACACAATTTAAACCTGTTTGTAAATGAATCCTAAGACTTAAAACTGCAGCTAAATGTAAATGCCTGTTTCTTTGCTCACTTTCTTGTTGCAAGTACTGTACTGATTTTTTAGGAAAGAAATCAGAGAAAACCTGAAGGAAAGTTTTAAGCAGACCATGAGTAGCAAGAAGTTTTCCATCAGAGATTGACTCTTGCTTCAATTATGCAAGAAAATGAAAATATAAGTAGAAATAAATATTTCAAACAAGTTTTATTTGGTACTTACATGCTATATATAGTTTTAAAGAAAAACTACATATTTTGGACACTTCAAAATATTGTGGCTATGTACATGGAAAACTAAGGAAAGCAAGAAAGGAACCCAATTCATTTTACTGTGTCACAAGTCACTATTGAAAGCACTCTGACTGAATGGCTGTTTTTTCCCTTCCATAAATATTCTGGCAGATGAAGTCTCTTTCATTTTATTTCCATTACTTTTATCCCATCTCCTCTATGAGATGAACACTTGGCAGCAGCAGAAATTTCTTCAAAAATTCTTCGGCTTTTGTCTCAGAGGGTTTCTTCTGCTAGCACAGGCTTTCTGCACAGCTTCCTAGAGACCTCGCTCAGGGCTCACTAAAGGCAAGTGCAGGAATCCTAATGGTACATTCTCTGTTAGCAGGAGCTGAGAGCCCGTGAACCTCCATTTCCCCTACCCAAGGACCTTCTCACTGAGTCAGAGAGCAATGCCTCAAGCCTTCAGCAAAGCTGCAAGCTCAAACACCCAGAGCGAGATCTGCCTCCAACAGCGTTGTTTAGCAAAGCACAAAAACGTGCAAGGTTTTACAGTTCTGCACAACAGCAACCAAAAGTGTGGAATGGAACAATGAATGACAGTAGAAGTCAGCATCAAACTAACGAGAAAGCAACCTGCATTGCTCCTCTTATCACTCAAACTGCACTGCTTTATAAAAATCACACACTATATAAAAAAGCACAATGACCATTTTCCATTTGCTCTGAAACGAGCAAACCCCAAAAATCTCCAAACCTGCATCATCATCCCAAACTCAGATATCCCAGGTTTCACACAGTCTTCAACAGTCTGATAAGGCAAAGGAAATGTCTTCCATCATTGGGAACAGCAGCAATTTACAGGACTCAGAACAAGGTATTTCCTTGTATGTGTGTGCACACATGTGTGCACATATGCATACACATCTTTATAGTACTGTGAACACGGATGGAACTAAAAAAATCAAGTTTTCAGTATCTTTTTTTTACCACATTTGTCTAATTTATTCAATTAATTGATTTATTTCTGTACTGAGCAAAATTCATAAATACATAATCTAGGAGAACAATAGGTTTTCCTCTTGTCCATGAAAAAATAACGCTTTCAAATTTTCACATTTTAAAACCTGTCTTGTTTTGTGTTTTTAGAGAAAATGTGAGAAGATTATAGTGACATCTCAATTTACAGAATGTCCCTGTAGGAATTACATTTACAAGAACCTGATACAGAAGCCTATAGTTTGCCCCCATAATTAGAGTTCTCTGCAATAACATTTAAACCAACAGGTTTAAATAAAACACCCCATTAACTCTACTTGTAGAGCAATGAGGCATTTATTTTTCAAGTATTAGAACCACAAAGTGTAAAAGATTCTTTGCCAATTTTACAATTATGCCTTTTAAACCAACACCTACCTTTTTTAAAAACAAAAAAGAATCAGTCCCACCACCCAAATCAGCCCGTTACTTTCAGATTCCAGTGTCTTGTGTCTTAAGGAATGCAGAAATATTCATTTACTAACAAAAAAAGCTTGTTGGAAATAGCCATATTAAGTAACGCACGTGAAGCATGATTTTTCTAGTGATGAAAGCTATTAGAATGGTGATCCAAGTCTATTCCCCTCATTTCTTCTGCTGGTTTTACTAAAGTCCTTCCAAAAAAGATATTCAAGAAATCTTTAAAAAACTGGAGAGAAAAATAAAACACTCCTTCATAGCATGGAAGAAACTCCACTGACTGCAGAGATGCTCATATCACCTTTGGTTCTTCAGAAGAAACAATCAGATCACTTCTAAAACAGAAAGTAAAAATGACAGGTCAGGGTAGCAATACTTACTTCAAAATGTTATGGTTTTAAGCAATTATTTTACTGTAAGATGATTTTCCTTACATTTTTAGGCCAGACAAAAATAAAGTGCTATCCAATTCAATTTGCTAAATTAGTATTTGTTTACCTAACATTCTTGAAAAGTTATGATATAATTCAGAAACATCCAGTGTCCTGCAAACGAACCCTCAATGCCTGAAAGAACTTAATGAGGAAAGCATATCAAGAATTTCAAAAAGTAGTTTTTAAAAAGTAGTAGCTCCCCTTCTGCATGTGCATGTCAAGCACTGCACTTGCAAAACTGGAACCCAACTGCTGATCATAAGGTCAGAACAGCAGCTGTCACCTATCACTTCTGTCTGAAAGCACAGGGCAAACCTTGCCAAGTGACTTCAAATGGCAGAAAGTAAATATATATATATATATATATATGTGAGAAGCCCTCAATCAGGAAAAGATAAGGCCTCACCACCATCACATTGCATCTGTATGTACTTGGCATGCATAGCTTTATAAAGAGGAGATGTGCTCCTGTCCCCAAATTATTTAAATTTGTTTAAAATTTAAGAGAGTTTAAATAGAAAAATAAAAAACAGAGTTTAAAAATGCTTAAATGGATCAATTTATATTAATTGAGAGCTCTGGGACCTCTGTAAATTACAACACAAGTGTTAGTGAACCACAGCAAACCTACCTGCTGTTTGATGTGTTTGAACACTATCTACCTGAGGCAAAAGAGTCCCCTTCTCTTCAAAGGCTAGAATTGGATTCAAAGGAATTTCAGGACTATTGCTACCATCATTGTTCATAGCATCCAGCCGAGAAGGTTTAGAACCAATAGGCAGGTTCATGATCTCTTCAAAGTTATCATTCTGCATAGACATTCCATTTTCATTTGCGTTTTTCTCTGGATTGAGATTGCTGAAAGAGAAACAGAAATTTTTCCTTACATACTCTATCTAGAACAGAAATTTAGTCATCCCCAAAGCAACAGTACAAATGGAAGAGAAGCCTGCATCAATCCCAAGCACTCTTCTAGCCAGTGAAAACAAAACTATGCTTCTACCACAGCAGGAAAACCTGTTTTTACAGCCAAGTATTGATATTCCTTCCCTCAAACCCACAGGATAGTAGTTACCTTTGGCTACACAGTACCCAGAATTACAGAGTGCTGCATGCACACCACAGTCTGAGAAGAAACTGCAATGGGAATCAGAAAGGAAACCTCTGCAGCACCACCACTACCCTGGAACCACCCATATAATGTAATTTACAGCCTCTAACATATTTTTCAGATCTCATAACCTTTGTTGTACCCTTTCTCTTATTGTAAATCAATGTAATTGCCCTTGGATAAGATCACTGTAATTTTAATTATTTCTTGGATCACCTCCTGACACCAGTTCTGGAGCAGCCTCTTCTACATGCCACTTATCCTGAGAAAAAAACTCCCTTGTCAATACAGTGCTCCTTTCAGTTCCCCCTCCCATACGAGCTCTTAGGGTTTATTTCCAAGGCACTACCCAGCTCCACACTTCTCCAAGTGTTGATCATGTCCAAGCCAAAAGAGCCCTCTCCCAGAACCCCTGATGTCAATCTGCACTTTCATTTTCCATCTCCCACATGACAGAGATGCCTTATGAGTGAGCTTTTGTACATCTCCCCCAACCAAGAGCAGCACAAGCACAGACACCCTGCATTTCCACATACTCTCCCCAGATGATACTTGCTCATGTCTTGCAGCCCTGCTTCTCCCCTCCCAACCCCTTTATTAGGTGCTGCACTGTCAAATCCTTCTGACTCTGCAGGTGGCATGTCATATCTTGCCAGAGATGAAAAACTAAGGTGCTACTTCAGTGAACAAGATGACAATAATGGGACCATAAGCTCCTCAAGCAAGAGCAAGTACTCAATGAATACTCAAAAATCTTGTGATCTTTCACAGGTGCTTCTTTAAGCCCTCAACAGTTAGATCCTGATAATCTTGGGTACCTATTCCCTGTTTGGACCACATCACAACTGTTCAGGTTGTTTGGAAATGTTTCAGCCACCAAGGCTCAGATGCAATTTTCCTAGATTGAAACTTGGCTATCAGTTTCCTCAGGCCATTTCTCAGCAGGTGCCTTGGTTTCACGGGCTAATTTTCTGACAGTACATTTACTAGTCTTAGAAAGAAACTTGCTTGCAATTGGCATACAGTATATTTTCATTTGCCGGCTTCTTTTGGTGTACAACTGCACAAACAATTAATGAATTGTTTTACAGTATTCCCCAAGAGACAGAAAACAATCATTGCCCTTTTGAAAGTAGCAATGCATTATCCAAAACCCAGATTTCCTGTGAGAGTCACGTGCTGGTGTTCGTATCAAGCCTTCCCAGTTTTTCAAACCATCATCAGCTCTTTCTGAGAAAGGCACTCCCCTTTTTTTCACCTGTGGATATGCTGGGCAAATTTCAAAAGTGAAAAGTATGTTTCCTGTACTGAGTTTGAGAGCAGGCACAGAAACCTTGCTGGCTGGCTGGGAGAGCTCCTCAGTCACATCACCCTTTTGTGCCAGAGACCCACATCTGTAAGATGAGCAGCAGAATCTGTCTTTAGGACTATTAAAACCTGCTCTGTAATGTACAGTCATTAGGTTATTATTCACTATATCATTCATTATATTTTATCCCCATCTGCTGCCAATAACCATACCAGAGCTAGGAAAGCATGCCGAGTTTGATGAATGGGGTAAGAAAGAGGTGGGAAGAGAGCAACTGCTTATTCATATAAATTAAACAGCACAGTAGTTCAACAAGTACTGGAGAAATAAAGAAGCCTCTTGCTTCTGCAAACAGAATTTTTCTACCCAATTGATCAGCTGACTTAATGAATAAATAATTCTTCATATTTCATATTTATTTGTCATTGCACTGGCAGTATTACACATGGAATTAAAGCAGGACTCGTTCAGACTTGAACACTGGTTTTTTGAGACAGAGGAATCTCTACAATCACAAAGCGGGTACAGAAAAGGAAATTAGGACTATAAATATTCTAAATTTTGTGGCATAAAATCTTCTAGATTCTATGCTGCTTGATCCACCTAATTGCTAGAGGAGCAAATTTAGACAAAACAAAGGGGAAAACAGAACAGTGGAATTAATTTCCACTGGACATCTTAGAGGCCACAAGCCTAAAAGGAGATTAGATAAATTCCTAGGAGATTGGTATGCCCTCCAGCTTCTGGTAATTAGCATCTTAGGGACTACTTGAGCCTATGGTTGCATTTGGACCACAATGCTTAGCAACCCTTCATTGGCCAGAAGATCTCCTGGTAATTACCTTTTTTTTCCCCTCTACATTGTGCTACAGGCCATTAAAGCAAAGAACACAAAAAAGTAAAAAAGGGTTTTTGACCTGCTACAGCTGTTTTTACTGTCTTATGTTACATTCTTAATGTTGTCTAAGTGTCTAATGCAACACCAGCGATAACCTTTTCACACATACAATATTGCAGACAGAACTGGATAATTCTGGCATTCTAACATATTCCATAAGTGTGCATGTAGCAAGACACTTATGTAATATAGGGGGGGAAAAAGTTGCCCGAGTTGTTCAGAGTGCATTTCCAAACATAACAGTCTGGCAAGCATCTGAAGGACATCTCCATGGCAGCTGAAAAGTATCTCTGTAGCTTTACATTTTGACCTAGACACATCAATATTAACAAGATAGACTGGAGGATGTTGAGAAAAGAGAAGTCAGTTCAATTAAAGGAACTGTAACATCCAAAAGTTTTAAAATTACTGAAAATTACATCTGTTGTAGATAATTTTAGCCAAAACTCTATGTGGACACAGCCTGAAATTAGAATTTGAAGAGACTAAAAAATAAAGAAAGCCAGCCAGAATTCAGTGTATCTGTTTCCAATCATTCATCAGACATCAACACTGAATAGGAAAAAAATAAAATACAGATTTGCAGGCCTTTGAAAAATGCCAAAATATTTTCACAGCTGCTATTTCTGATCTGAAGGACAACGTCAGTCATCTCATTTATTGAGAGGATTTTTGCAGAGGAGACATAAATAGATAGACATTAGCAGCAAAATGGGCCCCAGAATTTTGGATTATTTAAATAAATGGTGCTTATTTTTAAGCCACTGAGACAACAGTGCTGAAACCAGCCAGTGACGAGGAGTTTTCTTTTCCAGACATGAAAGCAATCACCCAGACCAACTATGTATTTCTAAAAACTGGTTATCTAACCTGCCCAGACCCAGCTCCATGCACACAGAATGGAGACACGTGAGGTGAACTGGGCTCACTGAGGCATTTTGCACTGTATTGCAAATGTTTGTAGAAAACAGCACAGAAAAGAAGAATTACAAAGTACCGTAAGGAAAGTACTGTCAACATAAACCACTGTTCTGAAATAACTTTTTCTGAGAAGTAGCAGACACAATCTATCTTGGGCAAAGAATTAGAGAATGGAGTACAAGCAAAAATCTGTAAATGGGCTATGGATTAGGCACCTGTAGGGTTCTGCATCACTCCGTCCTCTCACCCACACAAGCACATGACACAAGATCCCCCTGGTTAAACCTTTTTAATGCCTGGTCAGAAATCTCAGCACTCTTGCCCTTAAAACATGATGAAGTCTTTTTCAGACAAAAGCCAAATCTTGCTGAGGGCTGGAGTGAGGTGCTCACTCAGGAGACAACCTGTACCCACTACCCCTGTGTGTGCTACCACATCAGGTGTATCTGGATGCCTGACAACCACAGCACACAAGATGCAGTAGCAGTGCTGTTGGCACCTGTGGCATTTACCATGTGACAAAATCTATGGGACACTACCAAGTGCTTCAAGTTTCACCTTCCCAGCCACTGTGGATGTACCTCTGAAGCAGACACATTCCAAACTGGCATGCCAGTTTTGCCTTCCACAACCTTACATGCTCTTCTACTTTTGTCAGCGTTCTTCAGTCTCATTTATTCATTCTTCATTGTGGGCATTCTGAGGTTCCTTCCACGCGGATTATAATGGTACAGGACAGCACTCATTAGCGTGGTGCATTTTATATTTCAAACATCAAGGTGCTTGTAAGGCTGGGAGTGATTAACGTTTTAATAGCTGCCCGAGACAATTATGAGGCAGCTCAGTGCAGCTGATCCAATGCAGCTCAGTGTCACTGACAGAACTTCCCTCAGCAGGAGCATCCTTGTCAGCATGACAGCAGGCTAAGATCCCCCGGGCATATGGAGGGATCGAGAAAGGGCAAATTCCTCCTTCAATTAGTGCCAATCACAGCCTGAAGCATACTGTCCATTACAGACTGCACAATGGCTTCCCACATTCAAGTTTTTCCATGCATATTCTGGCACTACCTGCATAAAACATGAAAGGACTGCGAGATTATTTGGCTTTCTGCATCACTAAAATTAAAATAACTGACAGCTCATGCTTATGTAACGGATGTCACTCAGTTCAATACTGAGGTTTCAAGCATTTCAACAATTTCTCGAAGTCTGAGTGACTTGCTTCATGGCTACAGAGAGCTCCCAATGTGTAATATCTGCCTTCCCAAATACTCCTTATGAGGAACAAAGGTGGTTTTTTTAAATGCATAACCAAAGTGATTAGCCCTGTATCTCACACCAACGACAAATCTACAACAACACTTGCTAATACTTCAAACAGTTTAGAAATCAAAACACCTAGGCTGAAAGCACAGTATTCATTTTTCCAATTAAGAAAATAAGCAGTGCAAGCCCAGAGTGGGTTTTATGAAGCTTAATTCAGGGAAAGGAACTGAAAATATTTCCCTTCCCATTAAGTTTCAATAAATGAAATGATTGCTGGCAAACACACATTGTTCCAAACAGTGCAAAGAACATGCCCTATGTTTTAAAAATTATTCCCTATCAGCTATCAAAAATGGGTTACTGCTACTTGAAGTACGATAAGGAATCTTTTCTGAGCACAGGAGAAGACAAAAACCAGGCAAAGAAGGCAGACAGAACAGCTGCCTCTTACTGAGTCAATGGACACAGGGATCCGAATATAATTTATTAGTCGAGTATCCCTCATCCTCCGGACAGGGTGCCCTGTGGCTTGCTGGCGTTGTGTTTTACCTGTCGGCGTTTCCGGGGGGCTGGGGCGGCGGCGCCAGGCGTGCGCAGGCGGCCGGAGTCCCGTTGTGCGGAGGTGGCACTGCCTGCTGCAGCTGAGGCCCTGCTGCATCCTCCGGGGCAGCTGCAGGACTGGCTGCGACTGGGCAGAGAAAACAGGTTTGCATAAAACCAAGCAGCAGCATCTACCCTGTAGGTTAGGGTAAAATGTTTTCTGCAAAAGCCTGCACGGCCAAGGCGAGTTACAGTTTCAAAAAATATACGGCCCCCACACCCCTCCTCGCCTCTCGACCCATCTCCTTTGTCGAGTTTTTGGGCACACAAACCCCATTTCAGGTCCAAAGTAAATGTCACAGATTTCAAAGCCACAGCTTTGTGAACAAGAATAAATATTTTGAAATCATATGCACAATTCCAACACATAAGCCAGTGGGCAAAAGAGCTTGATATCTGACAGAATGTTATGCTGGCACTTTTCAAGTAGCAATAGAGATTGGAGTAGAACAACACTTGAACATTACTAATTCCATACACTGGTATTTCTTAATTCCAGTGACTCAAAAGGAAATCAAGAAAAAAAATCTCCATTGGGAAGGACACTTCTTTCAATAAGTACCAAATTACTACTATAAAACATTGCAGAGAGCAACATAAAATGAGATTATCCTTATCCCTCATGCTGAGACACACGTTTCTGGCCTGCCTCCTGGTTTTCTTTCTAAGTACAGCCTTCTGCATTGTATCTAGAGTCTCTCTAACTCATACACAGCTCAGTAAAAGGAAGAAACTGCACCCCACCCTGCAAACATCTGCTACAGTAATTGCAAGGACAATTCAGTATTCATAGGCTTGGACACATTCATCTACTTTACCCAAAACATCATCTGGTAAACCCCTCCTTCAGCTGCTCTATTTCACTGTACTCTAAATGTTTGGGCTGATGACTCTTATACTGAATTTATAAGTCTTATCTTTGGCAAGTTTTTATATGGAAGATACTAGAAATAGAGCTTTCTGAGCTTCTACAAGTGGAATAACAGGAAAATATATTTGCTTTAATGTTTAGAAGGAAAAAGGAGAAGAAAACGTTGTTCTGCTTTGAAAATATATATTTTGAAGCAAAGGCCAAATGAATGACAAAAAGGTGGTGGATTTTTTTATTGTGTGATTTGGCCATTCCCATAAAGGTCTCCTCAGGTTTTGGCAAACATAAGACTTAAGAAAAAATTTTAAAAACAAAGTGTTTGTGGACAGTTAGAGGTCTGTTAAAGGGCAATATGGAAATTCATGTGGCTGGAATATGCCCATTAATCCATACCTTTAACTCAATGGCACACATAGATAATGCAAAGTCAAACAGTGGAGCAACCCTGAGGCTGTGAGCAGTTTTCTCTTTATTCAGTCACTCAAGGACTCCAGCCTTCCCTTGGGCCTGAGAAAGTGGAGATCCAAAGTCTCCTCTGCCTTAGGAAACTCATAGAAGACTACTTGTCTTCTGTCTCTAGAGGGAAAGTACCAGCCAAAGGTTAGGGAACCCTTTATAGTTTCAGAAATTCTTTACATGTTTTATAACACTCTCAATAGTGCCTGAAGACATAGATGGCATCCCAGATGAGTCCTGTGTTAGTAGCTCACAAACTTTTTCCTCGAGATAATATGTAAACAAATAAACACAGGCAATGAAATCTGTGTCAAAAGGTTTCCTGACAGTGCTAATTAGAGTGTTCACTTTAAACATCAAGGAAAAAGTCATCCAACAGCCAGTGCTGCTGTCTTCCCTGTTACTCAACTCAAATAAAAAGGAGAAAAAGATTAATGTCATTTAATATGTTATGCTAAAATAGGATAAGCCATTTGATAGTTTGACTTCAGTATCTTTAAACAGTGCTAATTCACACCTAGCAATTGTTGAATATAAGCTATGTTTTACTTTTCTTCCTTTATTATAAGTATTAAAGTCTTATCTAGAAGATTACCCAAAAAGAAATAAAAATAGAGGAAATGGAGTAGAAGGAAAGCATATGATTGTGAGTGTGACAAGAAGACTAAGCTGTTGTAGTAGTTCAATTTTGTCAAAAAAAGAAATAAAGACCAAGTGAATAAGGCAGAAGGTGTGGAAGAAAGAAGTCACAGGGAGATGTTTAGAACAATGAACACTTTGTTTTGATAACTAAGAAGAAACAATCTTTTAAGAAAATGGAGAAAATCTACAACAACCACATCTAAAATAATATAAGAAAGAAACTGTAGAAACAGTTTCTTTTGTGATCCAAATCACAAAATAATTTCTTTCCACTTGAAAAATGATTAAACTTGTTAAGAAAATTCCTTTTGCTAAACACCAGTGTGACAAAGTTGCTAAAACACTGGACTCATTTGGTTAAGGCTAACTACCTATACAGAAAGGCTAAATAATCAATGTCTGCTAAGATTTAATTTATACTCCTCTCATAGGTTTTCTTTACTGCAATTAGTGTGACAAGTTTCAGAACTCTTTCTCAAATCATTGTGCTCAGGTGGTATTTATTCACCTGTTGTACTCAGGGCACAGTTAAACACAATACCTGCTTCGCCAGTAATATTTGCCTTTGATATATGTCCATTTTGCTGGTCATTGGATTTCTACAAAGGAAGCACAGTTTTGTAAATTAAAAATGGCACTAGGGAAAAAAAACAGAAATGTGTTCAATATTTACACGTGTTAAGCAGCAGCACTGACCTTATCTACAGCTTCTACACGCCTAGTTCTCTTCATGATCTCCTCAAGCCTCTACAATGAAATGTAAAGGAGTAAAATAATGTTTGCTGGCATTAATTTAAATATCTTTCTCCCAAACCACAACTACTTGTCATTTATCAGCTGTATCTGTTTATTGCCAAAAAAATGAATTATTTATTACTGTTGGCAATATTCCCTTTATTGTCACATCGGGCCAATGAGGACTGCAGCCTTTCTGAGAGCACATTTATATCACTTACTTACTACTGCTGGGGTGGAAACAGACTGCTAAGGCAAAAGCAACCACAGTTTTGCTGCATGGACTGAGTTACCTTCTTCCTTTCCAAGCGCTCTTGCTCTTCTCTTTGGAAATGCTTTTCACGTTCTAATCGAATCCGCTCAGCCTCTTCCCGCAGGCGAGCTTCCTCTTCTTTCTACGTTGGCAGTAAAAGAAAAGAAGTGAGGAATAATTTACTATTTAGGGACAGTTTTGTACTCTATGCTTAATTATGCGTATCTGCAACACCCTGAAAAGACATTTTTTGGGTTTACAAGTCACCCAATTTTTTTTCAGATGGAATTGCACATTTCTTGATCCATCTCTGTGTTTTGTGTAGCATTAAGAGAGTGTAACTAACAGTGGACATCATGTTTGCTTCTATGTCTGTTCCAGAGCACACCAGATGACAAATAAGAAACAAATCTTCTAGCCTTCAGCACTAAACCAGCAGCCAGGAAAGTATTAAAAGAGATCCATGTTTTTTGTGGTGGATATATTTGAGAGTAAATCAAATGCAGTAGAATGTTTTGTTTGGCCAACAGAGTAACTGCTTAACGAGAACAGGGGCAAACAGCCACAGGCCCATTAGCACAAACTTTCCATTCCCACTTTTTTAATGAAATGCCAAATTTGTCTGGAATATACTGTAGAGGGGCTTTACTCCCTGACCACGACACAGTTATATGATGCAACTACTACAACAGATCATTTGTTGCATCTGTAACATCCAAAAAAGCCTTGATCATGTGCTATCTCTGATTGCTAAACTGAGTGAAGCCTCAGTTTGACATTTCAAAGAAAGTAGCACACATCTGAAATAGAAGAATGGGGTTTCTCAGCCATATTCACTAACACAATCCTTTAAACATTTATTATCAGAATCATACATTTCTAGTCCAGAAGAAAACCTTGTGTCTACAAGGCAAATTGAAGTGTTGGATTGTAGAAGAATAAAGCACGTGCAAGAAGTAAGAGGACATGTGAGAAGAGAAGAATCCTATCCAGAATGCTTACCACAGCCTCTCCTGAAGTCAGTAAACCAACATTATGCCCATCAAAAATGAAAGCCCTTGAAAAAATTAATTTTCATTTATTTACTCTTCTGTCTTTTGACTAGCTACTCTGATGTCAGGAGGACTGTGCCAGATAAAGGTTCTCCCTGGTTTGATTAAATCTACTCCTTCCCACCAGCCCCACACAAAACCAGTATTTGACATAGGATTAGAACTCAGCAGTACTATATCTCCAAAACAGTGGATAGTTATCTTTGCATCCAAACTTGCTATAACTGTTGGGAAAAAGAATTCTCTGGTATAACAGCATATATCAAAATTCCCCAATACAACTCTATTGATTTTTTTCATCTCAATTTATGAGGAATAAGAAAGGATTTGCTCTAACTATATTGAAAAGGAAGAGGGGAAATAAAACCCCAAAACTCAACTCCTTACCACATGTTTTTGTCAAGTAGAAATATCTCTACTCTTTGAACTACTCTATGGAATTAACTCTGTCCCAAAACTTTTCAGATGGCATTTAAATTTTAGATATTGCTCTGCTATAGGTGCTGTGTAAGAGGTGCTGCTTCACCCAATTTGCTGCCAGCTAGACCGGCCCAGAAATTCCAGGAGGGAAGCATACTTGTTTCTGAATGCGCTCCATCTCTTCTTTCTCCTTCTGCTCTCTCTCTTCTGCCTGGCGGCGCAGCCGTTCCTCCTTTTCCCGCTCCTCTGCATCCTTCCTTTGTTTTCCTGCTTCTTGTCTGCGAGCTTCCTCCTCTTCTCGGCGGGCTCTTTCTTCAGCTATCCTCTGTGACAACTCTTCTTTCTTTTGTCTGCAATCATTAAATTAACATAAGAAAAACAGGTAATAAAAGTCGGGGGGAAAGGCAAACCACCAGCTACCTAAGCCAGCACTGCTATCCCAACTGGATAAAGGGTGCACTGCTGTCCTAGTCCTAAACTGTCTGTTCTGCTTCCCATAGGGGCCAAACACGAAGCCCTATGGAGTATTAAAAACTTTGCAATGCAACACCAATATTCTCTGGCATACGTCTGCCCAATCTATGGCTCACATACTTTCTGAGTCAGAAGTAGTAGCTTTGATTAACACATTTTGCAAAACACTCCTTTCTGCTATTTCATATAATCATATTTTGAAACAGTATGCATTTTTGGCATTCATCTCACCTCATGGCAATGATTCCTTGATTTTTAAAAAGTATCTAATTCTGCTGATTTTTGAAGGTTACCTCCTAACCGTACTAGTGGCCCCTCATCCTTGTATGTATGGACTGAGTAATTTTTCCTCTTTTACTCCAATGTTTGCCAAATGATTTAGGACTTTTAAGCTTATCTTCCCGGCTGAAGAATCCTCATCTGTTTAGTAGATTTTCATGTGGGAACTGTTTTGTACTTGTGATCTTCCTTGATGTGTGTCTGCACTTATTTTTCTAGTCTTACTAATTTTACTATCTCAAAAAAAATATAAAACTGAACATTCAAAATGTAGCTTTATCTTGATTAGTTCAGAATGACATTTTCATTTTGTTCTTGTTTTCTATTCACTTGTAACAGTTCATTTACTTTGTCAACTGTGACTCACCTGATACTTTCATATATTCAACTCCAAACAAGATTCATTGCCTCAGAAATAATTCACCCAGAGACCACCACAGGAGTCAGGTTAGGATTATTTCCTATACACATTCCTTTATGCTTACCAGTACAGCAATTCAGCTTCCATTTTGTATCTCAGCAGATACAACTGACTTATCTCACTGAAGACCAACATCATTTCAATGGCCTCAACTCCTTTCAAGTTCTTTTATGAAGATACTGCACAGAAATTGGAAACTCCTTTCACTGGGAAAACTGGTTATTATTTACTTTTTATTTTTGATCTTTCAGTCTTGGTATTTATTCACCATATTGCTCTTATGCCACAGCAACTTTTTTTCTTTAAAACTCTTTTTGAGAGGGTCAGTACTGTGAGCCTTTTGGAAAGCCAGGCTGTTTGAACTGGTTCTGCCTCGTTCCTATCAGCAAAGTGGTTAAAGAAGCCCAACAAATTCCAGAGGCATGGCAGCTCTCTAAAAAAGCCCTCAACTTGTGCTGTAGCCACAGTCATTAAGTATCCACATGGGCTACTCATTTGCTATTAGATAGTGAGATGCAACATCAATTACCCTCCAAAACTTTTGGGAGGGGGTGGGGGGGTGTCTTTATTTTAAATGAGAAAACAAAAAGGTCTAAGTCACAACAGCTGGACACCTAAAGCACCACCCATGACAGAGATCTTATAACTCAAAGTAAGAGACTTTGTGCCAATTACAAAGTTGAAAACAGACATGCAGAGTTCTCCAGCAGGAGCAAAAAAGTACAGCTTTGTTAATCTCTGAGGAAACAGTAAATCACAACTGCAAAGATCTGCTCTTTCCTCCTGTCCTATTTTAAAACACTACTTAGAATATTGTTTAACCTTACAGATGAATATTAGGTATATATAGCACCAACTGAAAAACCTAACAGGAAAATACAGTTTCGGGGAGGAACTTGTGCCTCCTGCACTTCATTGCTGTGCTTCATATATAACAATATACCAGCAGAATGCACACCAGAAGCTGCTGAAAACGTATCTTCTCTTCTGCAAAGGCCTAGAATTACCTTTCAAGCTCTTCTCTCTCTCTCCTTTCCTGCTCCTCCCGTTCCCGTTGCTCACGGGCAAGGCGCCTCTTTTCAGTCAGCAGCCTTGTTGCTTCTTCAGGGTCAGTTGTACCTGCAGAGGCCTTGGGTGGTGCTGGGGCTGGAGAAGGAGCTGGTGGAGCAGGAGCTAGGGATGGGCTGGCTGCTGAAACAGATGGGAAAGAAAATTAGTTGGTACATACACAGTAGCTGAGCTGTCACTCTCTTGAAAGGAACAGAAAATACTCCTAAACGCACTGCAAAGTATTTTCAAACTCATGTGGGATTTTTTAAATTATGCTAGAGGTTCATATACCTTCAGGGAAGTTTGGTTTTGCAGGGTATGTGAGAGCACCTGCAGCTGAAAGGGTAAGTTAAGTTTTCTGTCAGAACAAATGCTGACAGGTGCTTAACAGGAGTTACGCTGACTCAGCAAGTCCCTACCATCACATTCCTTAACCTTGCCCAATTCAGTTGGAAGAGCAGAAATAAAACTTTGTGAAATTATATTTTCTTCTATCTGATCATCTTCATCTGAAGATCAGAGGCAGACTTTTTGGTGATAGTCACTTTTGGTGACTTGGTGATCTCAAACATCAACTATCTGAAGTGATCTGCACCAAGGGTAGGATATCAGCTATCATCAGTTTTGCAGCTGCTCCAAACTGAGGCAACTCATGGGACACAGCTTTTTAAATTTTGCCACTATTGGTGAACAGTGGCTTGTTTTCAAATCTCAGTAGTGCCTTCATATCAATTCTTTATTCAGGGCCAGCTTAGTCCACATGGCAGAGAAGATGTCACAGGTTTTTTCCAAGTGAAAGACTAGTTCATATTTCTGTAAGTTTGCCTGGCATTCTCTAGCACAGGTACTGAGTGACTCATCATCTATTCTCTAGACACCAGGGACCATTACCAACATACAAGCTAACTTAGGGAAGGATTCCCAGGGTAATCCCTTCAGTTATTGCAGACAAACATGGAGAGGGAAGACTTTGAACTGTCAATGAAATCAGATTCTGAACCTAGAAATATATATGTAAAATAAGTCATGAGGAACAGCAGGGAGATTATTTTAGATCTGCATTTCTAACCACACACTGGGATGTGACAATTTTCTTCACCTCACTAATAGCTTCCAAAGAGGGGTTTACTCTCTGATTCTCCCCCTCCTATACCTCATAATGTATAAAAGCAAACATAAATTCTGTTGCTTTCTGTGCTGAATTCTCACCTGATGACCTCTCTGCTCTCCTTTTCTATCAGACAAAAACTACAGAGGTCTTTCTATAACTGCTTCAGGGCTTTCACTGTGAATTCAAACAATATCTCTACACCAGTAATTTAAAGAGTGCCGGGGCCTGTTCTCCAGCCTGGAGGTGAGCTGGCACAGTTTGGCACTACTGCAATGGAGCACTATTCTCTCACACTACCAAAACAGGTATTCAGCCCGACCCCAGGGACCAGTCTGGACCTGGGCTAACCTCCAAGATGTAGCTGGGAACTCAGAAAATTCTGGGATGTTGAAATATGAAAAGGTAAGCAATTTGATCAAACTAAATCTTGGGAGCCATTTAGAGCCATGCTCTTAGTAGCCTTGGGGACAGAGGGTAAGAAAATGAGAGGCTGCAATTACAGCCTGGATCAGAAACATACCAGAGAGCCTTTGTAATTGTAAGCAGTATAAATGACAGAGTTCCTGCACCAGCCCTTTTTAATTTACTAGCATGGGCCAAGGCAGGGCTCTTGCTTTGAAGGGAGCACAGCTTTGTGCTGTTTGGGGCTTGCTTCTTGCCTCAGGCACTGCAGTTGGCAGCATAGCAAGTAGCTTAATGCACACCTGCCCTGCTGTCAGAAAAGATAATACCCAAAAGACCTCTAGGGCTTCACTGGCATTAGTAAAGTTGTGTGTGAGATTGCCTGCAAAAGCTTGAACAGCTTCATCAGCAACTGCTACCTGCTGACCTCCTGGCTCCTGTGAACACAGAGCTAGCAGGCAGCTGAGCCAGACCAGTGAAAAGCCAGCACTGTTACCTGTGGAGAATGAGCTCTATTCACTTGCAACACAGGAGAATCAGCAACATTCTTCTAGCCCCAAATGCTATACTTGCACCTCTCCAGATTCTTGAATTCAAACAGTGACTAAGTTGTGGCAGCTGGCAATACAGAGCCATCCTATAACCTTACATGTGAAATGCTCTGCCTGAGGTCTCCATCTTTGGTCCCAACCACCACCTCCTCAGGCTTTGGTAAAAGACATTCAATTTGAAGGGCTGCTCAACACTTTCACTATCCTTCACTTTCATTTGTCTCCACTTTATACTCTTGTTTGTATTCTTTGCTGTGGATACAAACTGCTGGACCTTTATCACACATAACCTCTTTTAATACTAAGAGACCTCGTCATGAACTCAGGTATTGACTGATGCTGCAAAGAAGTGGAGTCTCTCTTCCTCCTGGACTAAACAAACAAGCATGACGGTTTCTCTGGTCTGGACCTTTTACTGGGGAACTACAACTTGGAAACACTTGCAAACTTATCTCAGTGGTATCCCTGAAATCGTTTTAAAAGGAAGCTTTCTCCTCAAAAGGAAGCAGGCAAAAGATGGCAATTAAATCTCCTTTACATGCCTGTGGCCAACAGATACATCCATTCAGTACTGTAAATATCCATTTTTTTGTGGGTTTGCACCTAGTGTGTTAGGACCTGGGTATCAGACAGGAACCACAGTAACAGAACTTAATAGAACATAAGAAATCAATTCACCTGAGGTTTTTTCACAGAACAACCCCAAACTACATCTGCTGCAGTTAAATGCCAGATTCGTAATACTTAAAACTGTTATCTGAAAGATATCTACAGGGGAGTCTACAATTTTAAGTTCCTAATTAACCCAACTTGTGTGTATCCCAGTGGTCACAAAGGACTTTCTATCTCATCTGCACGAGACAGTTTATGCCATATTTAGAATGAACTAAAATGTCTGCTAGAAAAAACGTATATTTTTTCATTTTCAGATTTACCTTTTGCCCTTTCCAGACTTTAAACTCAGTATTTTATTATTTTGTGTTCATCCTTTTCTGCATTGCTACTTTTCAGGGTTGCTAGGGTTTGGTGTGGGTTTTTTGTTTGTTTGGTACTTATTTTTAATGACTCGTTTTCCCTTAAAAATTCTCCCTATTCCCTTTTACTCTTCTCCTTAGTTCTTTGCATTCCACTTTATTCTGCTAATCTCTCCTGTGACGTGGTCCTCTTACAATATTACACAAAAGCTAGCAATGTTATCAGCACTAGTGCACTATGTCTAGCAGAGCTGGACATTCTCACTGCTCATATCACCTTCTGTGCTGGCTTCCTGTACTATTAAGTCTTCAGACCATTATTATTCTACTTCAGCAGTTTGTAAATAAGCTATGGTATGATATGGGGGACAAAATTCCCATCCAAAAGGGCAGGGGAGAGGCTTGTGAAGCCACACTGTGTGAGGTAGCTTGGCATATTATTTTGACTTAGAAGCAGGAGGGCTTCAACCTGTCTTCAATTTCCTCGTAATGGACATAACATCTGCAGGAGTGCTGTGAAGAATTCAGATTAACCTTTGACAGAAAACTACCGAAAGTTACATCATTTCAGAGAAAGGGAAGGAAAAACAAAAGACATTCCTTATTCTAGAGTAGGATGTCTCCTTACCTTGAGTTAGCTCTGCTTGGACAGGGAGGTGTTCCTGACTTGTGGGTTCTCCAGCACCTGCTGAAATTCCTTTACTTTCTTCTCTCCTCGCCTCATTGGCCTTTTCAGCCTCCTTTTCTGTTCTTTTCTTCTCACCCTCTGGTTTGATCTCTTTTTTGACTGGCCGGATGTTGCCAGGAGAGGGAGGACGTGTCTGAGCAGAGGAAACTTTGGAGGAACCAGGTGGGGAAGTTATCTGCTTGGGTGTGCCAGGCAAAAAAGGCAAAGACTTTGATGCATGCCTGTATAATCAAAGAGTGAAAATGCTGGTTTCCACCTATATATCACTTCTATAACTACAGCAGCTAAAAATAAAACCACTTCTCTGTTTCTCTATCAAGCAAGACTGCTGGCACAACTGATTTGCTTTCATGCAAAATGCAGCTCTGCAATTCTCCAGATGTGTAACCACTGAGCCCAGCCAGGAAGGAAGAAACCCAGCATTTTCCTGCCCTTTTCCCCTCTCCAGAGCAGTAGCAAGCTTTTCTTAAAGCAGGACTGTCTTTCCTTTTTTTGCAGAGAGAAAACATCTACATCATCAAGTAAGTTTGCCGTTTCCCATTTAATTAATAGAACAATCAGAGCTGCCTCTAGCTCATGTCCAACTAAGCGTGTACTTGACTTACCAAACTGGAGAGGGAGCTGATGATCTAGCTTTGAGGCTGGAAGTAAAATGACCTCCTTTAAAGTTGGCCGAGAAGCTGGATGACAAATGGTCCTTTTCTCTTTTGTCAGTCTATAGCTCGGCAAACAAAAAGACAAAGTCAAGCCAGAGTTCACACAGCTAAAGAAAGCAAAGCAAGCTGAGTTAAGGATGAGGAGTTGGGGGGCTGAGGAAAAAACAGCCCTGAGTCAGTGTTTTCTACAGCTTGTTTAACAAGTTCATTAATATAGCTCCTGTAACCTGACCTCCTCTTTGTCAGCAGATATGCCTTTGACAGCAAGAATCCGTCTTAATCATGCTCTCCTGTCCTAAGATGTAATGGGTTAATTTGCAGAGGCTTATTTTTATACAGGTAAAAAATTACCTTTTATAGTTTGACCTTTGCTGATTGCCACAGAGTACCTTCTACTACTTCCCATAAACACAGGATTTGATTTGAAGAAAACAAAAAAGAATATCGCCCTGCCCCCTGCTCATACTTGGTCACAGTCTTCCTATGTGGCACAATATTTTGGGTTCATGCTTACATGTGAACACCGTAGATGTCCTCAAAGCTTCCAAATATAGTACACCAGTTATCCTATTCTTTGTTTTCTTGGATGATTTCACAGCACATACATTTGCTATTGGATCTTACACATGATTGTGACTTTTCTTTTCCTTCTTTATTTTTAAAAAATAAAATCCGAAGTTGAGAAACATTTCTAATAATACAAACCAGAGCTATAATAGAACTACTGCTTTAAGGGAATATATCAGAATTTAGGCATCTATATACTTCCCATATTTAAGTACAGATGAAAAACTTCATGGTTTTGGAATAATGAGCTCAGACCCTGGGAGTCTGAAGAATGGGAATACTGGAGGAGTGCACTGAGCTGCCACTCAGCCAGCACGATGCAGAGGCTGCTGCTCACCACCTTGGCAGGGGCTTAAACACAACCCCTGCAGCAGTGGTGTTATGAGGCTTGAGAGCCTCGCCAGCTGAAAGCTGTGCAATGCTCGTCCTCTAACTGAAAGCCAGGTTAACAACTGGAAAAGAAAGACTGAAAACAATTTCATGAGTACATGATGTGCTGAGTTATCAAAGTAAATGCCACCAGAACAAATGCATTACAATGAACAAGAGTTTTGGCTTGCTAGCAGTAACTCTCTATTGGATCTGCTTTATTAGTACTGAAAGCAGAACATCAAAAAATTTTTCTTCATATCAATAAAGTAAAAAGCTGAATTCATACAGAAGTTTGCCAGAAGCATAAAAGATTCTCCACATCATGCAGGCTAGAGGAAACAGCTCTTAACTCAGTCATTTTACATTAACAACATTCTTTGTTACTCCACCAAAAAGTAACAAACTTTATTCTTTTTAATTTAGAAGAAGATAAAAGCCAAAACCCCAAACGACTTGCAATGAGAAAGACTCAAGAGGAAGAACCAATAGGCTGGGAGACTGCAATGCTCTATGCACACGCTATGAAATTTCTCTAGATATACATCCTAAGGTTATGCCTTAGCTTAAACTTCAGTATACTACCCTCTGCCTGAAAGACTAAGAAGTGGCTATAACTCATGGCACTTTGATTAACACCGCTTTCAACAAGGATGTCAATAGCAGCACTGCCTCTTGACCTTCTGCCCATCAGGCTGAACAAAAATGCAAACCCCTCTTACTTCAACTCTTCTCGCACTCTAAACTAACTTGGGTTGTAGAGTACAAAGAAAAATATAACTTCTCAGGTTCAGCAAATGAATCTGAACTGAATCTCACTGCATACCACTGGCTTGGAACACAGTCAACAAAAGTTTGTTCTACTGTTCTGATTTTTGTAAAAGCTCCGATCAGCCCTAGTACTACTACTAAATTGTTCAGAATGAACAGTGACCTGTGGAAAGCCTTGCTTATAAACCATGGTCCTAAACCAACTTCTTCCTTCCAATTAGTAAAAGCCTACTAGCCTGGTCTCCTAAGAAAGTACAGATGAAGTGAGAGTACTCTGTGCACTTGTATACAGAGACATGTGAGTGCATGCATTCCCTCCCTCTTTATTCTAGGGGCTCAGCTGAATTTGCTAGAGGTCTCAGAAGCCATCAGATTCTGGAACCTTTGTGAACAAAGCCTGCTGAGAAAAAAAAATTCCCCACTGAGGGAAAAGTGGCAATACCATCTCGGGCCTTAGAAGGCAACAAAGAATCCACTTGAGAACGGGGCACTGTGACTGCCTCTGTGCCTTGTGAGAAGCTGAGGCACCTACCCCTGAAACACGGGCGTTTGGAAAACACCCACGCTTTTCCGCATGGATTCTCTGGCGCACAGTCAGGCTCTGCCGCCACATAAGCTAGCATGTTTCAGTTAAAATCCAGCCTACTGTGACACAAACTGCAGAGGGTGGGGCAGTGCAGAGGGGAGGAAACACCCCTGCAGCTATTCCAGCCCTAACAAGCAGTGCAGTCAGGTGGTCGCGGCACGGGACACTAAGCACACGTGCAGCTGCCAAGCTTACCCCTGCAAGGTGCGTTGTTTTCCGACGTCCAACGGCATCAGTAGAGGCATAAAGTTTTGCTCGTTCTCCTGAATTCCTACAGCTCATGGCCTTGTAGGACAGAGGGCTGAGGGGGCTGCAAGATGCTGAACGGGGACAAACGGGGATAACTACGGTGTTGGTTGGTTTTGTTATTTATTAGTTTTAATTACAGAGCAGCATTGGAGAAGTGACAGGGGAAAGCCAGCAGGAACAGAAAGGACCGAGAAAGACAGAAGAGAAAGAAGGTATTAATATACAGAGAAATTACTAGTTATTAAGTCAGAACCATCATTTGACACGTTAGCTTGGCCACACATACGGTAAGGATGCAAGTTCAATAGGTGCTCATGCACTTTTGCATTTGTAAAACAATAATTTATTTTTTAAAAATTAAGAAATATACCATGATACTGGGTAGTAGAGAGTATCAATGTTTTCCTGTTAAGTTTTTGTACAACTGATGGTTCTGAAAAAGCAGTAGAAACAATGGCTGGTCTGACAGATTAGCTTAGTACATGCATTGAAATGAGTTTCAATTGCGTTCAGAAGAGAAAACAATCTGACTAAAATCAGAATGCCTACTAATTGCATTGGAAGTGAAGAAAAATTAAAGGAGACATACACACAAAGATCAAAACCCATTAACAACACAAAATAGTTTCAACAAGGAAATCAATGAAATTGCTGTCTGCAATTTTTAGCAAGTAATTTGTTTTCAAAAATTTTTCTTTTTAGGAATATTTTAGCCCATCATATTTCTTGATACTTCTAGAATAACAACTTACTCAAATACATTCTCAACAGCAAACTATTTTACACATTAAAAAAAAAAAAAAAAAAAGCAGGCTGACAACAACAAATCAGCTTGGAAATTAGTATTTGAGTAACCAGGATGGCAGCTTTTGTTGGTTTGCACAAGCAAAGACTGTTACCAAAAGATCTGACAAAAATAGGTATCAGATATACAGTGCTCTGATTTTATCTTCAAAGAGAACCTTAACTGCAATACATGTCATGGGAAACTTCTTGCAGCAAAGCGTTCTTGGACTTTCTCTTGATTCAACTGAAGGAGAAGACTGGGAAAGACTACATTATTACTACAAAGTTTTATTTTTCTGCTCATGTTTGTCTCTTCTCATCATTTAATTGAGTCTTGGCACAATTATTATCCAGCATGTTACTTAAGGAAAAAATAGGGTCTCAATATAGTATCTTTCCTATTCTTTTTCTTTTTATCCATGTCAAAGAAATTTACATCCTGTTTCCTTAATTAAAAAAACCAAACCAAGCCAAACCAATATTTCATGCCTGTATATTCCGGTCTAAGCACAGTTAAAAGAATGCAGTTCCACATACAGTTAATTCTTCCAGTCCTACAAAAGTACAGCTGCTGTTACAGGAAGAGCTCATAGACTTAACAGTACTAATGCTGCAAATTCTCCTGCACCAAGAGATTAACATTATGAATAAAGAGTCTCATGTAAGTGTTACAGCAATGGCACTAATGCTTGCCTTATAGTTTACAGGGATTTATGTTTAATGAGGAATTATGATTAAATCAAAAACAAGCAAGAAACAAGAAAACAGGGATTTTTGCTTGTGTTTTTTATTTTAGTTGAGGGCTTCTAAACCAGATAGGAGGCAATAGCATAATGCATGTTTTACACCACTTATAACTTATGTGGCTCCTGCTCTGTGACTCAATTCCCCTTCTGCATGCTGATTATCTGAAGTTACCACCAATGATGACATCACAAGAATTAAAAGACAAACAGTTCATTTTCATTTGTGATGTTGCCAAACAGTGCTTTAGGCCACACTTCCAATGATTCATGTACTAACAGGATTACATCTATTCAGAGGAGTTTTTTGAAAGCTGTTTAAAAATCCTTTTCATTTCGAAGGATTTAGTTAAACAAAGATCCAGATGTACTCTTACGATGGCTGTCCCTAATAGCTAACTTAAAATTTAAGGACATGAATCCATATTTAGCTCAGTTTGGATTTTTCACATTGCAATTTATTTTTACAGCCAAAGAGCAGGGTAATTTTCTAGGGAATAATGGCAGGCCAGGATGAGTGGAGTGCTCAGAGCACAGGTGTGAGCCATTGCCACCACCCAATCATTCATTTCCAGGAAGCCTCCTGTATGAAGGGATTGAAGTTTCGCTCCTAGAGAATAATATCTGGAAAACAATGAGCAGATGGATTATTCTTCTGCAGGTATAGTTCCAGTTAGCACAGGGAAGGCATTTCAGGGAATTGCCTTAGACTGAACTGAGAAATCAGTCTTTCTCCTACTTGTAGCCTTTCTCAATATTCCACTCAGTTTAGAATTTGTTGTGCAGTATAAACAACAGCAGTCACAAAAAGCTCCATGCTTGCTCCAGGAAGGTAACCACTTACATGATGCCTTCTCAACTATTCCCTATTGAAGAGCTGAATTTCCAATATCCTGTTTGGTAGGTGACATTAAGTATTAATTTTACAAGCTATTGCTTTTGAAGAGTAAAAAATAATTCTCTGTTTGTTAATTCTACTATTTGCAGAATATCATCCACATTTTTGCTCCTACAGCACTACCCCTGTGGAAATGTACTGCAGCCTAATTAGTTATAAGAGTTCTTAAGTGAAAGCTTCTTTAAAAGTAATCTTAGCAGATCTCTGTTCCTTCTTACCTTCTATGTTCTTTAATTAGAATAAAAATCCTGTTAACATCAGACAAGAAAGACTTGCCTAGACTTACAATAATATATTGCTGCACGTGCTGGGGGTGTAATGGTAAAGTTCCCAGTGGATGATTGTAAAACATCCTATTATAAAACATCCTATGATAAAAGAAGAGGCAGCTATCACCTGCCTAAAATACATGATAAGCAAGTATGCCCTGGTTGTCTTTGAAATACAGTTTTGCCTGGGCCTTCAATTACCACCTAGTGACATCATCACATCTGCACATTAATTTTCCCTCAGTAAGTGCCATCAGGGATCTGTTCTGGGGTTGGCAGACAACTCTACAGTTACTATAACCTCGCTAAACCTGTACATTTAGCTTCACAGGTATTAAATGCACAGTAGTCAGGGCCTAACTCTATGTAAGTCTAACTTTCTCCATGTGGGAAGTACTCTGGTAGGGGCTGAAACTCCTTTGCAGCAAGCAGCTCACAGCTTTAGCAGTGAATGTGCTAAACCAGCTCTTTCCAGCAAGGCGTGCATTTCCTTAAACAGCCATGGTCAGCGCGGTGATGCTGCACTGCAAGTTTTGTATTCATTTACTGCACTGATGAAGAGCCAAAGGAAGAAAGAGGTAGTAGGAGAAAGAGAACAAGACATAGCAAACAACTGTACAAAGAAGCTTTCATGCTGTCATGCACACTAATCACGGATGTTCAAGTTCATTCTGGGATGCTACCATACACTCATAATTAGATCAATGACTTTACAACATCCGGCAGGGAATCTGGAAAAATAAGCGTCTGAGACATGAAGCCTCTGTTCTTATGGGATTACCTGCATCTCCAGACAATGCAGCTGTGCTTTTACTCCGAGCCAGGAATGAGTGTGTGGGCGTCAGGAGCCTGCTAACGATGCTGCTCTCCCATGGACTGAGCTGAAGACGGCGAGCTGAACGTGCACCATACAAGCAAGATGTTAGATCAAACACTTCACATGTAAACACATGCTGCAGTGTGTTAGTACTAGTTCCTCACTACTGCATACCATGAAAATCTTGAATCTGTCCACAATAGATGGGTTTTTTGCATTTTATTATTACTCCTTTGTAGCAGAGGAATTCCTACAGAAATATGTACATCTGAGCATTTAATTTGTGTTACGGCCTGTGGCATTACGGTAAATTGTTACCAAATTAATATGGATATTTCGCACATCTGCCACATTCCACCTTAGGAATGACAGGATAATTTCCCTACTAGAAGAACAGTTGCCACTCCTAAATATAGACTTCAACAGAGATGTTTATGTCCCAAAGGCTTCCTACACAAAAGATATATAGTCTTTCAGTTACACTAAAACACCTTCCAAAGCTTGCCAACCTACCTAGAAAAACCACAGAACATTGCTAACTGCTATACATAGAATTGTGTCAATGAGGTTTTATCAAAGTATCACAAGAGGATAGTGCGCCTCAAATGCAGATACCAAGCTCAGCAGCTACAGTTGTCTCAGTAACAGGTGAAGCCACAAAAACCAGCAAATATATTTAATCATTAATTCTCTGTCCAAAGATCCTGCTAATGATCACTTTCCATGTAGAACAGTAAAAAGAATCAACTTTTTGCATCATTGCTCTGTTTTGAAGATGCATTACATGTTGACCCAGCTGCAATCATGCTGTTACTTTGCTTTTCCCAGTGTTGTCTAATGCAAACATAGCTTGTCAATATAATTCTTTTATCTTGTAAAGTTTCTTTACTTTTTTTTTAAATACTAATTACACATTTGTCATGGTGAAGCGTTAACCAGAAGAACCATTTAAGTTACTTTCTATGTTGAATTGGGTATTTCCTTGATATTCCAATGCAACAAATTGTTTTATAATGAGCATCACAAGCCAAAACATTCAACTAGTTCCCAAAGTAGTTCATTATAGTAAGCTTACACTATAGCAGTAATCTTGATATTGCAAGGGAAATTAGGTCTTCTTACATCTCAGCATTCATTTGCCTTGGTTTAGGGTTTGCAGCAGCAAAACTGCAGTTTGAATTTATGAGGCTCAGTCTCTGTAACATTCATTGAAGTGACTGACTGTAATAAACTTGACATTCATTTGCATTTTTAAAGGAAGAGATCCATCACTTTTAATAGACATAAACTCTGAATCTGTCTTTAATCTACTTCTTGCTGAGCTCCATGAAAAGAGAGGCTGATCTCAATCTCCTCCTATGAAAATATAATTGCTTAATCTGCCCTCAGTGCTGTTTTGCACTACTCAAATTGCTCCCTTAAATTCCACTAATACAATAAGGGGCATTACTATAGAAATATAGGCCTCTCAAGCACAGCAGGCTCTCTTCACAACTGTCCTTTTACACAGTGTGCCATTGCCAGAGCTATTTGTGATTAATGGTTCCATTCTGCAATGGCAGAGATCATACAGACACACAAAATACCCTACAGAGACCTCCATTACAGCACACACATTATCATTAAGCTTGCAGTTTAACAATGAAGAAACCACAGAACTACCATTAAACTGGATGCAATAATGGTAAATTCTTTGCTTCCTTTCATCTCCAGGCACCGTGCTCTGTCTGATCATTGTTTCAAGCTACTGTTGCGAGACAACAGATTCCTTTTTTTTCCAAGAAATTCTTCCACTGTAGTTTAACATAAAGATTACACAACTTCGGAAAGCAATCCCTGCTACTTTAGGCCAGCAAATCAGTACTATATATACACCATCCATTTCTTGGAGTTTATCTTTACATTATAAGTAAATGTGGTTGGAAGGGACCTGAACTGTGGGCCAGCTGCAGGCCTTACATCACATATGATTCCCCAGAGATGAAGTAATCTCAAGAGGACACAGCTAAGAGACTGATGATTTAGGACACCAATGTCTCACCTGCCATGTCTCACACATCTCACCTGCCTGTCCCTAAAGATGAGTATGGTTTAATTATCTCTGGCCCTAACTCAGAGGAGCTTGTATCCACATCCCCTATTGGAAGCAATCACGTGTCCACAGCATCCAGCTGAAGCACTGAGGAAGTGTTTGGGAGTCACCTAGCTGATATGCACAACAGTGACCTAAAACCAAAACCTTTCTTCTCCATATAAGCAATAGGCCTGGTTCAGAGATGTCAAAATGGTTTTAGCCAGGACGTTGG
Source organism: Chaetops frenatus (assembly GCA_013400775.1). Classification (NCBI taxonomy): domain Eukaryota; kingdom Metazoa; phylum Chordata; class Aves; order Passeriformes; family Picathartidae; genus Chaetops; species Chaetops frenatus. The sequence continues at coordinate 226,084 of VZTR01003000.1, forward strand.
AGTGAAGTCTCCCAGAATCTCTACAATGGGTTCATTTAGATACACCTTGGCTTTGTGGGCCAGGGTCATCACATACTAAATTTTCCAAATGCACAGCTCCCTGAAAGCATCACTCTTCACACATTCAATACACATTTTAACAGATTAGCACCATCATTCACCTAGAACAGACAAACTTTCGCCCACTGGGTTCCAAGTACAAGAGTATTAACTCCTAAATGCATTGAACATCTTCAGTTTGGTGTCCAAACCACACTGGAGCAAAACTGAATACCAAACAAAGAACATCCCAGAATCATAAGATCAACTTCAAGACAATGAGATCAAGGGGGTTTTTTCTTGCTCTTTTTGTTTTTAATGCATCAGGGTGACGTTTTCAAGACTTAGTCTTTCAAACCATCTGACAGACAAGGTGAAGCAGTATTTTTGGTTCTCATGATGTGTTAAGCTATCACTCTAAGGGCTATTTAATAGAATTATAGAATGGTTTGGGTTGGAAGGGACCTGAAAGATCATCTAGTTCCAACTTTCCTCTCATGAGCAGGGACACCTTCCATTAGACCAGGCTGCTCAATGCCCCATCTAGACAGATCTTGGGCATCCACAATTTCTCTGGGCAACCTGTTCCACCTATCTTTACCAACTTATCTCACCAGCCTCAGAGTGAAGATTTTCTTCCTAATATCTAATCTAAATCTTTCAGTTTAAAGCAATTACCTCTTCGTTCTATTACTACATGTCCTTGTAAAAAGTCCTTCTCCAGCTGTCTTGGAGGACTCTTTTACTGTAAAGTCTCCCTGGAGCCTTCTCTTCTCCAGTCTGACCAAGCCCAACTCTCAGCTTTTATCACTCCATTTTCACACAGGAAGTACATTTGTGATAGGTTTGCTGGCACAAGCAAGTACCCTTACCCCCAGCCACAAGCAGGCTATTTTTAACAGATTAAAGATCTTTATAACCTAATTTATAACTAAAAAACACACAAAATTGCAGGAAACTGGCAAAAGTAAATTGGTTACAATCATCTGTATTTGTCTCCAGGATATACAGCCTGAATACTGGAAAGTTGTCTTAGCAGCAGCAGAATAACTTGCAAATAAGCAAACAGCAGCATTTGATTAGTTGTAGGAACAGATGGGAGGTAGGGATTTAACAGGCCTTCTGATGAGCACCACAAAGGAGACTCTCATTGATAAATGTGGTGTTTGTTTATACACATACTCAGTATGGTGAGGAGTAGATAGGGGGACACTGCTCATTCTACAGGAAACAATACTGGAGCCCCTGAATGACTTCTATAATGGTTGCAGAAAACAGTGATGCAGTGATTGAGACCATCATCTGCTTGAAAGAAAAATCACTGCAGAGAGGGGGAGGGAAACAACTTTGGTGCAAGTTTTGTGAAACTTAAAGTATGTAACTCATACATCATCAAAACTATTATCCCCTTGCTAAGCTCCCCTTAAAGAGCACAATTGCCAAATTCTATTGGTCGGTGGCAGTTTTCTCCACCCGAATATGTGCGTTCGAGTTTTGTTACAGTTTCAACAACTCACTAACTACAGTAACATAAAAGCATAATGAGAACCTGTTCTAGCTGCCCAACAGTTGCTCGAACAACTGTGATGAAGAGCTATATTGCAATACAATACATGAAATGGCAC
>VZTR01003000.1:243120-314064 GCA_013400775.1 Chaetops frenatus
ATTTCCTACTCTCTAAAATCTCATTAAAAACAAGACTTAGACACCCAAATGTGCTAAGTGGGATAAGACTGCTAAAGTACTATTTCCAGATGCAAGCAAATCCATAAGAGTTCAGAGCACACACCAACCCACTTTACCATCTCTAGAGGAAAGTCAAATCTATCACAGCACATTGGAACTGGAAAAAAATTAAAACTTGTGAGTAAAAAACAGGAGGAAGAAAAAAAGTCTTAAATCAACTCTTCTTTAATGTCAGAATACTGCCCAATAAATAAAGATAACCCTTATTAAACTGGTACTCCACCTGTTCTTAACAGAAGGGTCAAACAACTTAATTTTAGTGAAAAGACTGATAACGTGACGTCCAGGAGTTCAAGCTGTTGAAAGTACAAAACAAAATTACTACCCAATTACTACAAAATTACCAGCTCTACACCTAGAGCATTGAACACTGTCCTTTCCTGTTTTTTACAGCAAAGAATAATTTTACTTGAAGTATGGCTGGAATTCTCAACTTCTGTTTAAAAAGAAGTCTTTGCTAAACCTGACAGATCCCTTGAATCAAAAGGAAAGGAATTAAGTTTAAATCCAACCTAATTCTGTTGAAAAAAATTAAAATTCCTTCCTTCAGTTGCTTTACTGTTGCATGGCTGATGTCCCAGTATTAACAAAATCCAACTGTAATTTTTAGCAGGATACATTTATGTAACAATATTATGCAACTTAATGTTTAAGAGAGACAGCTTAGGAATTTCTCTGCTGTGGTTCACACAGCATGAGTGACTGATTATCTACGTTCTCCACTTAAAAAAAACCAACAAAAAACTAGGAAATAAGGTTGCATGCCATCTTAAAAATCATTGCTTTGCTGTACTGGAACACAAATCTCAAGAGTCAGCTCCTAAATCATAGCAGACAAATATACAGATGAAAGTATAATGTGACTTTCAATTTTCTTCTTAGTTCAAAATAATTCTTCAAGCAAGAACACACAATACACTCATACATCATAGAGACATGCAGAACTCTCCTACTTGGAAATGAAGGATTCCACATCAACTTATAAAAATTCCTGATGTTGCTTTGATGCTGCTTTTAAAACATATCACAAAAAATGACACATTTCATGTGTCATGTCCTTCTGGTAACAACTACTCATTTATCAATGGCTGGAAAAATCAGAGTTGAGTTAAATTCAAGGAAAACATCTTTCTCTGCATTTGAGTAAAGCATTGTTATTATACAAGGATCAAACCTGAGAAAAAAACAAATTCAAGACATGGAACCATCATCTGTGAAAAATTAATTAAAATGGGCCAGGAACACCCATTTGTTCTACAACCGGAAGAAACTAAGCCTACACATATCATCTACCTCAATTTGAGGAGCAGCTTTTCAGAGATTAGAAAATACCCTGTCTACCTCTTGAGCAAGCCAAAACTAAAGCTTTCCTTTTCCCCTCCAAAACAATGCTAGTGATTCATGCATGGCTACTGCAATGTTATAAGGTGCTGTAAAGAAGTGAGGATATAAATGCTATCAAGACCTAGGTGACAATTAATCATGGCTCTTCAGGTTAGAAAAAGCAGCCTAATTCTGGTTGGAGTTACAGGTCAATAAACTTTTAAAAGTTAGAAATGGGAAATAAAGAGCTTCTGTTTCTCAAGTTCTAAGAACAATTCAGCATTGAAAGAAATGGGAGTAAACATATAAAAAAGAGGAAATACATGTATTTCCCAACCTTCCAATTACCATAGAACTTCGTGGCAGCTAGACATATAAGCATTGCTCAGAAAGCCACCAGTTTGGCTTCAAATAATTCTTAATTCTCTCCATACTGAGCATACTGCCCATCAGTAGTCACTTGTTAAGCAGCCTTCACTATTCACTGGAACTGTATTATACATACTCAGGCACAGGCGACATAAGATGTTGAGCACATCTATTTGAAACCTGCTAAAGGTTTGACCTGGAAAAAGTACTCCAAGTTTACATTAAAAAATTAAAACCGTACATTGGCAACATATTCTGCAATTCTATTTTATGGATTTCACCATTTTAAGTAGTCTAATCTTAATCAGTAAAATATTCTAAAACTTCAGTATTCCATTTATATCAGTGAAGCTCCCTTGCATGATTTCAGAATTAAACCTACTTTTAATTTACATTCATAAAACAGGTGAGAGATATAGTACCAATGAACTAAAATATCTACTTTAAAGATATGGTAGTGTATCTAAAATAACACTATATTGCATGTCTAGCACTATCATTTTGCTGACTGTCCCTAAAGTAAACTGGCAACAACACTGCATGCAGATGACAGTACATTAAAAACAAACAAACAGAAATCAGAGTGGGCCTTACCTAGCTGTTTTTCTCTCTCTTCTCTCCGTTCTCTGGCAAGCCTTTGCCTGTCATCAACCTTTAGTACTGTCGGATAATCTACAAATGGAGAAAGAAGAGTGTTAGGCACAGAGCATAAAATCAAATACTACCAAACCCAAACTCTTAGCAAAATGGCTGTTAAACAACTCTAATTATTCTGTCAAAATAGATCATGTTTTCAGAAATCCATCTTACTAAAAAACCCAGAAAACTGATAATTAGAATGCATTCATATTTTTTAGATATAAAGTACTTCCAAAGAATAGACTAAGATGTAACTGTGAATACCCAGCGAGACTGCTGCTTGTGAAAACCCAGGAATAAGCTTTATTTTGTTTCCAAGCCTAAAACCACTTGACTGCTAGACAGCATTCTGAAAAAATACTGGTTTTTATTCCATAATGTGTCTCCAAAATGCATCCACAGGAAAATCTACTACAATAAACCTTTGTCTTCCCCTTGATATTGCCTCAGAACAACCAATAAGCCCTATATCCTGACTCAAGAACCTCAGTACCCAAGCAAAACAGGCTGGATCAAAACACTGATCTGGCTGAGTAGTTCTGGCTGAGCTTCTGGAAACAGCATGATATTGAACTCAACAGATGTTTGTGTGCACATGTGTTAAAAACTCTGGCAAATATATTAAAGGCAGTGAGGCATCATATGCATGGACTGGTATAACACCAGTAAAGTAAGATGATAGCTTTAAATACTCTTGTAGATTGAAGTTTAGCTACACGAGTACTTCACAACTACCTGCAACTGGCCACTTGAATCACAGCAGTAAGACTAAGGATAATATGAAAGATATGTGTCAAAGCCCAGGCTTGACTTTAAAAATTAAGGTTTGGTTGAAAAAACATCACTTGCTCAATGATGATTCTGGAAGACAACAAAGTGCTGAACAGCTAGTATCCGACTTCCAGTCTCAGCAATGGAACTGTTCCAGACAAAGGGAACAAAATCCAAGTTAGCAATTCATCTCAGCATGCTGCCAAACCTAATTTCCTACTCAGCCTGTTCCATTAAACCAGGAAAGCTCTTAATTTTATGCTTTTTTCAGTAGCACTGAAAAAGTCTGCTTTGCATAAGAACACAATAAACAAAAAAACCCACAGAAAAAAATCAAAAGGATTTCTGGGTATAAATAAATGGTCTGATTTATTTTAGTGTTGAGGGGAAATCAGTTTTTAAGTATTTTAAGATAAAAAACTACCTAGAATACTGTCACCCTGAAAGAGCACAAGATAACAGAGCATTTTCACTACTCAGTGTGAATACATATGTAAGCAACTTGTAAAATCATGTAGAGTCAGTCTACTTATGTATAGGATGCATACCTATGAAAAAAGTTATTAGCAAACAATATAATGGATCATAAAACTGAGGTTAAAGATATTTACAAAATAAGCCCCTGCCGCGAGGCTGTGTTAGACTAATTTTGAATAGCTATTTGAATTATGTTTAAAAAAAGAAATAATGTGCATTTAATCCTCTAACAGAAGTTTCTGCATAAGCATGACAGGATTTCTTGGGTGAACCAATTAACCAACAGCTACCTATACTTTAATTACCCTTGAACTCTAATCAGTGAAAAACTATTACCTCAACAAGTGTCAGACTAGAGCCCCAATTAAGATTGTTAATAGCGATGCAAACTAACAGCTGGAAGGAGAAAACCCATTGCACAGCTGGCAGGGAGAATCTTCAAACACAACAGTTCCAGTGAAAGGTGCAACAAGTGAACAAGTCCCCAGCAAAGACAAAGGTAATCTGTCACTCTGTTACATGTCAAAACTTTAATGTTGGTTGGCTAGCTCACAGTGCTGCCATTAATGACACTATGCTCAGCCGTGCCATGGCAGAGATTTGCCCACTGCATGGTGTACATCTGCATTTGGCTGATGTTCAGCAGTGTGCTGACTCACACACAGTCCCCTTAGCATGCAGACACAGGTCAAAAGGGTAATAATATTCCTTCTCTCCTGTGACTGGCACACAGGATTCACAAAACATGAATTTCTGTAGCACGAGTAATTAGCACTTGTGAAATAATGCACATTTTCCCTGGAAAACAAGGATTCACTTCAAGGGCTGTCAGCAAAGTCAGTGTTACATTGAGTTGACAGAAAATGATGAGGCACTGGGGAAAAATGTAGAAACCTGCTTCTTTCAGAATATCCTTCCAGCTGTTTTTTTTTTTCCCTTTCCTTGAGAAGAGAGATTTCCCTATTGGGGAGAGGCAATAATTCTTCAAAGAGGCAGGAGGGTTACGTGGACAGGCAAGCTGAAAAGGTCTCCCTTAAGAATTCCTAATTATAGGCAATGGAAGGGATAAAATAAATTTTTAAAGTTGCCCTCTGCCACTCTGTTCGAAGATATCCAATTATTTTTTCCGTATCACACACCTGATAGTGTTCACAAAAGAACAGCCCCTCTCCCAACACCCCAGGATATTAGAACAACCTCAAGAATTCTCATTAAGTTGCAGGCTATGCAGAGTGTGTGTCTTCAGTAACAAGCGATTTTGCATACATTTGGAATCACAAAGAGCTAAATCAATATTAGCACAAAGATAACAGTAACACCTTTGCAGCAGACCATCATTGCATTTTCTCTGTAGAAGCTGGAGCATATATTATCGGTTCAAGTCTTACACTGATAATTAAAATATCTTCTCTAAGCATTGAAAATGATCCTTCATAGTTTGCCTAAAAGCCTAACCTCCAACATTTGTATTCTGAATCCAGATATTCTGCTGGCACCCCCAGCATACAGCATCAATAGTTTAAAACTGTGGCAAAACAAGAGAGTTCACTGGGACCACTCCCCATTTAATTTCTCATGTTTCTACTCATTAAAAACCCGCCAAGTAAACACCTGGGGGATTGGCATTTCTCCTTATTCAGTAGGAATATCAGGACAAACACACAAAGTACTTTGTACTCGCTCATATTTGTCATCAGACCATAAGCTTTGAGTTACTGTGAAAGGGGATGGGAAAAATCTCGGCTACAATGAATCTTGCAAGAATTCATCATTTTTTAAAAGAAATAATTGCCAACTGGGCATATGCAAAGCCTAAGGGACAAAACTCCAGGAAGACCCACATGCTGCTTTGGAAGTACCAGACTGGTTATACTGCAGTATGTGCAAACTCATACTCAAAAACCTATTTCCCTTCACTTATGTAACAGGCAAAGAATTAAGAATTTGTATGATAGGGATGTTTGGAGAATAAATAAACCATAGTTCTCTATAGGAGAAATTAATTTTGTACCTTCTGCTGGGAAGTAAGCCTCTAAATTACGTATGGAAACAATTTATGTCTATATATTTAGAATATTTACTGTGAGTTCAAAATTCATTTTAATAAGTTAATAGTTAATTTTGAAAGCTTAGAAGCTGCAAGCGGTATTTTGCAGAAATTCAGCACTGAAACATCAATAGGTTTTTGTCCCTAATGATATTAACAAAAGGAACAACCAAGTTTTACAAATCTTCTGTAGAACTAAGACTCAACAAACTCTTCAGCACAATTGTTAATTGTAGAAATTAAGTTCCTAAATTAACAATTGTGATGTATACTTTGTGCATATGACCAGTTTTTGGCCCTACTATTAGCTCAACTCTGCCTTCCCTCGCTCCAACCCCAAGAATTTTGGATTCATTTCTACATACCAGCATAGATGAAGGGAACATTGGAATGGCTAGGATGCCTTCCTGAGAAATGAAGACTGGATTAAACTATTGCAGAATGAAGTGCATAGTGAACACAGTCACACATGAAGAGCTCTGGTTTTGCTGTGGAAGGAGGTGATGTTATCTTTATTTTCTCCTCCTTTTCCCACAGCCTATCTGACTGAGACCAGCCATGATTCCTGTGCTTTGTGCAGGACCCAGCATGCCTGGCAGAGCATGCAAGGTGTGATCTGAACACAGACAGTGTTGGGATTCCTTCCCTCTGGGGGCAGAGGCCAAAGGCACCCCATTTGGGGATAGAGAAGAGTCTGCCAGTACAAAACAGTCACTGAGCTGCCAAGCTGTCAAGGAGTTGAAAGGGGTATGTTTACAGTGGGCCTAGTCCTCAGCAACACAAGCACCTCTGCTTTCCCAGGCATCTAAGCAAAATCATTATTAACTGCATACTTTAATCCTGGGTACCTGATTTGCAACACAAGTAGAATTTAAATATCTAAATGCTCCTCCAGATCTTGGTCTAAGAGTGCAAGTGGAACAGACCCATGACACCGAGGACTACATTAATGGTACATACATTTTCAACTGTGCAAGCAAACAGTGAATCAAATCCACACAATGTACCCGTGAGCTATGGTGAAGCAATGAGAAACGTCTGCCCACTGCATGGAGCACATTACAGAATATGGCTTGCTTTGTGGTAAGTGAGGAAACGCCTGGACAGAAGCGCATTTGTATAAAGCTGCAAATCTTTGCCTACAGCACACAATTCTTATTCAAGCTCAGATGCAAATACAGTGGCTTCCGTTGTCTTTTCTCACTTCCCAGCACTTATTCCTAAGCTATTCTAAAATATAAGTAGATTTTTTCAGTTTTGCTTCTTTGCAAAAAATCACAGATTCCAGCCTATCTAAACATGAACAGTCAATCATACCAGTTTTGACTAAAACAGTAAGCGAGGTACAAAAGCAACAAACTTTAGAAGTTCCAGTGACAACAGCTGTTTTCCACACACCACTGAGGCAAACAACCTTAAAACATGGAGCATGTGGAATGGTGTACCTGGTTTAGCTCCAGTGTTGCTTTGTCCTGAAGTGCCTCTCTTATCTTGTGTTTCAGAACCTTCAGTTGCTAAAATAAGGAAGAAAAAAAGATACTAATTAACCATTTTACTTAATAATAGGTAATTCACCTTATTATAATGAAACTCAAATATTGCAGCATTCACTTCAAAATCAGACCATTCCAAGATTTCACCTTAATGCCATTCTACATTATTTTGCATAGAAAAAAACCCAAAGGCTACACAGAAAACACTGAAGCCACAATACAAGTTCCTGATTCAAGTTGAGGAAAGAGCCACAAGAAGATTTCATTTTAACAATGTGTTTTAATAAGACTTATAAGACAACTGGCAGATCCCAGGTTTCTAAAGGTATGGTACAAGACACTGGTAAAATCTTCTTTACAAATTACTAACACACCCATAATGCAGGACTGAAGAGAGGACTATTAAACCTGAATGAAATTTAACTGAGGAGATATTCCCATTATTTGCAACAGACTTTTGATCAGGCCCTACCAGCCCAAATCAAGATCTAATCTGGAGCTCTGAATGCCCTTTCAACAACCCTTTATAATGAAAAAGAAAAAAACCAGAAGATTCATTACTATTATTTAAATCGCAACCATATCCTTGGTTCAACATCTATTTCTAATTAAAAAACAAGCCAAGAAAGTAGATGTCATTATTTTTTCATCTTACTACTCATCTTTGTATCCAGCAGTTCCACTATAGGACTGTTTGAGTCCAGAACATAGCAAATATGGGAACAGCCTAAAGGCAGACTCTAAGAATTCTAAGAAGCCTTCCACAAACATCTTGAAAGTATTTGCAAGCAAGGATAAAAAGACAGTTATAAATAAAGCTTAGGGGAGGAAAGACACTGATTCATTTGAACAAAAATATCATTAGAAATGAAAGTTGGAAAAAAAACCTGATTACTCCAGATTTAAAAGCTAAACAGGCATTACTGCATTAGATCCACTTTAGAAAACATAATTAGAACAAGTTTTCTTCAGAAGGCTCCAAGCAATTTCTTATGCATGTCAGCTTTAACAATACATACTCAGTTCCTCAGTGAGTTCATTCCCTTCATGGCCTCACAGAAGTCTATTTCTTTGCTTACCTGCTTCCACAAGATTAATTTAGAGGGTGAAAGGTAGCAGGAAGAATCTGTATGATACATGTACCGTAACATTTTTGCCAAGAGTAGTGTTCAAAAATCACATTGTCTCGCCAATAAAAATGTGTGAAACCTTAAATAATTGTCAGAAACTCCTCTCCCTGACACCCATATTAACTCTCTTGCAATCAATAGAAATAAGGATTGTGGAACTTAACAAATACTGGTTCCAAATGACAGCAAGAACTGTGACACCTTAAAGGTAGCCCAACAGACGATTTTAGTATTTGCCATTTTGAAGGCCTCATATAAAAGACTAGTCTGACCTATGGGTAAATGGGTTGATTTTTGGCAAGCTAATTTCAGCACCACTGAACACTTGCACCACCAGGCTTGGTTGGGTCTACCATTATCAAAATCCATAGCTGGTGCTGGAGCAAGTCCAGAGAAAGCCAACAGACTTGATACAGGGTCTGGAGCACAAGTGCTGTGAGCAGCAGGGGAGGGAGCTGGGGGTGTTTAGTCTGGAGAAAAGGAGGCTCAGGGGGAACGATATCACTCCCTACAGCTGCCTGAAAGCAGCTTGTAGCTAGGTGGGGGTCGGCTTCCTCTCCCAGAACAAGAAGCAACATCATGAAAGGAAATGGCCTCAAGTTCCACCAGGGGAGTTTTAGACTGGATATTAGGAAAAAATTCTTCCAAAAAGAGTAGTCAGGCATTCAAACAGGCTGCCCAGGGAAGTGGTGGAATCACCATCTCTGCAAGTGTTCCAAAACTTGGGGATGTGGCACCTGGGGTCATGGTTTAGTGGTGAACACGGCAGGGTTAGGTTAACAGTTGGACTTCATTCTAGAGGTCTTTTCCAACCTTAACACTTCTGTAATTCTAAACTCTTTATATCTTACCTCCCCCTCAAAGTTAAGGTACTAGTAAAACAAGCTTTTCTCCTGCATGTATCAATCATTTAGAACATTCTCAGTAAAAGTCCCACCGTAACTCAGAGGGACTACATCACAATTCCCATCAGCCTGGCCTAGGGCATCATGTAGAAGAGGAAACTGTCATAAAATAGTAAAAATACTGCTTCTAAGAGTTAGTGAGTACACTGATGTTCCAATAGTGTCAGCACAAATTTATTTGCATCTTTCGTACTGTGTATGTGCATTACTGTCTTCAAGCATTGTGCCATGGGATTATGCAACACCCCATTAACTTCAAAACAGTGGTTTAAAAGCCATCCAGAAAATACACTTGAAAAAAAGCCTAGGTACACGAAGTAATACTTTTTTCTCATATATCCTTGGAATATGTTTTGATACAGTTAGAATACACATTCATATGACCAGTCATATGACAAGTGATGAAAAGAACAGATGGCACACCACGAATTTCAACAAGGCTGGATATCAAATAAAAATTGGCACAAGTATTTAGTCACCAGTGTAGGTGTGCTCCCACATAAAATACCTCTTGCTCTAGGATATAAACAGATTAATCAGACAACTAAACATCTAAAATCCACACATAAATATTGACAACACCAGTTTCAATACCTATCAGATACCAGAACATATATAATTTAACTACCTGATACTTGCTCTTGCACCACTGCCTTTACATAAGGGAATAAAAGTGTTAGATATGGATCATTTTCTGGGAAATGCAGCTCTTCTGTCTCAGCTCTGCCATTACTATATGGGACAGCATGAAACAGAAAGCTGTACCTCAGCTTTCAGTGGAAAGAGGGCAAAAAATAGGGGGGAAGAAGGCAAGAAAATAATATACATATTGTTACTGAATAATATGCATTTGTAAATGCTGAGCTTTCAAGTAACACCAGCTGCAGCACAGAATTCAGTATATATACCAGGGGCAGAGCTGAAAGGGATCCATAAGGCTGACTAGTGCTAGGGAGGACCTCTGCAGGCTCAGCTTTTAGTTCTGCTTTGAACTAAGACAAATACAAAACAGGCAGATTACTCCTAATAGGGCAGTTTTGTAACGGAAATTAAATCTATTTAGAAATCTCTGATCAGTTCCAATATATCTATGTGTTCACAATCAGACAGGTTTAATCAATACTTCTATTACCAGAATAAGTACAAGCTCTAGAAGGACTGACAAGCAATTTCATATAGGATGTCAGCTCACCCCATGTCTCATACAGCCATTATAGTTACAGTCAATTCCTACAGCAGTTAACAATCCCTGTACCAAGTACCTGTACCAAAGTTTACTTCCTTAAAGGGAAAAACATCCACTTTATAAGAGCCAGAACTACTTTGAAAGAGCTGTTCCATGACGAGTATCTGTTAGACAAAAATGCCTTTAATAACCTTACAGTCTAAGGTGTTCCTCTTGAAGTAAAAAAACATCTATCTCCAGCTTGTCCAAAGGAAGCCTGTGTGAGCATAGATAGGAATTGCTAGCAGTGGGAAGCAAAACAAGTGCAAAGAGAAATTATGTATTAAAAATATTCAAAGCCAAGGAAAAGCCTTATAGAAAACACTGAGAAATGAGGAAAACTGTAAGCTTTTAGTACTTCTTTACATGCCAGGTAAGCTCTGGTCAAAGAAGACTGGCCTGAGAAACAAGATAACACATTCAAGGGGAAAAACTTAGTTGAGAATTGGAGTCCCTGGGGTGATGTGCTGGAAAGCAGAAAGAACATTCACCCAGACCCTGGAAAAACCACTGAATGGCAAACATTGAGACTAGAAGCATCACTCTGGCATTTTGACAGGCTTTTTTAAAAACCCAAGAGTTGTGGGGAATACAAACCCTTGTTTTTCAGACTGAACATGCTTGCACAATGTGAACCAGCTCTGCCCAGTGAGGTGAATGGCAAGCCAAAGGCCCCACAGCACAGTTGAGGAGCTGGAAAGAAGATGCTTAAACTCTGTTCCATTGAAGAAGGGAATCAGCCACAAGACAGAGGCAGTTCTGTTTCCAGAAGGTCTCTACCCCCAGAAGTGTAATCCTCAGGAGATTAAACGCAGAGTGGAGAGGCACTTGGGGACCACAAGCAAGAGGTGCTGCTCAGACCTATTTCAAGGTCAATGTGCACAGCAGCCCTCCCTAGAACTGCACCCTAGCACAGGTCTGGAAAGGGGAGCTGCACAAGGGCTGCACAGCTGCGGATGAGAGCACAGGCACAGGAGAGCCCCAGGCCTGCAGACAGCCACGTGTGCCTGACAGTGCAGGTTCACCTCTGGGTACCCTCAGAACACCCTTGGTGCTCTGAGCACCAAATGGGGGAGACCATCCTCCACTTTCCTGCTCTAATTCTACAAGCGAGAGAGAAGTACTGAGAAGCAGCCATCCAAAAAAAAAAAAAAAAAAAAAAAAAAAAAAGCGCTAAATCAGAGGAGGAGGGATTACAGGGAAAAAAGAAGAAAATCTAGCTATTCTGTACCTGCCACTTGTCATCTAATCTCCCTGGTATGACTGAACAGCTACTTTTTTTAGCTGTCAAAGTCTGCCGGGGGTGTGTGTTGAGAGATAGGGAAGGCATCAGAAATGACAGCTGGAACAAACTCATGCCTCAATAAAAAAGTGCTGCCAATACATAGCAGAGGAAATTCAGCATTAAACTGGGAAATTGATAACAGAGCTAACTGGGAACTGATATATTCTTTACTCCTTAGCAGCCAATCTTGCCACCCCTAACTACTTCATTATGAACCCTGTTGAAACAAAACAAAACAAAACAAAAAAACACCAAAAAAACCTCCCAAACAAACAAAAGCCCCACTCTTAAGTTCACTTACTTATTTCATATAGCATGTCACACCTGACATGTACAAAGTAAAAAACTCATAGTTTGAACTACTCAGAATTAAGCAGAGTACAGGGTATTCTAAGTTTGTACAAGTAGTAATGAAGAAGTGGGGCTAGTCTAGGCAGTTTTATCCAGCCACTGGGAACAGTGGCTAGCTAGCATGTCAGTCAAGTCAGAGGTATTGCTGTGCTGGGTGGAGTGTGTTGAAAGTGCAAATACAGGTCAGAGCTGACAAAATTTATTAGCTTAAATTCAGAAACAAATTAAGACCGAAATCCTGAGTACCTGGCTAAGAATAAGCATCTCAGCATTCAGCAACTGACTGTTCTATTGTAAGGTAACATCACTGAAATTTAAGACTAAAGAGTCTCTTTAGTGGCAAAAATAGGTTGTTTATCCTACAAGCAAATTCCTGGGAGATGTGACCCAGGGGCCGAACACAAGGAAAAGCAGAGTTCAACACAAATTAAAGCTTTTCCACTGCTTGTGACTTTTGCCTCTTACAGCCATAGTTCACGAGTAAGACATGTAAAAACTACTATCCACTTTTACAGTAAAAAATATATTTTGCAAGTCTTTAGAATTTCATATTCTTGGTGTTATCAATAGTATCTATATATATTTAGACAAACAGTACACTAAGTAATATTTTAGTGCCAGTTATTATTTTAGAGTCAAGTAATGCATTAATTCCATACTTGCACCCCATACTTATCTTTTACTTGCATTGTAAAATTTTAACCTTGGGAACAAAGGACAGTAATCTTTCCAGAGATAAATAGGTCTCAAAGTTCTACTGCTGGGCAAAAATTACCAAGATGCATGCAGTATAGTTGATAGACAAAAAGGTAAAAACCAAGGATCTGGATGTTTAATATTAAAATCTTCAGAGTAAGCCAGGACAAAATTGTGATCTGCTCTCTGCTTCAGAAATGTTGGGGAGAATAAGTTTTAAAGAATCCCATTTAAAAACTCACTTCTTAGAGAGTAGTTTTCAAAATCCACTTTTTGATAATGACTCTCTAACTTCTACTCAAGAAGAGCTTGAGGTTAGTATTGGCCTGGCAACCTGTTCCAGCACAGCTGGAGACAATTTTTTTCTGGTGCTGCTGCACTGTACTGAACATTGGACAAACCAAATTTCTTATGCTGCTGCTTCTACCCTCTGTGTCTGAGCTGAACACTAAGTCAATGCTACTCCTCACTGTCACAGTGTAAGCACACTGGAGCCCTAATCTTGTTCAGGACCTGATATGCTTTTCAGAAGATTATTAAAAACCAGTGCTTTGAGTGAACCAAAATCACACTGCCACCAGCACTGGCTTTGCTTTTGTGAATCCCCGTGCATGCAAACATAACCCTTATCAAAGTCAAGTCCTTCAAAACAAGATAAGAAGGAAATTCTCACCTTAAATTAACACATCCTACAACGTGACCCTGCTGAGAGGCTTGAAGATGGATTAGAGACCCAAACACAACAGTTTGAACACAAAACCAAACAATCTCCTTCTCTCATTACCAAAATCCATTTTTACATCCTGCACAGATGAGCTGTGTCCAAGACAGTTACTCTGACACTTAAACCGTTCAAGGGCACAGGAACTAAGCATCAGCATTTCATCAGTATAAGACATCTCCTCCTTTTCTCCCCTTCTGCAGCAACTTAAAACTTCCCTTCTATGCAGGGAGTAATAAATGGTGCCTTGTGGGTTGCTGCTGGCCTCCAAAGGGCAAGCAGCCAGAAAGCAGCCAGCTCCTGTCCACAGACCATTTTGAAGCAACCTTCATCCTTTAAAGCCCTTGCTGCAGAGCACTTCCAGTGTAGCAGATGTGCTGTCCTGGTAGCCAGCAGATGCTCCCTGAGCTGTTGCTGAGGACAGGAGCAAAATGGCACAGTAAGCAAACCTTTGCTCACGCTTGCTATGGACCGAGAGCCTCCAGGTGCTTCCAGGAAGGTTCAGAGATCGCTCCAGTAGGGAGTTCAACAGACAGGCTCAGAGCAGTGCTGGGGGTGAGCTCAGATCCTATGATGTTTTTAGCACAACAGGATGGGAAGGAAGGGAAATATCTCTGGAGACTGGAGGACTGTAGGACTTAGCAATAGGTTGCAGGAAGGACAAGGAGAGGCACAGCTTCAACATGCATTTTGCAGAGGCCTGCTCACAAGAGAATTAAGCTTTCTAGGGAATGAGGAAACCAAGACACTGATGGTGCACTGCCCTTCTTTCTGGTAAATCCTTTGGGGAAGAGCATACAGATCAGAACACAACTGAAGCAGCAGCTTAGAATCTCTACACATATTGTCCACACTCCATTCTACCCAAAACAAACCCAAGCCCTCTTGAAAGCACTGGACACCATGTTCAAAGGAGACACTAGAAAGACTTCTCTAACACAGCTACCACCTCCAAAGAAAAATAGAAACACACCAAAACCAACTCCTTCAGGCTTCTTGGTTTAAATTCTTCAGAAAACTCTAGGAAGGATGGGTAGGGCTATATCATCAAATCGAAATCTTTTTGTAAAAAATTTTTCTTCTAATTAACAATGCTGATAAAATTGTTTCAAGATATTTACAAGGTTTTCCCAACTACTACAGCAGTGAGGCAGAAAGAACTGCATAAATTCTGCAGAAGATTTGGATCTAATGCACACCAGTGTTTTAAAACTAAAATCTAGATTTCTGTTTTGAAACAATGAAGACATGAACCTAATTTTGGTTAGATGTCAACACTCATTCTCTTGTTAAGAGAAGTAGGTTGAAGAGATTTCTGAGGGAACTAAGGTGAAGCAAGAGTACTTCCAGACTATAGGTCAGTTTGCTATTTTTGATGCAGGTAATACAAGTCTTCACAATTTCAGATAAAAATCTCTTTGAAATTTCCATCATTAGCAAATGGAAAATGCCTGTTCTTTTACAGTCTTAACAGCAGTACTTACAGAACACATTTGCAAGTTAGAGGTTTGAGTCAGAAGAGTGACAGAATATGTGTTTCATTTCTATCCACTGAAACATGAAAACAAAGTTCATACCTTATTTAAACACACTTATTAATTGATTTTATATTAAAATACTTTCAATTCTTAAAAACTCAATGCTTTAGTACATTGTTTTGTACTTCCAACAGAGTGGAACTTACCAGTCTGATTTGCAAATATAAATAAATTCTATGACACCAAGCTGCAGTGACCATACCAGCTCTCTGTGCTCTGGCATTTATCATAGAAGTCTACCATCAGAGCTGGCACACAAAGCACTGTTACCAATGTTCCTCATCTCTCATGTCCTGGCTGAGCAAAGCATAGTGAAAACTCATCAGCATTAGTGTTTACTACTCATGGAATGCTATAAAAGTTGCCATTGTTTTCATTATATCGCAGACTAAAAAGATAAACAGATGATTTCAAACTGTTACAGCTAATTCAGCACTCAATTGTAAAACATTAAAACCAGAAGCTTAAATAGATTTCTTTGGAAACAATCCACTGACATAAATCTGGATGATGCAATGGGCTAAAGGGAAAGGGTCAACGTTTTTTCCTTTTTTTAAAAGATTAAACTTGTGTAACAGCTCCATTGGGAGATGCATATTTATAAAAGATTATTTTTGGCTGACTATGTCAGCTTTAAAAAGCATTGTATCCTAAAATATTAAATAACATAGAAGATACCAAACCAAAGGAACATGGTATCCGTAACAGCGTTTTTTCAAAAGTTGACGCTTTATATCCTCTGGATAATTACATTTAATCAACTTACTGCAATATAAAACAAGGATATTAACATGAAAGGATCCCTGGGAAAAGGGTCCCTGTCTTCTGCTGAAAAACCTGTGCAATGAAGCCAGTTCTGCAGTTGACCAGAAGGCTAGGAAGCTCACCCAAATGCAGATGAGACACGTGAATGGAAGCTTTTTAATTACACATCACTAAAATAAAAGCTGAAATGCCACTGCCTGAGGGCATGCAGGACAACCTCAGTTCCAGACAACCAGCAATTTGTGATGTGCAGCCTGCTTTAGGCCATGTGCTTTTCAAAAACCAAAAGCAGGCAATGTGCACAATGCAGTGATTTATTTGTGAGACGGTTACACAAGGGCAAACACCTTCAGCCAAGGTGCAAGAGTACCAGCTGCTTCTCCTCCTCAGATTTCTCACTGCTGCAGGCATTTGCTACCAGAATATCAGACAGATTCCCATACCCAGGATCAGTGTCAGTGTATTGCTGCAGTAGTTGCACCTGGAAGGTCACCTCAGAGATTATGAAATGGAGCACCTGTACAATTTTCTAGATGAAAAACTCTCCTGGACTTCAACTAGAGATCATTCTCCAAACTATGAGGTAATTCCTGTGAGTAATTCCAAGTCACAATGAAGCTTACACCTACTGCTGAGAAATGGAGAACAAGGCACAGACCAGCCTGCTTTCTATATCGCGTTGATTCCAAGATGAGATTGCTTGAACTGCAGAAAACTACTTGAGTATCCTATTATTTGATAGCCTTGCTCAGAGGGCACAATGATCAGAGCTTATTGCAGCTTGTAAATGTTAGTGAGATGGCAACTGCAGTAAAGTGAAGGTGGGCATGGAGAGGAGGGGAAAATGGATACTTTGCTATACACTGCTCTGTTGAACGATCTGATCTTAAGAAATAGTAATTTTTGAAAACAATGCAAAATCTTTGGTCTCAGCTTTGCAACAAGAGGACATAATCACTTCTCCCAACCAAAAATAAAATAAAATGAAACATTCTTTTGCTGCAGTACATATTTTTAATTTAAATGAGTATGTCACAAAACAAATGATATCTAGTGATTAATTTAGGATACTCCCACCAACACAGAGCTTTCTTCTTGCCACCCCACTGACATATACAAGTCACCACATCCCTGCTGAACTCAGTGCATACCCATGCTTTCCTCTTTGCTTTTAGCTCTTCTGACATATCTCCATGTGCAGTGAAGTTTTTAGTTACCATCCCAGTGACTTCATATTTTAGACAGAGTAGACCCACAATGGTGGTACTTCTGCCACCACAGAATCACTGAATGAGTCATAGAATGGTTTGGGTTGGAAGGCACCTCAAGGATCATCTAGTTGCAACCCGCCTCCTATGGGCAGGAACACCCTCCACTAGAGATCAAGTTGCTCAAAGCCCCATCGAATCTGGCCTTGGGCACTTCCAAGAATGGGGCATCCACAACTTCCTGGGCAACCTGTTCCTGTGCCTCACCATACTTGTGGCAAAGAATTTCTTCATAGATGGCAGCAAACTGATCATTCAAAAGCAAGGCACTACTCTTTTTCTGTCAGTAATTAATTACTTTCTACAGTAACCAAGTGATTCTGTTGCCCTGTGGGTCACCCCCACATAGGCACACCATTTTCAGGTGCTGCCCCAGAGAGCCCTGTGTAAGGACAATCATGTTACCTTCACCAACATCCAAATGCTGAGCCTTGCCCTTGCCAGGAGAGGTTTAGACTGTGGAAACGAATGAGGTTTTAGAACTGCTTTTTTCCATAGGGAGGAAATTCAGATAGGTACTGGCTTTGTGTGCATTATACAGAAGATATGGATTTCAGTAGGTTTTTTTTTTTTTTTTTTTGCTTTATAGATGTCTCTCTCTTGTGTGTGCAGCTGCAGGCATACTCTAAAACTAGGGCACTTCTAGCATTTCACACACACACAAGAGCAGCTGCAAGAAGCATAAGACACTTAACAAATGAAGTGATATGGACTTTTTAAGCATAAGAAAGTTCAAAAATAGAAAAACTCTCCTTCAAAGCCTTCTTTCTTTGGTTATTCTGCATTGCCACCTTACACAACTCCATACAAGTGAAACTACAACACAGTTCTCCCACTGCATTATTTTTAAAATACATGTACCATCTCCCTGACCTTCTGGGTACCTCCAACCACTTTCTTTCTTCAGAGCTTTGACCAACAGTACAGCAGTTCTCACTGGATTCCAAGTTACTAGCCTGCCTTACACATGACAATTCCCTCACTACCCATTCCTATTAAAAGACACCTACAATAAAGCTTAAGAGAAATCCATTATCCAAGATGTCCCCTCCTCTGCTTTCAGTTACTTTAAACTCAGAATCACTGTGTCTGCTGAACTAAGTGAACTCCTGGCCTTCATCCCATAATTGCTTTAAAGCATCTTCAGTCTCATCCTTTTTCATCTATGAAGAAGATTGGGTTGCAAGAGTAACTGTGTTCAATTACCTCATTTGGGAGACAATAAATGGGCACTCACCACAAGAAGAGAAACAGGATAATTTCAACCCATCCTAATGATTTAGCAGCTATTTTCCTCTTACAGTCAGCCATAACAGAAGTACATTTGCACAAGCAGACAAGAGGCTTTAGACTGAAATAGTTTCATGCCCATTGCGGTTTAGTTTCACAGGACAACTCCCAAGAAACTACTCTGCACAGGCCCTGACAACTGCCTTTGGTGAGATCTTATCAAATTTTTACCAGAGAATGAGTAAAAATAAGGATGTTCAAAACACAAGAAGAGAGGATAGGTGAGAAAAGAAGTATTATTTAATGCTAACAGTCTAAGGCACTTAGTTCTCCATGCAAAGGGACATGTGGCAAAATTTACTATAATTGGATATAGAAGCTGCAGAGTTTTCTGCAAGATGCAGCTTCTAAATAATACAATAAAGTAGCACAACCTTGCTTACTATGGAAAAGTTCATTACCATGTGAGTTTCATCTTGCAACTTGGTACCTTGAACTAAATGTGGGAGAGCCATGTCTCCCACTGCAGGAGCTTGACTTGGCTCAAAAGCTGAGTTTAAGCATTACACTGAGATAGCTGCACTGCTACTGGTACCTAATTATCTTCACACAACACCACTTTGGGCCACTTAGATTTATGCCTGGCACATTTGCTGGGATTTCTCTTCCAGAGAGATAAATTCTAGACTACCTACAAGTTAGCGGGATCAATACAAGTAACACAGGTAATCATTTCAGTGCTGCAGGTTTTCTTGGGCAAAGCCCCCTGCAGCTCAAATTTTGTGGAGATGTTCAGAGTCCTTCTTCCAGCCTCAGGAAAATAAAACATGAATAATGCCTGCAAGTTGCTATAGCAACAACCACCTCTCAACTAAAGACAGCAGGGAGATTCACAGAAGCCGGGCTTTGTTTATATAACCTACTCTGTACAGACAATTATTTCCGAAACAGTTAAAACTACAAAGACTCTGTGCTGTTATTTAGCAGTTGAGTTCCTGGATGCACACGTTCAAGCCATTACTCTAATTCAGAGTACTCTTGCCTGAGGAAAACAGGCAGTTTTCTGGTAGTCTGCCTCTGCCTCGCTGGAAGGGCTGCTGTAACTACTTCTGGCAAATGCAACACTCCATTTCCTGCTTCGTCTCCTGTGCTTTATATAAAAGATATATGCAAGCCAAATAAAACAAGCATTTAGTGTGGTGCAAAATGCATATACACAAAAACAGTGAAGCAAAACGGAATGTTTCCTACCATTGCTGAGCACTGCAGAGCTGAAACACTGACTTGAGAAAATATATTTCTGTTGCATGACTTATCCTTAATCGCTTCAATCACTGTCAAAAATAAAAGCTGTGCCAGGCCTACACTATCATATTTATGGAGGCAGAAGACAAATACAGCTAATAGCAACAAGAGCTCGACAAGATTCTCAAGACACCCCACACTGGAAAACTTGTGTTTCAAAGTAAACATCATAGGAAACTGGAAAATTTATTTTCAATTAAGGGAACCATTCTTTACTGCTGTCCAGCTGTCAGGAAATAGAACTTCCTGAGGAGCTACATATTGCTTGGCAGAAAGGCAGCAGATTCTAATTGTTAATTACAACACTCCATGCACAGAACTGAGTCTGTGCAAAAAATCTTAATAATTCCTGAGCTCCATGTATTTGGAAAAAATATAGTAAATGAGTATGTGTTTAGAAAGGCCAAGATATATATTTCAATAGGAAGGTACTTACAAGCGATCTTTAAATAACACCAGCAGTTACTTTTAAAGTCTATATTAGGAGTACATTCAATGTTTACTAGAGCTCCTTGCCCTTTTTGTTATAAGAATAATTGATCACCAAAATTCATCACCAAAACCAATGTATATTTTTTACTCAGGTTCTCTCTTGGACATGAGGCTGAGTCACACCACTAAAAAGTGCATCTTGTCTTTATACGCTGCCACCCCACACTCTACACACAAACCCACCACCTGCAGAAGTCTTTCAAAAAATCAAAACTTGTTTCTCTGTAGAATCTCCACGAGCAGCTGCTTTCTCTTAGACACAGACCACTCTATTGGCACCACAAACATTTGCCCTAAGTCCAGTACTACCACAGCTCTTCATACACCATAAAAGCATAAAACATTCCAAGTCCACGAAGGTTCTCTTTTAGTTCCTTAAGCATTGGTGTCATTGGCTTTCCAAGCAATTACTTGTTAGCTCTCTTGGTGATTGCATTGCCAGACTGCCATAATTTGCAGTTCTCAAGCCTCTAGAGACAAAAATTTAACTTTTTGCCCCTCTACACTTTTCAGAGAAACCTTTCGTCTCTGACTGACCTGCTTTTATGTTGAAATGAAATCGCATGTTCTGCAATTTCAAAACCAGTCTGAGAGGATTCAGCCATATTCAGGTTACAACAATCACTGAAAATTAAGTCTTCTGAAGAAAAACCCCATATAAGAATGGGTTGCTACAGAAAATAAATCAAACCCAACATTTCTTAGTCTGTTCTACTAACAGGAGCAGCAAAAATCTTTCCTTACCCCCTTCTACTGCTTTTAGTTCAATATATGTATAGGAAGTCTATATGTCCAAAAAAAATCAAAAAGGGCATTTAAAAAAAGTATTATTGTCATTGTATTTGATGCCTTATTTACCTGGGGAAAAACCACCATGATACTGTTTGGTTTGTGTCTAACAGACAAAACAGAATAAGTGTTAAAGTTGTTGCCTTGCTTTTCTGCTCTAATTTTTAATGGGTTTATAATGATGACACAACAGAATACACAATGTAGAACATCTAAGAACAGCAACATGCCATAATCAAAAGAAATCTATTTAACACCAAGTTTTAAGAATAAAAAACAAACCCAGATATTATTTTAAACTAAAACCCTCCAATGTTCATCATTTTGCAACAAATGCCTCTAATTCTTAATACAAAGATGTGCACAAATCTTTGTTTTTGGACTGTTTCTAGTAACTAAACTACAAACTGTCAGAAGATATTTGAAGTTCCCATTAAGCTGTATCATCACGACCTCAGGTACACAGGGCTACTGAGATAGATCAAAGCCTGACTTCATTCACAGTTATTTCACAGCCTTACTGATGGGAGGGCTATCAGTTTCCAATAACACAGTCACATGCTTAATTATTTGATAGCATGTCATGTATAAGTTTTATTAAAACAAATTGCAGGGTCAAGTTTCACACTGAGTCAGTGCTTGCACTTGAAACCCTAAAAGTTAACCAATAGCATGCATAATACATGACATTTATCAGTCACCTAAATTTAGAAACATACAAGCATTACAAATAGGTAGCTTTATATACCAGCAAAATTCCTTTCCACTAGCTGCCCTCCTGTTTCTCTTATCCTATTGAACAACATCTTTGGCCTCTTTCCTCATCTTACATCCCCCTCCATGCCGCCTCAACCTCCTTCTTTTGCTCCTGAAGCTGCTACACTGAAACTCTCTTTTCTTTTCTTTCTGTTTTTTACCCCTACGGTAGTCCGGGCAGCATTGTTCTAACCCAAACTCCTCCTCATGCCCACATCTCCCTAGAGGTATCACATCACTTTTCCTGCAAACCCCGGGCAGCACGGGAGAAAAACAAGCTCTACGCTCCCAGCTGGTGCACCTGGTGCCAAAGCTGCCTGCAGAGACTGGGACATTTTTCCCTGGCTGCTTCCCCTCGGACCCCAGAGCTCCAGGAAGGACCATGCTCAGCTAGTTCCATGGGGATCGTGAATAATTCGAGCACTGATTAGGCCAAAGCATTTGAGAGGAAAGGCTGCTGCCTCAGTTCAGCCAAAAATCCTGGACAGAAATATAACACTCAAATGCTGAATGCATCCCTGACAGGCATAAGCTGTGACTTTTTATGTCGCTAATTTGAATAGATTTTCATAAGGTCAGGAGGAGGCGTAGGTCTAAAACCAAATTCATACTGTTCCCAGTTTCAAATCTTTTCATTAAAGCATCATGGCTTTAAGCCATCCCTCGAGACTCATATTAAGATTTTTTTTTTCCAAGAAGCAAAAGTCCCTATTGCTCTCCCGTGTCTCATTCTTTAGCAATTGGTCCATTTGTTGAAGATTTGTTTGTTATTATTGTACAAAATAAAAAGGACGGAGAGAACCTGGCAAAAGAGAAATAGAGGCCAAACCATTTAAATCTATCAAAGTTGTAAAGAAATTGAAACAAAACACTTTAAATGGGAAATGTTCAACCTTTACTATTTGCCATCTGCCTTGTAAAATTCAAATTAAGCATGAGAAGGATAAGATTCTCACTTGGGGTTATTTTATTATGCCAAACATCTTGATTTTACATCACTGACATGCTTCATGGAATTACAGCTCTTTAATACAATAAAGTGCCTTCCTCTATTGTGGACTGAGAAAACAAAGAAGTCAGACCTCTAGGCTACATACTTCATGGCAGCAGCCTAGCCTTGACATACTAACTAAGATCAAGGATTCCAGTCACTCTGATAGCAAACATTTAATTTCATGAAAGGTCTTTGAATTTGACCCCAGAAACAATGAGGACTTGTTAACAATATTTTATATAGCATTTTATAACATTTGTAACATTTAAAAAGTATTTTTTATATTTTGGGTCCTTGCCTTTAAAGACTAAATGTTTTACAAGGATTGCTAGACTAAACTATAGTCTACCAAGTATACATCTAGATTTATTTTGGTTTTAGATTATGTCCTTGGTTCTGATTCTTTTGTTTGTTCAACAAAAAGAGAGAAAAAATGGACTGTCTCATTAGGGTCTTTATTGCAAGTGACTTACATCAGTGCAATACTTCAAAGTCAACATACTGTTCTATAATGCACATTAAATATTCCACTTCAGCACAAAAAACAAAGCCTCACAAAAATATATGCATTACATAAATAGTGAAAAAAGGAGAGAATGGATGAGCACCATAATGCTGCAATCATAGTATCTGACTCTATGCAGAGATGCATTGTACACCATATTGGAGTTATATTTCTGGATGGCCAGGTAGCACATGCTGGGTGCCTGATAGCCACTGGTAGCAGGTCCAGTAACTTCAGACAGGCTGACCACACCTCCCTTCTTTGCCTTGAACAGGAGAACTGGGGATGGAAAAGTGCTGGGGACTGCTTCATCTTCAGGCAAGTCACCCAAGCCTGTCCTCCAGCCCTTCCCCTTGCTCACAGAGACAGTGGTTGGGAGGCTGGCCGCCATTAAGTTTTCTTGTGTGCAACCACTGAGCAGAACTGGCTCCATACCAGCAATGCAACGGTTCCCAAAATTTATCTGCGGGATCCCCATATTCCCTTTCCTGGCTAGACTAAATTATAGCTGTAAAATTTTTGCTTATGTGGGAAACACACACCAGGTATTGTTGCACAGAACTTGGGGCCACGTAGATCAGTTACTGATGGCAACAGGCTGGTACTAAGTGCTTCCTGGGCTCCCTGTATTGCACTGTGGAAATTATTTTTAGGATGAAAATGGACTTATCTAAAAGGTTATTTTGTAAGCCTTGCCCATGTGGATTGCCATTTCACAGGGAGACAAAACTCATCCAACCTGCTTCAATCCTTCATAGAAGTATTTCTGTGGGCAGTGAGTAGCTCACCACCAGTGAGGTTCTAGGCTACAAGATCATTAAAGCTCCATGGAATGTGACTAAAATAACATAATCCATGTCCACCTTACTGGTTTATCTTCATTCAACACAACAAATGTTTCAAAGTCAATCACTTTGAAGCACAATGCTGCTGTGTAAGAGATCACCTTGCTTCACAGCCCCTTGATCAGCACAGCCAAGCAGAACACCACTGACTAGGCTCTAAACAATTAGGATTCATATCACAAATATACAATAGAGGACACAATAACAAGATGCACTCTGTTTCTGTCCAAAACACTTTAAAATGTTACTTCCAACAACTGGAGTGCCAACTAACTTATTTCCATTACAGCTTGCCTATTCCTGTGCCAGCTTTGCAATTAAATCAAACAAAACCAGAATAAACTTGTCAGCACTTTTTACTTCCAACAAGCACTTCTGCTCTTAATGGAAGATCAATGCCAAAAGCTGATGCAACTAGAGACACTCTGCAAAACCAAGGTTTGCCAGACAGGACTTTAAAGGTGCCTTCAACCTTTTCATCACCTAACAGTTCTTGTCTGTGTGCAGCAGGTCCAGAAGAGCATGACTCCTAGTCAGTTCACTGATCACCTGCACCAAGAATTGGTTTCAAATGTGTTAAACTCATCTCCTGGTTTCTAGCACCCAGCTGCATTTCCCTTCCAGAACAGTGTTTAAGGGACACCCATGAGTACTACAGCCTGTGACTGAGGCTCTCTCCAGCTACCAAAAGGCAGTAGCACCAACATTTCTATTTGCTTGTCACCTGCCCCAGGCCAAGCTCCAATCATGCAAACCATTCCTTTATAGAGAGCACAATCCCTCCTCTTTAGACCCTGAGATTAGCTCCGTTGCTGAGAATGTGGTGCTAAAACCACCAAGGTTGTGGGTTTAATCCCTGTATGGGCCATTCACTTAAAAGTTGGACTTGATGATCCTTGTGGGTCCTTTCCAAATCAGAATATTCTGTGGTCTGTGACCTGCCCACTGTCTTTTTTGTCTTTTCACCCAGTAAAGGGCCTGAAATACCTCTCGCAGCTCTTCAGCTAACAAGTCCCATGCTATGCATGGCCTGACAACAAGCCTGGGGGTAGATCCTCTCACAGGCTGAGTGTTTACTCTGCTGTTCATAGTCTGCTTTGCAACACAGGTCACAACAGATAAGTGGGAAAAATGGTATTTTAAATAGCTTTGTTTGGGAGTATGTTTGAAGGGGATCACGAGTAGTTTTATTTTAAGGCCCAGAAGGCAGAAAAATACATTATTCTGAAAACAAATTGAGCAACATATATACGAGATCTTCTGTCTAACAACACTGCAAAGCTGAATATTATTTTTTTATGTTCAAAACGGACATGTGATCTTCAGAGAGGTCTCAGGAACAGAGTGATTTAGAACTGATTGTAGCCATCACAATAAGATAAATTATTATTCTTCTCAGTGTTCCTACACAATACAGACTATTTTGGACGAGAATTAGGCTGCCTGTAAAGCATACAAAGCACTCTAAGCACCACGGCTCTTCAACAGACTGATTTTTTTTTTAAGTATTTATCAAGAGAATCACCATTATTTGTCAATTTTTGAACATTCACACAACTTCTAAAATCTGCCAGATCTTTCAACAGATCTTTCCTTGGCATTTCTACACCTTGAACAACAGTACCTGATTCAAGGCAGCAACACATCAGTGTCACTATGCAAAGCCAGAGAGAATTACCATCTATTTTTAAAGTTCCAAAATTCACTAACAAAAACCAACGCCAAACCCACACTTTTTCAAACTACACAAATGAACAGTAATTACTGTCACACTGAACTGATACTCATACCTGCATAATTAGCAGTAGGTAGTCCTAGCTGTCATCTCCTCCTACCCTTCTGCAAATTAAGAGCAGTCTAAATTTAGCTATACAAGTTAAATCTCCTGCAATTGCTACATCTAGACTGGGAAGCAACTATAAGTATGTATATACTTCAGTTAATTTGAGACAGTAGCAAGAAAAGAGGTTTATTTTGTCTGCATTTGACTTTATTTTGATGACACTAACAGTCTCACAAACCAATGAGAGTTGATCCTGAGTTGGCAGTTCAAAACCTTTTTCCTGAATTCTGTTGATAAATAATGTGAAACAATAATATGAATTAAGGAGTTCCAGCTTTTATTAATTTCTGGTAAGCCAGGAAAAGATTATTTTGATTTTGGTAGAACACTAGACCTATGCAATTAGATGGTGCTAAACATGCAATTTGTTTTCGCTTGCAGAATGTATATAACTTCATTCTTCCCCTCATAGCTGTGCTCCATGTATACTGGAATAAAGTTGTGTGGTTTGACCAAAACAACTATAATTCTGCCCCAAAAGAAACAGAAGTTATATTGAAGAGGTCAGACAGGCAACTTGTCAATTCCCTATTTGGAAGAAATTCAGGTAACGTGATGAGTTACATGTAGCAGTGAATATGATTATTTGGCAAGATCATTCTGATAATATTGTAAAAACTAAAAAAAAAAAAAAAGGGCTGTAAATGATCATCCCCTTGGAATAATTAATGTTATATTTAGATGACATGAATTTGTCTGTGATGCTGTCAGATCTCTGCTAGAACAATAATCTTCTATGGACGTTCCAAGGAAATCTCTTAAAGACATGCTAGTGAGTCATCTGGTCAGGAGATAAAGAACACTGGCTGGCTTTGGAAACCATTCTTCCTCAACATCTAATCTGGGATTAGATATTGTAACGATTAAGAGACTGTAAGCAACCTGGAAGAAGGACACTGTACTCCAAGTAGTTCATGAACCATGTGGTGCTACTGTGAGTCAGGCTATACATCTTCAGCAGGAAGCTAAATAACTTATTGGCATATGTTAAAAATGTCTTTGCACAGTAGCAGTAGTCAAAGCTCCTACCCTATAGGAGCACTATAAGCACTTACCCCTCTGCAGAAGTTCTGCAACTCTTCCTTAAGCCAAGAGACCATTATGCATAAATTTAAGCCCATTCAGACTCTTTGTCAGAGATGGGTCTGAACAGACTGAGAAATCACTAACTGCTACAGAACAGACTCTTATTCTAAGTCTTTATGACAAAATGGGAAAGTAAGACAAGTTACAGGGACAAAAAGAACAGAAAACAGCTGGATTCCTCTGAGCTAAGTACAAATCAGGGGGAACCATACTAGCTGAGTGGAAAGAAAATGCCTCTCCAATTCCAATGCTATCATTCAGAAAATCTTAGATATGTCCCAGGTTCACCTGTGTCTAATTGCTACTATAGGACAAATCACCATTTCCCCCCAGAAAAGCTCTCAAAACAAGTCTTATGAGAGCTTAGTTTCAGAAGCACATGAAACACTGGATAAATAATAAACTATACTATTACATGTATGCTTTTTGTATTTATTCATAAAAGTACTTCCAGAGGTATCCTGTATCATTTTTAACAGATACCTTGCATGCCTGATGAGGTCTGAAGCTTACTGTGTCCCATGGACCACTAGCTACTAACAATTACTGACACAAAACATTCTGAATATAAAGAAGCGCTCAAGATATTCCTTCTCTACCTCACAAGGCCCTCAATCCTTCCCATGAAGTTATGACAGCCCCTTTCCTTACAGCTGCAGCAGCCTGAGGCAGCTCTGGCTGTTCCTGTTAAGAGGTGGCCACCCAGCCAAGTGAATATAATTAATTCTGCACCACCAAAGGCAGCACACCACCTAAACTCACTATAACAAACCAGACAGCCCACGTTGTCATGCTCCACCCTGTCCTTAAAAGCAAATGGTGGAAAATATTTTGCATTTGTATTCCTCTTCTTCCTTTTGTCTAAACCATGCAAGTGACCTGAAATAATAAGCATGGGCTGATTAATTACTGCATGTGCTCCCTTCTGCAGAGCTGAAAGGTCAGTTGGGGTAAAAGCAAAGGGTGACATGATGAATAACACTAAACACTCCTGCTTTTAAGCAGCCACCTTGTTCAATGAACCACACACAAACCAAGAAAGGGTTCTTTGCACTACATGCTCTCAGGCTTAAATGGACCAGCTGAGAAATAGTTACTGAACTGCTACCTCTGAAGATGGAGAAAAAGCCTTATGTGGGTCTCCTTCCCAAGGCTAAGCGCTTAATGGCGTATTAAATATGTAGACATCTTAGTGCACATTTCTAAGGATTTCTCTATATTTACATAACAGTTGGCAGCTCTCTCACCTCTGGTTGGGGTTTTTTGTTTGTTTGGGTTGATTTTTTTCTTCACAGAACCATCTGCAACAGTGTACTTGTTTTTACAGTTTGGTTTGTGTAGAAGAGCTGCTCACAACTGCATTTTCTCTTACTAGGTGCCACAGACATCATTAGTACTCTTCTGGGTGTGAGGACACAGATGTAACAAATAGCAGCAACCATCCCAAAGTGCTTTAACCTGAGACTGCAGTTTAGAGCTGATTTTAACACTTCCTCTGTCATGACTTTGTTGCATTACTACTGTACTTGAGTGTTGAAATGCAGGGAAACGTACAGTGTATGATTTTCAGAGGCCCTTCATGTTATACTGATTGAAGACTGAAGAGGAAATCCAGAGAGATCAGAGCAAGACAACACTGGGTTAAGGCAGAAAATTTAAACATTTAGACAAACAAGAGATATTTTATTCTCCTACTCAAAAGTGGTCCTTCTTTTTTAACTATGAGGTAGATAAAATTTACTGTGAAGAAGTTTCAGCTCCAGATATCCCTAACAGTCCTCAAAGTCACAAAAGCTAACGCTGAGTCCATTCCTAATTTTGCCATCAATAATATCAGTCTTTCCACAGAGAAAAAGTAACTAGAGAGCAAGCAGGTGTTTTGAATCTAGCAAGATGATTATACAAACTAGTTTTTCAAGGTATATAATTATCAAATTCTTAAATCATTTACTTCAGAGACTGTAACAAGAGAAGGCATGCAGACAGGCTGAGCCATGTAGATTAAGCATTGAAAATATTAATTAAGAAAGTTATAGAGGAAAAGGAAATAATACAGTTCCTCTGCATTAGCATGTGGAGCCCTGGGTTCAGTTGCCACATGGTGAGGAAGACCTTTCTAAAGAAAAAACAAGTAGAAAGTAGAGCTCAGACTTCAGAAGGGGAAAAGAGAGGGTCAAGTTTCTTAGTGTTGTTTCCTGTCCTCACCCCCTTTACACATCCTTCTGCATGCCCAGGGGACAGAAGCAGCAGTTTAGCAAAAAAGGGGGCAGATGTTGATGCTAATACACGCTCTACACTTCACCAGCTCCCAAGGGGGCTCTGTGCCAGTCTGTCAGCCAGCTTCAAGGCTGAAGCAGCGAGGAAAGACCCTTATAAATCTAACCTCTATTTCCCTGCTTTGGTTTTATTTTACAGGTGCTTCTGTTATTGCAAATATACATATTTCACCAGGACTAGACAGAATACATAAAATATATTTTTTCCAGGACAGATGAAAAAGCTTCATAAATCATGGGCACATCACCCACTCCAGGCTGACAAACTAGCACACAGAAGGCACTATATCATGCATAAGTTTGCAGGCCCCTGGGAGTCTGGGGACACAGCTTCATTAAGCAGAAAGAGCTTGCTAACACTGACTGCAAGGCTTGGGGGACTGGGTCTCACTGGGCCACTGTGAAAACTACAGAAAGTACAAAAAGGGCCTAAGGACTCATTGACTGCTTTGAGCATCACAGCCTCCTTCACAGGTCATGTTTGGATCTGTTTTAGTCCTATGGAATATCACCTTTGCTTCCACGTATGCATTCAGGCTATAAAGTGCACACGATGAAGATCTACCTTTGCATTTCATATAGCTGAGGGAAGGACTTGGTTATGATTTAATTAAACAAAGTCACTGGAGTGCCTCCTCCATATCTGTCCTCCTAAGGCTACCATACCCCTTTGCTTTTCTACAAGTATAGATCAAAGCAGCAGAGATGTATTTATCATGGCAGAAAACAATGGCATGCTTTAGCACAAATACACTGTATTTTCCTCAGTTAAAAGCACACAAATAATCTGCGACTGCAACAGTAGCAAGTTATTTCACAATAACCTAGTTTCTGAACTCATCTGGCAGACCCAGCAGCAGTACTTCTTGTTCAGGACATTCCTAATGGATGTAACACATTCAAACCACCTACTCCCTGTCCCAACGTCCCTCTTCATACACTTTTTGCTTGCTCTGCAGTTTGATGCAAGTCTAGCTAAAGCAGCATTAAGAAATTCAGAATAAGGGCATGTCAAGATGAAAAGCTCTCTCAGTAAAGTGACTACCAGTTGGGGGGAAAAAAAAAATCTGACTGTGCCCCATCACCAGCTTTTTAAAGATTAAATCTAGCATGTGCCAACAGGCCTAACAGCAACCTGTCACTGCAGTCCAGAGAAAGAGCTTCTCAAGTGACTGCATCTACAAGAGGAGCTCTCACCACCTACACGCTTTCTTAAGAATCACCCAGAGTTATCCTAAATTTTACCAGGACACAGAAACAATCCCAGAATACTAAGACATTTTCACATATATATGGTGTTGCCAAGATCCTAAAGTTGCTCTTTTCCAAGCACTATTTGCCCATATTAGAGCAGTAAACTAAGAACACTAAAGCAGGCTTTGCAGTAAGCGCCTAAGAAAAAACAGATACTGTGAGCTGCCAGTTTGAAGGACTTATTCAACCTGCAGTAAAGAGTCTCTCTGACATGTCTCAAAAAATCTTCTATATTCCAGTATACATTTTATCCTTCAGCTTGCTAGGAATGACCTACACTGAAAACTAGGGGAGCATAAGGAAGTTCTGAATGTACCTCAAGCCATTGCATCAAAATTAAACGTCCATACTTCACTACCGTACAGTTCAGGCCCTTTCTTTGCCTGCTGTCAAGCTGCTTAATATCTCTCTATCTGTTAATACTCACATACTTGCAGCCCATTGAGTGCTGCAGCTGGTAACAAAACTGATGGAGAAAGCAGGTGCAAATGCTCGAGCACTCGTGGAGAACTGACGGCAGAGAGCAACGGGGGCACCCGTGCATGCTCAGAATTGTGGGGACTGCCCAGCTCAGGCTGCGCTCTTCCTGTCCCTGCTGGACACAGTATATTGCCTTGTGTGCTCTTGATGAAGAGACAGAAGAACAGTCAGAACAGGGGTTCATGTTTATTAAGGTTGAATAATACATTTTAGTGCTATTCAGATGTTAATTCAAGGAAAGGCTGTTACTTCTCTGTCCGTTGGCTCGAGTTAATCTCTGGTTAGCTGCTGGAATGCACCAGGAATAAAAATTTTAAAAGCTAAGTGACTTAACTGTAAAAATATAAATGTACGTCAACACTTTACCCTTCCATTGGTTTGCCTTCTTTTACAATGAAAAGAGTGCAGGAAACAAGCACACTGAAATAGTATGTGCTCCTTTCATTAATCACCAGCTATATTAAATTATTTCCAGTTATCTGGACAAGAACACTAATGTTTTGTCATCATGTCTAGAAACACTACTGTAGTTCTATAGATAAAAGAGGCAGCTGACCTGTTAAAAAAAGAAAATATATGCATGTTTTTGTTCTAGATAAGAATAATGCCAACATCCTCCTCTTCACACCTCAATCCTCTCCCCCAAAGTGTTCCTGGGTTATCCTGATACAGAGTTAAACAAAAAAAACTCAGTTGAAATCCTGTCTTTAGTTAGGCAACCCAAGTATTTCCAGGGTTTAAAGATTTTAGATTCCTATTTTTCCTTTCTGACAGAAGGAAAGGTTGTGAAATTAGTTGACACCAACTTCCACATTCCAATATAGTCTGGAAAAGACAAACACAAACTAAAAGAAATAAATCTAACAGCCAACTCTATATCCAAAGGGACTCTACAGTTCTCCATAGTCTTTTTTTTTTAAATGGCTTTGAAATAAATTTTCACCTCCAAATTCATTGAGGCATTCCTGTGTCATGACATTGGTTTCAGTACCAGGTAAAAATCCAAACCCTAGCATGGGATTTTAACTCATTGTAGCCATCTGTTTCATGGGGATTATATGGATTTTTTTAAAGTGCTAGACACATTAAAAATAGCAGCTAGCCATTTCAAATTCTTTTTCAGCTACCTCGTGTTAAAAATATCACTTAAGATTGAAAGTCAAAGCTACATGACCCTGTAAATTTGCCGTGTCTATTGATGTCCTCTGACATCACAGAAAACCCAAAACTAATACTGTAAAAGTAGTAGTACGAGCAATAGCTATTTATTAGCATATCCATTTTTATTATTCATGACTAAAGGAAGCATGTGTAGTCCCTGTCTAAGTCTCAGCTATCCTCAGGCTTTCATTTAATAGCATAATTATAATTTCAAATATGGCAGATCTTCAAACACTGCTTCATTTTTATTTTGACAACTTAGTGTTAAAGTTTTCAAAACCAGGAAGAGAACACTTCCAAAGAACATTCATTACCAAATGTGAAAGTCTCATTTTGCTTCATGCATTGACTGCACACTTTCAGAGAACAAACAGCATATGCATTTCAGGCAGGTGGATAAATGTCTTTTTCCAAGATGTTTTGTTGCTGGGAAACATGTGTATTTCAAATCTTTTACTGCTGATAAAGGAAAAAAACCCAAACTCACAGCAATTGTGTTTGCTTTGATTGAGACAGCTGGAACTGATCTGTTTTCTGTCTGAGCTGTGACTCGTCCTGCTCACATGACAAGAAATTGCTTCTATCCTACCACCCTAGGCAGAAGAAGCAAACATTCCATACATATTCTGATCTATGGATTTTTTTTTTTTCTTTTTAGTCCAAGAAACCTGTGAAATCTTCTTTTTAGGTGAAAAAAGAGACCACGTGAAAGAAGCATTATCATTTCTATTTGATCAAATAGGTTGCTCAGTTATTGTATATGTATGATGGGCTTTTCATCCTAGTAATATCATACTTCTCTAACCAGAAGCAGGAAGAATGTAAGTGAAGTCATACTTCAATACATGACCCTAGCTTTGAAAAGTCATGACAAACCTTTTATATCATAGGAATGACACCTTTAGTGGTCCCTGTTCAATGCCAACTTTCTGTTAATACAAATCTGCTTTCCAACTAGGCCAGAGGGGCGGAAAGTCAAGTACTAAGGATGTGCACACAGAAATGTGCCCGTGAATGTAGAAGCTAGTCCATGTTCGCTACCCCTCCCTCTTCCATCATTTTACACTGCCTTGTCCTCTGCTTTCGTTTCCCATACAAATGTTGGTCACTGGACACAGGTTTTAAGAACTGTACCAGCTCTGACTTTGTATCACTGCACTGGATAATAGCAAGAGAAGTCAAACCCCTTCACTTCGTAGTATTTTCTTATTATAAATACTGAAGAATTCCATGCCAGCTGTATATTCTTTTCTACTGAAATAGCCTCAAAATATAGGAATTTCTTGTTTAATTTGGTAATTTTATTCTTAAGCTGATTTTTAAAAATGGCAAAGTAAAAAATTTTATCAACCTAAGTTATAACAACCTAAAGGTTTGCCTTGTTTTTCTATTAATTCATTCAATCAAGGCAAGCCGTGCTGTCTCTTTTCACACCATCCAATAATGATTTTCTTATTATATTAGACTTCCATTTCTACTTTCCAACATTACCTGATAGCTACAGAATTCCACTGCTTTCGTAATCAATATTAAGATTTCAGGTGAATTCAATTTCCAAAGATTTTGGCAATGATACAACAGATTACAGCAACAGCTTTTCACATCTGAGTTCCCAATTACATTTGGAATTAAAGTGAGGTGGATGGTCTCAGCTTACTTTTACTGCTTGTTCCCCTCACAATTACTCCACAGCTCAGCACCCCAGTTTTTCACTTCCCTTAACCCTCTACTTCCAAGAGAAAAAACTGATCCTGCAATCTAAGATCGGGAATAAAAAAAAAAGGGAGAAATTCTTATAACTGTCAAGGAAAATAGTTAAGCATGAATGAATAAGCCATCAGATAGTGCTAGCAACCCCTTATTTCCAGAAGCACTAAGTTTCACTTGCCCCACTCAACCAACAAATTCAAACCTCCCCACCAATTATTCATTGTCATAACTTCACAACCTCATTTCGAGATTAAAGAACTTCATACTCAAGTCACTTTCAGAATAATCCAAATATGATAGCCACAATTTAAGCAAATGAAAGTTGCAGGTATCAAATCAGGCCACATTTACCAGGACCTCTGATGGTTCAACGAGCACAAATGCATCCTGTGCTGGGGCTGTGCCCTCTGGAATGGTACCGTGGTGGGCAAGGGCTGGTTGACCACTGGTAAGGTGCTAAGGCAGGCACCACAAAAAAAGGCAAGCTCTAGAGGTGCTGATTCCTCTGATTACAGGATCTATGTTGACTTCCACTCCTCCACAATAGCTCTAGAGCCTGACAATCCAGACACCAATTGTTGGGGGGAAAAAAAAATTCTGCCGCAGCTGGTGCCTGGGGTAGAGAGGGTGAAGAAAAGGATTGACTCTGTGCAGGGACTGTGAGCTGTCAATTCATGAGGGGAGATAAGGGTCAGGTGAAGTTGTTGCACATAGAAAGGATGATAGCATCAAGCTACTATTCAATATCAGGCTACTTCCAGGCATGTTAAATAGCACTTAGAGCAAAGGAAATAAAGAGCAATTAAGTGATTACTTCAGAGATAGTTCATAGTAAACAAAAAGGACACCCTTATGACATAACCTGAAAAGTTCACAGACTAAACACAGCAGGCAACTACCAAAAAGCCAAACAGGCATGCTGAATGACAAAATGAGACAGCAAAAAATGCACCTTCATCAAAAATGGTTTATTGTTCAGTTTTGGTTTTTCAAAAATATTTTTGCTGTGTTTATTCACCAGAAAATAACCTAAATGGAAGTAGAAGGGAAAACACAAAATAATACTCTTGCTTTCATGCTGTGCCTGTACAAAGTCAAATAACTAAAGAGATTAAAAGTTACAGAAAGCACCATTTATTCACCCTTTAGGGAGTAACTCTGGCAGTGCTTCCATACCATAGAACATCTTTTGACAGTTGTCTGGCCTAAAGTGGATGAAGGAAAGGAAATATTCTGATACCAAAGTTTTTAGTACTTTTGGAATTGGGATGTTGCACTGCAGCTGTTTTAGCAGCTGCAGGCCCTAGCTTATGTAAAAGACTTCATTGCAGACAAACAGGCCCCTTCCTGTTTTGCAGATTTAAAGTTAAAACTAATTAGACTGAATGATGTTGTGAACAAGTAGTTAATAGCACTATATATCAAGAGTATGGCTACTTACAACCAGTAAGTCAATTTTAATAAGTAATCCGATGTTTTAGAACACAATTAGTAATGAATTACTTAGATATTAACAGCAGATACTGCAGAAAAATAAAACCTTCATTTTCATAATCTATCTTGAAAAAAAGAAAATCAGAATATCCGTGTATTAGCAGTGTATTGCATTATCAATGCATCGCTCTTCTGCAAGCCCTTGCATCATGTTAGACTCCTTACAGTCAATTATAAAGTGAAAGTAAAAAGGAAAACCACTACATGCATCCTACAACTAGAGATAATGTTTTGCATTAACTAATTTTAAGTGGAAAGCCATTTCAAAGGTCTTTTCCTGGAAATACGAAGAGCAAGGTGCTTACCTATTTCATCCATTATATTCAGTAGTGAACACTCATTGGCACTGCAGAGGTCTACTGTGTATCCATAGCATGATCCATATCACCCCGTATGCATGGCTTCAATCTCCCAGCCTACATTTAAAAAATTCAGGCCAGCAGTTTTGCAAACCTGAAGCAGAAAGGAGGTGGTGTCACGAAAGGAAAAGGTGCAGTTTCAGAAAGCGTGGAGAATGCATGCCATCAAGATATCCTTTTGAGGCCAAAACTGACCTGCTCTCACCATTTGTGGCCCAGCATCTGATCAAAATGGAGTTTGTCACATCCACAGCATCATGAGATTATATGCAAGGACAGGGAAGGGGGAGAAGGCTGTGGAGCACTTCCCTGTGCTCTGCGTCAATAGATTTGGGCTTAGCCTCTGTTAAGCAGCTCAAGCCACCGGTTATTGGTGCTGGCAGCTGTCTACCACACTGCCCCACTTCCTATTTCAAAACACACCGCCTGGGAAGGAGGCCTTGGTCAGCCAGCTCCAGCCTGCTCCCAAATAAAATGGAGGAGTCAATCAGTGGAGTCTCCATGTTTGTCTTGAACAGCCCTTCAGTTGTTTAAAATACACCCTCACCTCCCTTTTCACACAGCATAATGCAAAGATCAGTTACAGCAATACTAAAAATTACAACAACCATTTCTAGATCAAAAACTGAATTGAGATGGGGCCTCGATTTTAAAGAAGAATTTTTGCATGTGTACATAAGCAGATTGTTTACTTAGGCATTTCCAAGATTTTAGTATTAAATATATTATTTGGCATTTTAACATTTCTTGGACATCAGTTAATTCTTGATGGGTTTCCATTGGCCTTTTCAACAATCATAATGAAGTCATTAATGTCAACACTTTGCTCAATATTATGGCAAATCAGTTACTAGGAAATTAATAGCAATTGCTATACAACTTCCCTCATCCTCAAAAAAAAAATGCTAATAGCATATTTAATCCAGATTTTAAGAAATACCTGTGCTACAGGGCCACCTTCTCTACGTCATGTTTAAATTTACACTAAGACATAACACACATCTACGTAATATGACCAAACATAATTTTCCCCTGCAATTCCCTCATTATACATTTTGTTACAAAACAATTAAAATTGGATTTGTCACACCAACAGAATCATGGCATCATTATACCTTCCATTTCAGTATCAACAGCTAATAAACATGCTGGTTCTGCACTAACCATTTGCTAAGCCATAATAACTACTTTACTCTTGTGGCACAAGGGCTTCTCCCACCCACTCTGCATTATGGCCCATCCACATGAGTTTAAAAGGGCACACAGAAGTCAAAGTCCTGTCCTGCAATGTGAAAAGCAGCCATGTGGCTGTAATATAACCAGGGAGCCTGAGAGAGTGGGATTGAACATGTGGTCCTGTCGGAGCCTTCCCATACATTTTCAGCAATGAAACTCCCAGGAGCACTTACCAGCACTTAGCCTTTCACAACTTGGATTTACATCTTTAAATGAAAACACTCCTGTTCTCTGCTCTTTTATCATTCATTTATTCAAAGTATTGGTTCTAATGCAAACATTCTCCCTCAGTCTTGCAACTGAAAAAATCTGAAACCACATTTTGCTGGGGGACTGGCTACCCTGTCATGGGAACTGTAACTAAGGCTCTAGAGCTGTTCTCATGAAACTGAGCTTGATGGTTTTATAGAATATTAGGGAAGTAGATTGCTAAACACGATGCAGTTTGAGTTGCAAACTCAAAATAGAGTGTAAATATTAATTACCTTCGATTAGGAATACTAAAGATTGACTATCATGAATTTTATTATCTCTGTTTAGATGATGAGCATCTTCATCTAAACAGAGATAATAAAATTCATGATAGTCATGATAGATGAGCAGGTAACTTTCTCTGCAAGAGGTCCCCTTGAGGTACAGCACATGAAGTATGGAAAGCACAAAAACAAAACCAAAACCCAGCTCACTCAGAGCATGTCCAAAACCACCTCACTGACAGTGACTACGAACCAGAATTAAAAACCTAGCGAGAGAACAGGTTGAACTTACAACACCCCTCCCAGCAATGTTTCCAAAAGCAGTGTTTGTGTATTCTGATACATTCACAGAGTTCAGACCACAGGGCCCGAGGAGGTAAAAGCTATTCTATCACTGACATGTATGGTAAATTAACTTGCTAATTCACTTTCTAATGCACAGTTCACTGACCATATAATTACATAAAAAAGGAGAATAAAAACTCATGCAGTCAAGCATATTAAATTTGTACGGGTTTCTACATTATATAGAGTTAAGCTTTTTTAAATTTTGATAAATACATATACGTAAACAAAACCCCATCATTCACCTTTAAATCAAGTCACATGCACAGCAGTGAGCATATGCCATCCCTCTCTAGCACTGCCAGACAAAAGCTACATTGCCAAAAATAGCCACAGAGTGTGCTGGAGTAGCTGCAGAATGCCCTAGATACATTTAGGCCATAAAGATTGAGCAGCACTAATGCAAGGAAATCTTAGGCACTAAGGTCCACAACAGGGCTGAAAAGAGGGAGGAAGATGAATTTTCATCCTTGAAACTAGTTTTTAATAGATATTATTTTAGCTCAGTTTAAAAGGGAGAGATAAAAGGGAGAAAGCTATTTCCATGAAGAGCTGGAACACGGGTATATACACAAAACACTACAGAAAAGGAATGTATTAAAACACTTGGTAGAGGCTTTCTAAGAAAACACCAGCTAAAAGAAAAATGTGGGTTTTTTTTGTTTTAAGAAAACAATATATAGAGAATAGACTTTACAAGAGTACTGTCTCATGCTCTGGTAGATGTTTCTCCTAATCAGTTTCTGAATTGTTTTTAAAATAGGATTTCTTCCTATATTTCTTCTGAAAAGAATAGGAAAATTTAGCAGGTTTTTTTCCTAGATCACGAAAAATACTATGGGCTGAAGGAGCTAAACAAGTAAAGATCAGGGTGTTAAGTGTTCAGGTCAGTTCCTATTGCACCAGGGCTGCAGGCAACAAACAGGCTCCTGTCTGTGTGTTAGCAGGGTACATTGAGAGAGCTTTAAACTAGATTTGAAGGGGGGCAGGGACATAGGCTCAACAGAGATTGGGTGTGGGAAAGGGAGACTTATAGCAACCACCCCAGTAGGAAAAGGAGGCTAAAGAGGGAATGTCTCAAGCCAGCACAAGCAGCCAAAGATGTAATCACAACACAGGATTATGGGGCATCCCTTTGCATCCCTGCGGGGATATTGGCACAATCAAACAGTTCTCTAAGGTGCCTGTACACCAAGGCATGCAGTATGGGGAACAAACAGGAGGAACTGGAGAGCTGTGTGCAGTCACAGGGCTTTGACCTCATGGCAATAATGGAGACATGAGAGAATAGCTCCCCTGGGATGGGATGACTGGAATGTTTTCATGCAAGGCCATGCGCTGTTTAGGAGAAACAGACTGGGAAGATGCAGTGGTGGAGTTGCCCTCTATGTGAGAAAACACTTGGCATGTATCAAGCTCTGTCTTGGGATGGATGATGGCTATCCATGATGATAAGGGAGACATTGTTGTGGGTGTTTGTCACACAGGCCATCTGATCAGTAGAAGGAAACAGATGAGCCCTTCTACCAACAGCCTGAAGCAGCCTCAAAGTTACAGGCACTGGTTCTTGTGGGGGACTTGAACCACCCTGACATCTGCTGAAGAAGCAACATAGCAAAGAAGAGACTAACAGTAGAAAAGGTTCCTGGAAAGCATTGATGACAACGTCCTGCCACAGGAAGGGGATGATCCCACAAGGAATTGTGTGCTGTTTGACTTCATGCTACCAAATGGGGAAGGCCTTTTTGGAGATGTGAAATATTGGGAGCAGCCTTGGCTGCAGAAACCATAAGATTGTGGAGTTCATTTTTAGGTGAGGAGAAAGCAGGGCACCAAGTAAGATTAGAACCATGGACTTCTGGAGAGCTGATTTTAGGCTCTTCAGGGACCTTCTTTGAAGAATCCCATAAGCCCTGATGGGAAGAAGGATCCATAAGAGTTGAGATCACTTCTGCCAGGCTCAAGAATGATGCATTCCAAAGAGCAAAACATCAGGCCAACAGGGGGCAAGAGACCTCCACGGATGAATAAAGAACTGTCATTACTTCAGCATAAGCAAGTGTGATCAGAGAGTCATCTTCATAAACTTCAGTCATTTCATTTCAACAGATTTTGGATGCACTGACAAGTGTGTGTTTCTCAGTCAAACACTGGCTGTGACCAGAGCTAATCTCTGCAGTGGAGAGAACAGTGCTCTGTCTTTCTAATGCTATCCTCCAAGTTACCTCTGAGGAAGAAAGCTCAGTCTGACTGAAGAGATCATTGCCTATATCAACTGACTGAGACAAAATGGATTTCCCCAGATTAGCAGAGGATTGCCCTACACTGGCAGGCAAGGCTTCACCTTTAGGAGGCAGATCAGCAGTAGAAAGACAAGAGGCATCTCCACACATGCCCTGCCCCACTTACTGACTTGACTCTCTAGGTGGGCCTTGTTAAATTGTCTGTGAGCCACCTATTGCTTTTCCTTTGTGTTTATAAATCTCTCTATAATAAATTAGCCTATCAGTTATCTATCATACATGTATAGATTTAATTCAATTTCTTGTTCCTATTCTTTAAATGTTAAACCAAAAAGAGGATATTTTAACTACTTACTCTCTGGCAGCCAGGAAACAATCACAATTATGGGGCTGAAGAGTCGCCTGGCAAGACATCGTTTCACTATNATGAAGAGCTGGAACACGGGTATATACACAAAACACTACAGAAAAGGAATGTATTAAAACACTTGGTAGAGGCTTTCTAAGAAAACACCAGCTAAAAGAAAAATGTGGGGTTTTTTTGTTTTAAGAAAACAATATATAGAGAATAGACTTTACAAGAGTACTGTCTCATGCTCTGGTAGATGTTTCTCCTAATCAGTTTCTGAATTGTTTTTAAAATAGGATTTCTTCCTATATTTCTTCTGAAAAGAATAGGAAAATTTAGCAGGTTTTTTTTCTAGATCACGAAAAATACTATGGGCTGAAGGAGCTAAACAAGTAAAGATCAGGGTGTTAAGTGTTCAGGTCAGTTCCTATTGCACCAGGGCTGCAGGCAACAAACAGGCTCCTGTCTGTGTGTTAGCAGGGTACATTGAGAGAGCTTTAAACTAGATTTGAAGGGGGGCAGGGACATAGGCTCAACAGAGATTGGGTGTGGGAAAGGGAGACTTATAGCAACCACCCCAGTAGGAAAAGGAGGCTAAAGAGGGAATGTCTCAAGCCAGCACAAGCAGCCAAAGATGTAATCACAACACAGGATTATGGGGCATCCCTTTGCATCCCTGCGGGGATATTGGCACAATCAAACAGTTCTCTAAGGTGCCTGTACACCAAGGCATGCAGTATGGGGAACAAACAGGAGGAACTGGAGAGCTGTGTGCAGTCACAGGGCTTTGACCTCATGGCAATAATGGAGACATGAGAGAATAGCTCCCCTGGGATGGGATGACTGGAATGTTTTCATGCAAGGCCATGCGCTGTTTAGGAGAAACAGACTGGGAAGATGCAGTGGTGGAGTTGCCCTCTATGTGAGAAAACACTTGGCATGTATCAAGCTCTGTCTTGGGATGGATGATGGCTATCCATGATGATAAGGGAGACATTGTTGTGGGTGTTTGTCACACAGGCCATCTGATCAGTAGAAGGAAACAGATGAGCCCTTCTACCAACAGCCTGAAGCAGCCTCAAAGTTACAGGCACTGGTTCTTGTGGGGGACTTGAACCACCCTGACATCTGCTGAAGAAGCAACATAGCAAAGAAGAGACTAACAGTAGAAAAGGTTCCTGGAAAGCATTGATGACAACGTCCTGCCACAGGAAGGGGATGATCCCACAAGTAATTGTGTGCTGCTTGACTTCATGCTACCAAATGGGGAAGGCCTTTTTGGAGATGCGAAATATTGGGAGCAGCCTTGGCTGCAGAAACCATAAGATTGTGGAGTTCATTTTTAGGTGAGGAGAAAGCAGGGCACCAAGTAAGATTAGAACCATGGACTTCTGGAGAGCTGATTTTAGGCTCTTCAGGGACCTTCTTTGAAGAATCCCATAAGCCCTGATGGGAAGAAGGATCCATAAGAGTTGAGATCAC
Source organism: Chaetops frenatus (assembly GCA_013400775.1). Lineage (NCBI taxonomy): Eukaryota > Metazoa > Chordata > Aves > Passeriformes > Picathartidae > Chaetops > Chaetops frenatus. The sequence goes on from VZTR01003000.1 coordinate 284,915, forward strand.
TTCTGCCAGGCTCAAGAATGATGCATTCCAAAGAGCAAAACATCAGGCCAACAGGGGGCAAGAGACCTCCACGGATGAATAAAGAACTGTCATTACTTCAGCATAAGCAAGTGTGATCAGAGAGTCATCTTCATAAACTTCAGTCATTTCATTTCAACAGATTTTGGATGCACTGACAAGTGTGTGTTTCTCAGTCAAACACTGGCTGTGACCAGAGCTAATCTCTGCAGTGGAGAGAACAGTGCTCTGTCTTTCTAATGCTATCCTCCAAGTTACCTCTGAGGAAGAAAGCTCAGTCTGACTGAAGAGATCATTGCCTATATCAACTGACTGAGACAAAATGGATTTCCCCAGATTAGCAGAGGATTGCCCTACACTGGCAGGCAAGGCTTCACCTTTAGGAGGCAGATCAGCAGTAGAAAGACAAGAGGCATCTCCACACATGCCCTACCCCACTTACTGACTTGACTCTCTAGGTGGGCCTTGTTAAATTGTCTGTGAGCCACCTATTGCTTTTCCTTTGTGTTTATAAATCTCTCTATAATAAATTAGCCTATCAGTTATCTATCATACATGTATAGATTTAATTCAATTTCTTGTTCCTATTCTTTAAATGTTAAACCAAAAAGAGGATATTTTAACTACTTACTCTCTGGCAGCCAGGAAACAATCACAATTATGGGGCTGAAGAGTCGCCTGGCAAGACATCGTTTCACTATAGTTCCAATGTCCTCACAAAATTATTTTAACACATTAACAGAAAAAGGTTCTGAAAATCTGAACAAGCAGTCACTTCTTTCTCCCCCTGCAGTAATAACACAACTTAATGTTAATTCTTTTCTCTGCAGAAGTCAATAGTCACTGTGGCATAAGAATAAACAGAAGTGGGGGTTCCTTCACTTTCTGTTGGCTTTGCTACTGGCCCACTGTGTGAGCTCTGTCCTTCCAACTGCACACACAAGGGCAATGTCCCCATACTCAAGATCAAGCTAGCATATAAATATCAAAAAGAACAATGAAACAAAAGCATTGGTACTAAGAGCAGATGTCATGTTGAAAACACTCCCCAAACTCCAAAGAGCACTAGCTGAAAACCCCCAAGTGCATTGGCTTAAGACCAAGAACAACAATGTAAAGATCCCTTTTGAAAGTTCAGTCACTTCCATGACTGTCCTGAAACAACCTGTGTAAGGCAAAGTACGGCTGGACAGGGGAGAAACCTGGCTGGCAGCTGGCAGATACCAGAAGTGTTCTGCAGTTCTCATTCCAGGAAGGGGAGAGAAATACACATCTCTCTTTGAGTCCTCGTGAGCCATTTGCCAGGAACAAGGCCTGTAGGTCATCCAGGTAGTCTGAGACAATTCATCAGATGCTAAAAAAAGCCCTCTTTCTGCCCAACAATGTGATGCAAACGTGCAGAATATTCTTTATTCTTAACCCATAATTGTACATTTGATTACACAGTTTTAGCAAAGAAACTTCCATCACCTATGTTTTATGAGCCTTAGGATGCCAGTTCGATTTCAAGTTTTTTTAAGTGTAATTTATGTCACTATACACATATGGACTTCAGTTAGGCCTATATCCACAGAATCCATTTTTTTAAAATCAGCCATTTTGATTATTAACATGGTTATGAGGGAATTTACTTGAGGGTGAGATTTTTTTCCCTTGTAGCAGTGTCCTAGAACAGGAGAGAACATAAGAGTTATCCCACACATTTATGTACCTAAGCCATGATGTCTGATACACTCTTCAGTAGGAGGCTGAGAGAGTCACAGTTTTCCACTGTTGAGCAAAAATAGGCAAGTTTCAGTCATGAGAAGTTCGCATTAAGCAGCAGTGTATGTGGGCTTCCTTAACAAGAAAAGAGAGAATCCAGAAGCTTGAAGTGCCATAATTTGCTGTTAAGTAGCACTAAAGGAGGAAAAATATTTCTGTTTACTATCATCATTTTGGAGCTCCTAGAAATGCAGGTGACAGCAGCTAGTTTCACAAGGATGTTATTACTGGAAAGACATGGGAACTTCAACTAACAGTTCCAGGGTAGGCGGTTTTCCTTGGGAAGGGCACCACCTTTTCCCAAGTGCTTCAGTGTAGTGTCAAAGTGCTGTACATGTGACTACTGTACAGTATCCATGGAATGCACGTACCCTTTAGAAACACTATCCATACACTTTTTTAGTATGCACATCTTTATCTAGGTGGGACTACACAGCTGCACATCTTTGCTGTGAGAACTGCCAGGAATTGCGCCTTGCCTGATGTGTTGGTGCACCTTTCCTCCCAGCTATGTCCCTTTCTCTTAGCAGACAAAATTCTGTGGAAAGAACAGTCTCCTCTGCATTTAGTTAAGCTGTATGCTTGGCAACTCTTTGAAGAAACTGCTCTAGACTAAAGAGTTTGGTGAACAGATTTTAAAAAAAGATCCACACTATCAAGCACAGCAATTACTGAACAGTGAATAGAGCCTGAACAACCATGCAGCAGTTAAGTATTTGATTCAGTAGCAGAGTAGGCAGCCTCATTACTCTCCAAAGTGTTATTTGAGGCAGTTCATAAGCTGCAGCCAAATCCTAGTCTTAAGGCAGCAGCCTTGTTAGCCCATGTTAAAGTATTTACCACCAAAAAAAAAAAAAAAACCCAAAACCCAAACAAAGATAAAAAAAAAAAAAAAAAAAAAAAACAACAAAAAAAACCAAACAAATGAAAACAAAACCAAACTACAACAACAACAACAAACCAAGCAAAACAACAAACTGAAAAGGCCTCTCAAGCCTCCAAAGCCAGCCAATAACTTTTGGGGCCGGTTCACTATTAAATAATGCAGACTTCAGAGACCACATTTCAAAGAATTGAGTGTACCACTTAACTTTTGTTGTGAGTCTCTCTGAGGCACAGGCTAACTCAGTATCAGTACAGTCGCTTCTAGCTTTTGTGTTTGAAAATGCTGACTTTATACATTCTGGATGACATCCACAATCCATCATTTTAACACCTCTCTCTCTCTGACTCATGATGCATGGTTTGCAATAAAACAAATGCAGCAGAGTCGAATTCAGTGCCAGGTCCCCCCAGCATAGGCAGTGCAGCAAATTGATGGTATGGCTGCAAAACAATCTAGACATTTACTGCCAGTAGCACAAGAACAAACCCAAGGAATCTGGACCCACTCCAGCATAGCATGTCTGCGGTTCTTGTAAATGCAGCCTTGATCTTTGGGAAGCTCGGAAGAGTCAGATGAGCTACTGTAACACAAATAGATAGACAGTGCAGGCTTCTGGGAAGCCCAGGTAAGTATACATTTCAATGAAACAACATGAAGTGTGAAAAAGCAAGATTTCAGGAGCAACAAATACAATTAAAACAGAAGTAACTCTTCTTTATAATGCCTCTCTTCCCTGTGCCAGACACTCTTGACCTCTCTTCCCATCAAACCCTAAGGAGCCCTGTTCTCTGATGAGTAGCAGGCTGGGTATTTCAGGACTGAAGCCCTTTGTTTCTCCACACAAGTAATACCAGGCTGTGCTGGAGCAGCACTGCCTGCAGTCCTGCCAGGATGCCTCAGCCCTGACTGGGTAGACGGATGATTCAGACCATTCATTTTATAAGTCCCTTGCTCCAAACTCCCTTTCTGCAAGTTACCTAATAGCCTAATAATTCCAAACTTGCCAGAAAAAAAAGTTTTAGAAAGTAACAACTCCACTGCAAAACTATAAAACTTTTTGTAGTTCTACTGTTTTGAGATATGACTAGATGTGACAGCAGGATGTACAGACACACTTATAATTCAGAAGATAAACAGATCTAGGACTCAAAGGCTGATGAGAAATTTGAACCAATTTCTTCAAGGCAACTTGAGGTTACTGTAGCTACACCTGACCTTGAGAGCTTTCTCATTCTTTGAAATGGATATTGTATGGTTATTTTTTTTCAAGCAAGAATTAGACCACTAATTGCTTATTTGCAAAATGCAGTTCAGTTCAATAAAGCCAGAAAGATCCAAGCAAGGCAATAAGTGCTTTCAGTCCATTATCAAGAGAAGAATATAAGTGTGGTCAGATTCATTACTCTTTCAACTTACTTTGCTTCAGAAGAATGACAACAGGGAAAAAGTTGGCCCAACCATTTTAACGGTGTAGCACAAGTCTAAGCACGCATCTTCTTGCCAGACATCTTTAAAATTCCCCACACAGAGCACCTCTTCTTAGGACAAACTGAGCTCTGCACTACCCATCAGTTACAAATACATAGGGCAGAATTACAGTTGTGCAAAACATTGGCAGCTCTGAAAAGAGTAAACCATTCAGTTACAACTATCCCATGCAATATCTTATATATTTCAAGGTCAGTAAGCCTTGTTTTTACCTTATACACATTTTTAATTCTCAGTTTCATCTCCAATTCAGACAATTTATTAAAAGACCTTTGGAAGAGGTTTTAAAAACCATGGGAAAGAAGCACACATGAAGTCTAGCTTTTCAGTGCTCATAAACAGAAGTACATAAGTCCTTTAATAAGGGGACTTCAACTGATACCAAGGGACATCTTTCCAGTTAACTTCAGCAGGTAATAGCGTAGCAGAGCTTTTTCCCCACCCTCTTAGAAGGAGAGTACTTGACACAATAGAGCAAAAACAGGATCTAGAATCACTGTCTACATGCTTTGTGCTTCATTTTGCCTGTGATGCAATCTGTAGTGTAACCTCTTCCCACACTCCACTGGCATTAATAACCTGCCTCTGTCTGTATTTGTTTAAGGATTTTTGAAAAAATAAAACCCTCAAACCAAACCACACCCCATCTCCTCCACAGATAAGTGTTCCTACTTTGTCTACCTAGGGGTAGAGGAATGCCTTAGCAATACTTACCTATTGTTCTTTCTCCGATAATTTATTTCAAGTACTGGAAGAGTTGTCAATGATGCCTTGCAATACACCTATGTCATAGTATGTGGGTGAAGGGTGGCACCCTACTTGCACAAGATACAGATACAGACAAAGGCTCCTCTGCATGTCAAAAGCACTAAGCACTTACCCACAGCACTGCTCTGTATTTGGCCACAGCAGCCAGTAGCAATCCTTGCTTGGAAAGCTCTGACACAACGATATCCTCCAAAAGGTACCCACAGACAGCAGAAATACAAACACCACTGGTGAAAAACATTTAGCCAGTAAACTCTACTAAAACTACAAACCACACCCTAATATGTTAGGCTATCTTACCTGGGAGGGACAGGGAATGGAAACACTTCAAAATTTGTTATTTCCCAGGTTGACTAGGCAGCCCTGGATCTACAAAATTTACCAAAAGATATTCAAACTGTATAGAAGATTGCTTGGCCACCAGCACCTCAGCACACCCAGCTCTTGGCTCTGCTGGCACGTGATGGGCAGAGCTCAGTGCACCGTGGCCATCATGCCATGCAAGTGTCCCGTTGAAACAGCCCAACTCTGCAAGCAGCAGCGTGTGAGAAGCTCTGACCAGATGCAAGCCGTGCCAGCCTGGCCCAACCAGGTCACCGAGTACAGCACCAGCAAACAGCAGAAAAGGCACAACTGCCAATTAACATAAGCCTCAACGCTCCACTTACTCAGCAGCCAGTTGTATTCAACACAAATTAGCTTCTCTTTCAGTACAAAGTCCCAATTAATCTTAAAGGCATGCAGGACACCAACACTCTCCTGATTTTCCCCATTTTATGTTTCTCCCTTTAAAAAGCAAAGCATAAAACATAATCCAACATTGCACTACTTTACAGCAGCACAAAATAAAGGTATTTGGAACGTGGCTTTAGCATTTATAATTGCACAGCAGTGTGTTATATAACAGAAAAGCCAGATCTCATTGGATTTTCCCATTTAAAGATCCAAGACTGCAATAGAGAGCAAAGGTTTATGCACATGCACACAGTGATTTCACAACATATTTTAACACCTGCAAGTAGCAAAGTCTTCTCAAAATTGTACAGGGAAAACATTTTGTTGGAAAAGTATTTGTGATATATATCTCATAAAAATATATGTTATACTTCATATTAAATCCTTCTGGAGGATACAATAGATGCTGTTTTTATTTAAAGAACATTTAAGCAAAAGGAAAGTCTTGACAAAAAGAAAGGGAGAAAACCCTGTGCAGAGAATGGGAAGTAGGTGCACTGTTGCTCAGCCACAAGTAATTAGACCCTCTTTGGCTGACTGTTTTTCCACAGAGTAATATTCAATAATCCCTACACAGCGTGAAACATTCGAGTCAGATGAGAAAGCTCTCATTATAATCACTATTGTCATGATGTTCTGCAAAAACAAGTTCCCTCTTCCCAGAGAGGGAAACAGATACTGTTCCTGTAAACGCTATTAGACATTGTATTTTTTCTGTAAATCACAAGAACTTTTCATGTGAAAAGACAGTCTGCAGCACAGGTCTCAGAATGACTGTTAATCAATAACTGGTTATTGGAAAATAACCAGTTTGGTATTGGAAAATAATTTTCCAATAACCAGTCTCAGAAGAGAGCAGCTTTAAAACTGAAAAACAAGCTTTCCTCAAGTGAAGAGCATGCCTTAGTTTTTGTAAGTAAATTGTTATGCCATCTGGAGAAAAAATTTTCATGAGGCCATGTAGTGACAGGACAGGGGAGAATTGGCTTCAAACTGAACAAAGGTAGGTTTAGATTAGATGTTAGGAAAGAAATCCCCACTGTGAGGATGGTGAGGCACTACAACACGTTGCCCATGGAGACTGTGGATGCCCCATCCCTGGAAGTGCTTAAGGCCAGGTTGGATGGGTCTCTGAGCAACCTGGTCTAATGGAAGGTGTCCCTTCCCACAGCAGGGGGTTTAGAACTATATGATCTTTAAAATTCCTTCCAACCCAAACCATTCTGTGATTCTCCTGACTTTTGTAATTCTCACTCACTCCCAGCCTCCTCGCTTGGTGTACTTCCACACTATATCAGTCCACAGAAGTGAGGTCAGGTTGGATATTCTGTGCAGAGAATTTGCTGAGAATGATGATGGCAAAAGTCTTTCAAAAGTAAGCAAATGCCTCCCCCTCTCCTCAGACATACATTACAACAGGTTTTATAACCACAGAGAAAAATTCAAAATCTTACTCTTAAAAGTATTAGATTTTTCTTACTCCACAGAACATCCCACTTAAAAGCACACAGTAACACTACCAACCCACTTTGTTTTAAGAATACTCTTTGCTCACTTTGACTGATATAACATGTTACCAACAACAGAAATGCAGAAGTGAACCTTCTCATGAAGTTGCTCCCTACCTTGTTTCTTTCTAAAGCAATGTTAGCTTACATAACTTTGAGAGCAGAGGTCTGCTTATGTGACTCATTGGATGAAGTGTTTCAAATCACACTCCTTGGAGCCATGAAAAGGGCATACGAAAGTGAATGGTAATAGGGAGCGTAGCCTCTCTCTGTAAGAGACTCCCTTCCTTCTGAAAGATCCTGGGAACTTATCAGGTCAGGTTTACAAACCTATATTGCCGTTTCCCCTACTTAAAAGGTAAAACGAAACAAAACCAACCACACCCTCCACACCTCAAAAAAGCCAGAAGCACAGAAGAGGCCAATGACATCTTAAAAGTAACCCTGTCCAAGGATTCTACTGAAAACTGGCTGGCAGACTTTGACATCACAAACCTTCCTGCCTGATGTATAGAAAAAAAAAAGCTTCAGTCTGATCATGTGGACTAGATTTTAGTGATAAGAACTTGTTACTGGCAATTTTCTAGATCTTTTTGAAAAGAAATCCAAGGAAAAGTTTAAGAAAAATCCATAATCCGAGCCTGGAGTATAAAGACCTAACAGCAGCACTATCTCAAAGTGTAAGCTAAATCTTCACTGAGATTAGTTAAGAGTTCCCTTAAAGGAAACTGCTGGTAGCAGCAAAACACACTGAACTGTTTACATCCAGGCAACAGCAGGGCCTGCTTGCAGAGCTAAAATGAGCAGAAATCAGCTCTGCAAACCTTGGTGTCAGGAGCCTTTTCAGAACTGCAATGCAATTATCATGGAGATGCTGTCTCCACTTCTCAGGAAAGGAAGACCAAACCAGCATACTATCATCTTAAATATTTCAGTCCTGGAAGGTTGCTCATCATGCAGATGCCATAAACATGTGAAATCTGAAAGGAATTTTAAAAAGACTGACCAAAAAAGGAGGCATCCACAAGCATCTCTGTGCTGTGAGCAGCACAGTCTGCACAGTACTGCTTTTCTTTGCTCTGCATCAGTTATTGACTAGCTTTGCTGCATAGAGCCTTCAGTGATATTGAGCATGTGAGGTACAATTCACAGCAGCATAACTCCACCTCATCCCTAAGGGGTGGTGAGGCTCACACTCCCTGGACACAAACTATGACAGCTATGTTTCTTAAAATTGTGAGTAACCTGGAATAGAAAACTAATGGCACAGGAGTAGGTCAATACATTACAGATCAATTCAGAAAAAACAGATTCCAAGTGTAAGAACATACCAAAACACTGATAACACGGGCATGACAAGCACAAACTTCTTGGTCTGCAGCCTGGTTTTACTGCCAACACCTCACCCAGAAGCTGGTTATTGCTGTCTTTTTCTGGTTTACAGATGGCAACTGCCATTTTTTATTTTTTTTTTTTTTACTTCTGATTTTGCAGTTCAGACTGCAATTAAACACATCACTACCATAGTTAGGTGGCTAGAGAAGGTTGTCTGTGTTTAGAAAAACCCAACAAAACAAAACAAAACAAAACCTACTTTTCCTTTGCTGCAGGGAATAAGAGTGAGGTAAACATGTTTTCTTTTTCTAGTGAAAAGGAATGCCCATGAGAAGTGAAAGTAGCACTATCTAGAATTTGTATGGACTGCATGTCCAAGATGAGGTGTACGTTCCTTAATGAAAGCACGGCTACAATTAAGAAGGAATGACAGGCAAGAAGATTCATCAGATTGTTTTCCACCACACTGCCACTACTACAATATAAACTAGTGCAAATTCCACTGACATAACACCTCTATCTTCAGAAGCAGCTCAAATGTGTTTGGTGTGATTGTGGTGTCTTAGCATACAAGCCAAAATTCAGTACTGTAATTTTCACCAGTGCATTTAGTCAGCATGCAGGCAATGAGGAAATTGACTTTGAAAAAAGGAAAAAAACCCAAAACTAGAACTGGCTGGGTAAAAGAATGATTGCTCATGTCAAGGGCAGGTAACTGGATAAACCTGCATTTCCAAAACAGCTCTCTGAAGCAGAATTGAGAAACAAGATAGCTTTGTACACTAAGACACAACCGTATGAATCAAGTTCTGTCAGCACTTCTATAATAAGCTTTGCCTGTGCAGGAGTTTAAAATGAAGCTGAAAAAGATGAGGAATTCAAGAATGAAAAAAAAACCCCACCCAAGCCTCTTCAGCACATCTAAAAATATATTCTAGGGTGTTACGAGATTTTAGGTCAAGGATCTTTCACTGGACTTTCAACGGGTCAGACTGTCTGCCTAGGACATCAGCACTACAATTGTATTTCCCAGCAATCAAATCAGAACTCAGGCATCCTATAGAAAACTTAGTTTCAAAAGTGCTACTTCCTCAATCTTTTTCCTTATTGCCTCACAGGAGAAAGACAATAAAAATTCTTCCTAATGTTTTCTGTATCACTGATTATCCTCAGATCATTCAGGGAGCATCCCCGTTCTTCATTAGGAAAGAGCACATTTTTAGCACAGCATACCAGGCAATAGGAGGTGGGTATGGCACTATGCTGCAGTAAAGCTTTTCTGAAGGCAGAACTCTACCAGCTGGAGTATTTCCTGCAGGGGTGTGCAGTGGCACCAGCCTCATTTCCAGAGCCCTACTATGCTGAACAAAAAGCCAGCGGCAGATCACAGAAGAGATCTGTGAGCAGTTGTGCCTGGTATGCCAGATTGCAGAAGGACATTTGGTCCTATGTTAGCTTCAGATATAAGAGGAAGACCCAGAAGAATGTTGACTGTGAAAATCAATCAATAAATAAATAAACTTCTGTGTAAAGACTAGGCCAATTAGTAAGCATGACTGGAGGCTCAGACTGTACTTGTATCAAACCAAAGAAATAAAGACTGATGAGCAGATGGCCAGCAATCAAGCTACAACTTCAGTCTTTAAGCACATTGAGTCTCTTCTGGCAACTCCAGCACCTTGACCATTTCTCCTGGTTTCTTGAGGGTTTTGGATAACTCTCAGAACAGGTGGCAAAGAGTCAGTTTGCACAGGAGTTAAGTTGATTGCAGATCTGGCCTCCATCATATGGTATTGAAGACCACTTACTGAGATCAGAGACCAGTTGAAAATCCACAATTGTGACTTCTATTAGGAAACTTCTGCTTTCCCTGAAGCCATCTCTACAGACACTAGTACCAGAAGAGTGTTTCATCTAACTGAATTTTTATTCCTGTGTGATAGGCATCAGCTGAAGACCTCTGTGATTTGGAATCTCTGCTACTTACCACATTTTGCATCTCAGCAGATACCTGTGCTTGACTTGTTACAACTCTTAATTCCAAACCCAGTTTCCCCTTGTTGACAACTGCATGAATAAACTGCATTAAAAATGTGCAGAAATATAGCTAATCCCTGAGAAAATCTATATTTCCTCCAGAGAGCTGAAGAGCAAAACTAGGCTTCAACAGATCTGAAACAACTAGATGAAAACCTATTTGCCCAGGATAAAAGGAAACAAAAACTTCAACAGACATTAAAAGGCAATCTTGTACCATCATCCCATTGAAGCTACAGAATGTATTGATCTAATTCAAAACAACCCAAGTGTTCCCCAGCACAAACATACAGAGTACAGGTCTGTGCCAGTACTGACAGAGCAGTTCAGTTTTTCACTGGTATAGCCTGCTCCAAACCACTTGTCTCCTCCACTACTTCAGGGGCACAATTCTGCTTTCTGGAGAAACCTGCAACCAGGTTAAGCTGCAGTGACCTGCCTTCGGGAACTTTGTTTACTCTAGCCATTATCAGCAAGTTAATCATTTAAAGGAGAAAGTGAAGCTAGCATTCAAGTGGTTCTCCTCTGAAACTGCCAGCATAAAAAGAAAATTTATACCATCTGCATGCTACCCCTAGTCATTCCTCCCTTGAACTTGACTAAGCAGTTATGGCTACATCTGTACACTAAGATGGGGCTTGGGACAATTTAGCTATTCAATGGCCCTCATAGTCAGACCTCTAAATCAATGAGAATTTTATGCAGAATTTGGTAAATGCGATTCCACTCCGATGAAATAGAAAAATTATTTACTTCAAGCAATTACTTCAAAGTCCAAGTTCTAGAATACTCCCTTATTTAATTTCTGATATTTCATCTGCTTTTTTTTTTGCTTATTAAACATTGCCCCTTAGTCTCTCTTACATTCATTCTGCAAATCTGACCCACAGACATCAGTGTCCACTCATATCACACTTCAGTGCATCTAAAACTCATGAGTTTCAAGTAGTGCTTGGCTGCAAAAAGAGTGCACTGTGAGATGCATCTTCAGTAACTGAAGGCAGTTCATTAAAACAGAGCAAATTGCATCAATCATTGTGGCATTTGTTCTGGCATATTACTGCTGTGGCATGAGGTTGGATAGACTAGAATAAATAACACCATAGCATGTCTCACCAAACAAACAAAAAAACCCACAGCGACAAATCACTTCTGAAAAGACTTCTGATAATACCACAAGGCTCTTTTGAGATGTTTTCATTCAGAACTTTTAATTCTCAAATAACAGAAAAACAAGATCTTCAATTGTAAAGTACAGATTGAATCTAAAGAAGAAAGAAAAAAATTTAAAAGGCACAAAAATTACTTCGTAGGTAGATGAGAAAGCAAAGAATGCACACATGTGAGCTTGTGGAGGAAGAAAAATTATGTACTCCCACTGAATCAGCTGATCCTAGTAATACATAGAGCTCCATCACCACTTATGGCCAGAAGCAATGCTCTAGGCCAGTGCTCATTAATTTCTCTAAAAGCAAAAGCTTTTCCCTTAAAAGTAAATCCAGAGTGCTACATACCCGGGTACAAAGCCAACTTAGAAGGAGTGAACAGATACAGCAGTTTCTGAGCAAGCTTTGCAAATGGCAACAAGAACAACAAGACTCTTGACAAAACCACAATTACAAAAATCATCAGGGGATTGAACTGCAACATATTTCTTTCAAAAACATGTGCTTAGCTATTGCCTTTGTTTTTCACTGCAAAATAAAAACACAATACTACCTAGGTGTGTGTAATGCAGTACAATAGAACACAGAAAGCCATTTCTTCTTGCTGTCAACTTATTCCAAATGCATGTTACTTTATAAAGTCCTTGAAAGAGTATTATTTGCTTATTGTCAGGGAAAAAAAGAATGCAACAAGACCTCAGAGAATTTCAGGATTCTTGTACAGATCTATCACTTTTCCAGGTTTCTTTTTTTCCCCATAAGAAATGGCCATGAACCTACATTCCCTTTACATGTATTTTCTGCACAGAGTCATATACCAGGTTCCAGGTTTTTAAAGTCACAACTTCTACAGAGGTAATGGTGAATAAGGAAAAAACTCCACTGCTTGCTATCAATCTTTCATGAGTGGTGATTCTTATAAAGAGCTTTCTTGAGAGTTATCGAAAATAAACTAAACACCAATCTTTTTGCAACTTCAACAAGCATCCTGTCCTGCAAGTACAGTAGTCAAATGTTGCATCCTGTCCTCACCAGAACAGTTCTGCTGAACACTGTGTTGTCACTTAGATCCTGGTTGAAGTAATCCTGTTTACTTACAAAAGTTATTTTGCAAAATTCAGTCTTTCCTTAAAAGGGGTTATCCTCAGTTCATATGCCAAGCTAAACTGAATGCACATTTAACAAATAACTTAAACTTTCTCAACATTGTACTTTTCTTTACTTCTGCCATTGATGCACTCAATGTCAAGTATGCTCCCTGAGCACATGAATAGACCACAGGCTGTTTCCCTCCAGAAAGTGGTCATCCAAAGAGCTGAACACAATCCTCCAGAATCAGCAGCGGAAGCCTCTTCTGACAGAGGTGAGCTAGAAGCGTAAGATGATTCTTACCCAACACAGATAAGCACTGTCAGTAATCCCAGCACACACTTTGATGAACAGGCTGTGTTACGACACAAGCCAAGTCCTCAGACCTTGGACTTTCACTCTGAAAGCCAGAGGGACTGAACAAATCGGATTTGCTCTACTGGTCTGCAGACTTATTCCCTGCTAACCCCTAGACTTCCAGCATAGTGTCTTTTCTTTACTGCTTATAAATTACTTCATGTTAGGATCTCTTTGTCATGGTTACAAATGGGATGTTTCCTGCTACCTGGCACCTACAGCTATGAATGGGGACTCCCTACAGACAGAGGCAGCAGTTTCCTGAAAAAAAACACAAATTCCTTTTGTACCCCCAAGGCTGCACTGTAAGCAGTGAACGTAGTGCTTTGTAAAGAATGTACCTCCCAGATACTTTGAGAGCTGTTTTTGAGGACCTCATTTCAGTCTACAACTGCCTTGTGAGGGGAAGAGGAGGGGCAGACGCTGATTTCTATGGTGACCAGTGACAGGACCTGAGGGAATGGCCTGAAGTTGTGTCAGGGGAGGCTTAAGTTAGAACCAGAAAAATGTTCTTCTCCCAGAGGATGGCTGGGCACTGGAACAGGCTCACCAGGGAAGTGGTCACAGCACCAAGCCTGACAGAGTTCAAGAAACATTTGGACAATGCTCTTGGGTGCATGGTGAGATTCTCAGGGACGGTCCTGTGATGGGCCAGGAGTTGGACCCAATGAGCCTTCTGGGTCCCTTCCAACAAAGCTTTTTCCGTGATTCTGCAAATAAATGTCCAGAAGAATCACGAATACTTTTGCACCCCTCTTCTCCTGGCCTTGGCTAGCAGAAAGAAAGGAAATGCACAGAAACATTAGCAGAACTCACTGGAAGGTGCAGGATACCAAACCACACTGCCTGGGTTCTCAGCCCTATCTCTTTACACAACCAGCATCCTGCTGAGAATTGGTTCCTTTCCTTCCCTCCATGCACTCTTTCCACTCACTTTGCCTCAAATGCAGGTGGGCAAGATAAGGCTACATATTGTCAGAAAAACCTCCAGGACTTGATTTTGGTAAGCCAGTTCATCAGCCTTTAACAATTACTCACTGTTTTGCCCCACTCAAACCAGAGGCCAGGGTCTTGACTAGCATCAAGAGGCCCCATTGAGAACCACCATCCTGGGCAGTTTTGCTGGTTTAAAGTGTGGTGAAAGCCAGAGACTCAGCTGTCATTCTGGATCCTGCCTGAGGCACAGCCTCTGCAGCGTGGGATAAAATTACACTTCCACACCCCATGCAATACCTGTTTTGTAAGTATACAGTTTCAGTTTCCAGGACTATCAGTTTAATGCCCTTGAAGATGCCAAGTTCCCTTTTCTTTCAGGTATCTTAAGTTTGCTTTGGGTATAGACACACAGTAACAGACAACAGCTGAACGAAAGGTTAGACAATCTGAGTTCAAAAAGAAATGTTTATTTCACTAATGCATGCAGAACATGGAGACCAAGCACCCGGTCATGATAGAAGAAATCTCCTCCATCTCTCTGGAAGAACCTTTCATCTGAAACGAGCAGTATGCACAAGCACTACCAGCCACACAACAGTGGCAAAATCTGTTGGTGATCACGGACTTCACTGTCATTCACCAAAGGACTGATAAAAGCCCTTCTCTTGTTTTCGAAATGACAAAGGATCAGTGCTACTTTTCAGAAAGCTAAGGCATGTATGTCTAGCTTTGTATTAGCAATACTCACTTAGCAGATTAGAGATACCCTCCCTTGTCAGTTTTAAATAAGCAGGATGGTAAAGGATTCCATTGCTAAGTTGAGACTTTTCATTAATTCATCACAAATGTCATAATTATTTCAGTTATTAAGTATTCAAATCCATAACCCAGAAGCATGAGCATTACTTTTCTCACCACATCGAATGATAGTTTTAGAAACACATTATCAACAGTTGAGAAGGTCTGCCTTCTGAGAGGAAGGAGAGGAGGCATCACTTAAAAATTTCATAAAAATTGAGTAAGGTTTTAAGACTACATCCAAGGCACACAAAATTAACACAGCAGAAGAGGGAAATCCTAAGGCAGATTGAATTGTTTGTGCCTGAATTCAAGGAATGGCTGAAGCTGAAGTTCACACTTACAGGATGGATACCTGTAATTAAACACTAATCTACTCAGTCATGTCTTTGTGATTTACATACAGAACCACATACACACACTCTCTTCAGTCACAGAAACAATATCGGTTTTACTACACAAGCTTTAAGGAACTATTGAGGCTGTTAAGTGTGTGGTTCTCTTCCTGTTTTGTCTGGGTTTTTTTGTGAATGTAGCTGCAGAACTGTGAGAAAGCTGGTAACTAAAGCAAAAACCAGTTCAAGTGCAAAATAAGCTTCTGTAAACCTATAGAAATTTTATTCGAAGAGTGCACTATGTAGCAAAATTCTTGTGTGTTATAACAGGAAATAATAAATGTAGAAATAATAAACATAGAAAAGGATATTCAAAGTAATTTTTATTTCTGCTCTTCTACTACACAACAGGATCTCAAGACCCTTCAACACTGGGTGCCATACAGATATATAACAAAAATGCAGGCCTTGTCCCAAAGCCAAGAGAAGGAAAGGAAGTTAAAATATTTGTTGAAAAAGCAGTGAATACAGTTCACATCAAAGGAACAGAAGTATCAAGACCACATGGCTATAAAGGTTACTGCAGGCTTTTAGTATCTCCAGACTGAAAAGAAAAATCCTTAACATTGTCATTATTTGTTTACACTGGAGAAACAAAGTCATTTTGCCTACCAGACTCCTCCAATTACAATGCAGACAGCCAGACAAGCAAAGGAATGGCCAATACTAAAATCAATTTACAGAAAACCTCACAAAAGCCAGCCACTTTAAGATCCACATAAATATTTTTTTCCCAGATCAGGTATCAAATCACAAAATCAGATCACAGAAACAATTCTCATAAAAAGTGTAATCAAGCCTTAGTAGTCTAAGACCTGAACTATGAAAATAATGATTGTTTTAAACCTTGTGATGATATTCAAATACTCTTAATGGAAGAAGGAACTTTACTTTGGAGTATCAGATCTATTAAAGGCCTCTTGGGTTTTGAACTGATGTACAAAGGCAGGTCCAGCATGATAACAGAAACTGCAGATGAAGACAACATTTATCCCATCTCCCAAAAGGATGACACTGACTTAGAATGTGCTAGAGAGAAAAAAAAAAAAAATAAATAAACATCTCAGCAGCTGCAAGTGCTTGCCGAGTAAAAACGACAGGTAAAGAACTAAGACATGGCAAACCCTATAAAGAAGCAAGAGAACAACAGACACTAAAGATTCACGAAAGCCCCACGTGGGTGCATCACCCAGTCAGAGCTGCACTGGAGTGGCCTTACTTGGTGCCAGGTGAGAAGAACAGCACCCTGAGTACATGCATTCCCCATTACCAGGCATTCCAGCCTAACCCACCTAATGACTGATAACATTCAAATGTACAAACAGAGGTATTTACCCACATATATCACTGTGCAAATGCTGTTCTGTTCTAGAGACACTATGGACTATTTTACATATTTAGTAAAATGAAAGTACAAAATATTCTGGAACTGTATTCATTTGCTTATCTCCTATATTATTTCTCACCAGGAGCAGTCAAGGTAAGCTGACAAATTTATATCTTCTTAAAACCATGCAAACTTTTTTTGCTATCTGTGCTATTGTGCACATTCATCTACACACATTTCACAGTAGCAAAAGAAAATAAAGGAATAATCAAAAATCAAATCTCAGTTAAAACAAGAAAGACAAAGGATAAGCACATCTGTATAACTCCTGCAAGCAGAAAAGAGTAACTAATTCAACAAACTGTTGGGAAACTAGCAGTTTCCTTGAACAAAACCAGGAAAATTATTGATTTTTACCTTTATGGACTGTTGACTCTGGAAGCATCCAGTGAGTGATAAAGGAAAGTAATATGCTTCTTAAAACATGAAGAACTCAATAACCTCACCCTAGAGTTTGGATCTCCGTTTTATATGGGCAGTTTCAAATGCACAGAAGAGCAGGTAACTATGTACACAGGACCCTAACACAATAGGCACATTAACAGTGACTAGCAATATATATTTTATCGTGAAGCTCTAACCAGTTAGGTTCTTCACCTTTCTGAGAAAAAAAAAGAAAAAGTACAATCTGCAAACTCAAAAAAACCCCAACAAACAAAACTTGAGTTCTGAATTTGTTTGAAAAAGCTACCAAGATACCTTTTTCCTTCAGAAAAAGGAATTAATCAGTTATCTGTAAATTATTCAGCTCTAATAAGTACACATCCAAAAAAATTGCTATTTAAATGATTTCTAGCCTCTCCTGTTACACGGTAGAATGGTAACAACTGACATTTAAAACAGTGTCTTGAGGCTACAAACTAACATTTGTTTTGTAAACAAAAACTGATCTCCCCTCCCCTCAAAGGAGTGCTCATACACATAGACTCACTTGAGCATAAAAAAAAAAAAAAAAAAAAATTCCAGCCACAACTGTAAGTAGCAGAATCCCTGCCAGACCAAGAGAATTTAAACACTAGGATCCATGTGGGAAAGAAGAATTACATCATACAAGACAGAGAGTGGCTACACAGGCTTGACAGACCTGCTACAAATCAGTGGCCATCAGCATACCTCTGCCACCACTGCCAACCTACCTTAAGCACAATAAATATTCCTCTGTAACAATTTGTGGGTTTGTGTTTGGGTTTTCTGTTGTTTTGTTGTCAGACTTATAAGTATCAGCATATTTAAACAATGAGTGTTTTTCTATACTCTACAAAAGGCACGCTGCCCCTCCTGCACACAAATGGAAGTATAGACAGTTTCATTCACATTGTCTTTGGCAAAGCTGTCTTCTATAACAGGCGGGCATTGCATTCTCTACTCTCCAAAATCACCTTGTTTTTTAACAGTTATGTATCCAGACTGTAAACAGAAATCTAAGTGAACACACAGAAACTCACTGATATATTCCTGATGATGCAGGACCCTTATCCCTACCAGAAGAAATGGGATTAATAACTAAAAAGTATTTCTTTTCTTCATCGCCAAAGCAGCTGATTGCATAACAAGCCAGGGGATTTAAACACACCTATCATGCACAGCACATTTGTGAGTGCCAACATGAACTGCCAAACTGCACCAGTCACTTACAGACTCTCTGTGGCACACAGAAGAGCTAATAAAGCACTGCTGTGCCTGCTGTGCAGCGTATCCCACACACAGCCCTGATCGCACTGCAGAACAGCAACATACCTTTCAGTCTTTTGGAATCCCCGTTTTTTTGCTGCTCATCCTCTTCATTAATGGTGAATAAACCTGGGGGACTTGGCCTGGCACTTTTCTTCAGTCTCTCTTGTCGGAGTGCAGTAGTTGAACCAGGCATGTTGCTGTTGCCTCTTGCTTATTAAAAAAAAAAAGTAAGAAACTCCAGCCCCTGATTAACCGCTAGCTGCAGCGCTGTCTGTTCATTTGAGCACTTGTAATAGATCCCCTATGGATAAGCAGTATGCAAACAGCTGACAAATACCAACATCCAGTCGGCAGCGAAAGGCTTTCAGTCGTTCCCCGCCTTGAAGAAAAGCCCTAATTAAAGGCACATTTGTTTGGATGCTGCTCCGTGCTATCTTAACCTGTTCAATCAGATCCCAGCCCACAGCTCCAGGTTCCTTGTAGCAGCACCTTCTTCCAGCTACAGCACGCTAAAATATTCAGCACGCAATACAAGAGAAGAAAATATGATACGCCGCTGTTAACAGTTGCCCTGACAACACTGACACATCCTAATCAAAGGAGGGTCTATGAGTGCTGTCTCCTCAGCCGCAGCAAGCCGGCCTTGGGAACGCTGTCTCCTGCACGCTTGTGGAGAGCTGGAAGCACCTCGGCAGCAGGGGCTGCTCCTTCCTCCTCTCAAGGCAGCGGGAGAATGGAGCAGTGGTTGCACAAGTAGATGAGCGCTGAGTGAAAAGAAGCCTGGAAGGCTCCAGGCATGAACTTGCTTTTTTGCTCAGCTGCTCTGCTTATTCATGTTCAGAAATTTTAGCTAGCCTAAAACAATGAGGATGAGTCCTCTTCTACATCTGCATGTGTTGGGTGTCGTGTGTGCCACCGCCCCCCCACCCCCCCTTAATCACCTTCCTATGCAGCACATACCTTTTGCATTAGGAATGCATACACCCACAATTACAGGCAGGTGTTGGAACATTCTTTTCCACATATGAAAATGCAAAACTGAGAATTTCTAGCTTGTGTGGGCAACAAGGGACAACAAAATTCTGAATACTCTGTACCACACCATTAGTTTTACAGCAGCAGCCACTAACGTACACTTTGCAAAGTGAGCAAAGTCTGAACAACTCGAGTAGTTTTAATTAATTGATTTCTTTCATGTGCTGGCATTCTGGATTTTCTTAAGCCATTTACGACAGAATGCTTGCTCACAAGTTTTGCAATCTGAATCTTCCATCCTTCACAGCTGCAAATGCCACTATGCAACATGCCGGATGTTTCACCTGAGACACACCTTAATCTTCATCCACTTCCACCTCAATTCAGTGTGTGCTCACCATTTCAAAATGTTACCAATAAAAACCTGCTAGCTAGAATCACTCTATAATGTTAAAAGTACATGGGGGTTTTTTTCTCACTTCAGGGTTGTTTTGTTTTGGTTTTTTTTCTTTTTTTTTTTTTTAGAGAATCTTGATGTAACCTGATCAGCCACCACAAGATGGCACAGACGTTAGCTGCCAAGTCCGTAGGCGGCTCACTGAAAACTGCGAGCTATACAGATGTTTACGGTCACCTCAACGACACGGGTAACAATACTGAAGAAGGGTCAGAGTTTATGACACGAGCTACGTTGACTGTCACAGTGGGCTGGCACGCTCCTTGCAGAGGAGTCCTGGATCACGCTCAGCTGGTTCTGTTCTTGCACATCTCAGGCTCATGAGCCAGAAACACGGCGGCTGGAGAAGAAGAACACAGCACCACCTGAAGGCTCAGCTGCACCATTCTTCCTTCTCCAGCACAGGCACAAAACAGCCAGCCAAAACAGAAGTATTTTGCAGGAGGACACCATTTCTGAGCCGAGCCCAGAGCCCACCTGTAGCATGCATTTCCTCTTGGCTACACCTTGGACTCTGGGCGTACACGGAAGCTGTACACGATGACATCTGTCTGCAGTTAGAGACGCTTTGTACTACAGGGTGTGGACAAAAGAGTAAGGAAAAAAGCTCTTACACAGGCTGTCAGCAATTTGCCTTCTGGCGTTTACACGGACACTACTACTTTATACCATAAAGAGAAACAGCTTCATTCCTCAAATCCCATCCACCTAATGCCTCCCTCAAACACTACATAACATTACCACAGAAAGCAGACAGTAGTTAGTACCACGACAGTTTTTCTTACACGCCAAGACTTGCTAAGGGAACAAAAGTAACAGAAAACAATGTTTATATGACAGCTTCATTAAATATCGCTACACCCCGTTTCACTGCTTGAAGTCATCAGGTAAGGGTTCCTACTCTTTCGAAAATTATGTTTAGTTGCCTTTGATTGCTAAACTCCTTAAATAGGCATTTCAAAACATATAAGAAGTATATAACACAAAAATACACCTGACTGGAGTGGCTTCCCAGATTACAGGTATGTTGACTGTTTCAGCATCTCCCTTTCCCTATTATTGAAGGAGTCATGCAGAACAGCTACAGGGCTGAGAAAAACTTCCTTGGTCCTTTCAGGATCTCCCCACACCCTTAAGAGTGAGTTGCCCTCCGTACAAAATGTAGTAATAACCAAGCCTGATGCTTCAGGGGGTGGTGAAGATGGATTTGGGCAATGACACATAGGCAACTGAAGTGTTGGTGCACATTTCTTCCTGTTGGCTTACTAATGCTGAGGTGACAGAGGAAAAGTATCAACAGCACATTCAGTTTACACAGCAAGATTTTATTTCAAGGTGCCTGTGGTTAAAAACTATGCCAGCTCACAACATGTTTCCAAATGCCTAATAAAATGCAACCTATTACATATTAAAGTCACCTATTATAATAAAAAATACCCCATAACTTAAGGCACTTGGGGAATCTTTTTTGTGAAAAACATTCCTAAAAACACTATTAAACATACATTAAAGGTGCCAGCACTGCATAAAAGACTGTACTGACAACCTCCTTTCCTCAAGCCACTGGTTTAGGGCAGAAAACTAAGTTCCTGAGGTATCCCTAGCAGGAAAGCTTTGCTTATTTCAGCCTTGTCTCATCTATATGGGAGCCTCTATATGAAAACTGGGATGAAAGCAGCATTCCCCTCAGGGAACAAAGGGGTGGATAATTTTAGTAACAAGGCTGTTAAACTCCTATGAAAAAGACAAAACAAGAGGAATCATTTTCTTACATAACCCCTATTATTGATCTTTTTCTCCCTCTAACCATTAGTCATCCTGTGTATTAAAACAATCACAGCTGAGCAGCTCTCTTACTGATGGAGTGAGACTCAAGTGAGGGAGTGAAGGCAACTGTGTATCTTGAGGGCAGTGGGTCACTTTTGGGTTTTCCTTTTAACAACACCTGCAAACTGATTATCAGACAAAGCATTACATTTAAACACACCCACTTTCACCCACTGGATTCTATAGGTATAATTACCTGCACAAAACATCATCTGATATGCAACAGTCTTAAACAGCAGCTTGAACAAAGACTGTATCAGGACAATTATATCAGGATATGGGAAACCTAAATATTTATGACAACGTGCTGAGTGATGTCTCAGCTTTACCATCAGGTATTAAGACTTGATATCTTTACCTATGAAATTAAAAGGAAGTTTAAGCCAGTCACCATGTCTGAACTCTAGATATGCTATCTTCTTTCATTAACAGGATTGTTTCATTCCCTGTAAACTATCCAAACTGTACATGAAGCTCATTACTGTGATTTGGAGTGCAATGAGTTGCACATAACTTTTGGTTCTACAGCCAATGCCTTGTGAAAGCTTCCCCTCAACTTACATGTATTTTGTATCAAGAAATAGATCAAGTAAATACATTATTTTAGCATACATTCCTTTACAGATTGCCACTATTTCATTGTTATTTCTGATTTTTTTTTATAATTGAGAGGTTAAGGGCAAGGTAGGTATATATGTTATATATTTATGACAAGAAATCATATGGAATTTTGCTTTTATATTGATGTTTTCCCTGCAATAATAACAAATAAAATAGGGTACCATTGGGAACTAGGTTCCAAATGTTTCCTTTCTTGGGAAAAAGAGATCAGGAAAATTCAGTTAAAATCTCCCATCCTGTTCTGCAAAAATATTATTACAAAGAAATGCACCTACTCATCAAAACACACAATCATAGTTTGTATAGATTTTCACATTTTCAACATTAATCATCAATGTCAAAAGCTTTTTCTAAGAACTCATTTAAAAATACATAATTTAGGCAGTGCTAGATCACACAATATATTGAATTTGAAGGGATCCATAAAGATCATTAACTCCAACTCCTTATCCCTCACAGGACTATGTTAGAATACAAATACATTAAACTAAAGTCCAAACTCAATCTACTCCTAGTTTTCTTTTCAGGAGTCATATGTCTGTTTACTTTCTGCTTCACTAGGTTTTAAATCAGGAAGTCAGGCCTAAAATATGGAGAGAGTAGGGCCTTTTTTTTTTTTTTTCTTTCCCTTTTCATATGAGAAAACAGCTATTTACCCAGCATCAAAGTACTGGAAATCTCCTTTTCTATGACTATGTAAGTCTAGGACAAAAAAAACCTAGCCCTAAAAAGACAGGCAGGATTCATCCCTGCACCTTGTTTTGTGTTTTTTTTTTTTGTTTTTTTTTTTACAGTTAACTTGGAAATAGGAAAAAATAGCCACTGTATCAGAAAAAATATTTGCTTCCCTTAAGCCAACCACTGTCTCAAACACCTAATTTTTTCCACTGTTTCTCTCTATTTTCTCTTCCTTCTACCTCTTATTTTCCAAAAATGACACAGAGGTTTCTAAGTTTCTCTTCAAATATATCTCTAAGGCTCCAAGGCCTCAATTTTTATATAGAAGATAATAAAGGAGCAGCCAATATTTTTACTGCAGTAACTGAATTGTTTATAAACAACTTCCGTATATAAACATCTGATATAATATTTGATTTCTTCTTTTCACCTTCTTGGAAGGAAAAAAAATGCCCCTTGAATTAACCAGTAAGAATATAAAATGTTAGAAAATAAGAAGTGAAACCTCTTTCTCAGTCTGCTGTCCCTCTAACATGCCTGGTGCCACACACTGGACCAAGGGCTGTTACAAGCTCCTCAGAAGTGACTAGACAGAAGGTAAGTGTTAACTGTTTCCCCTTCTGTCAAAGAAAACTAAACCTGTGTTCATTTCCATGCATAGGAAAAATTTAGGAGAAGGCTGGAAGCCCTGCCCCGTTTGAGTTAAACTCATTCATCAGCACAAAAAGGCACATGAATATGAGGAGTTCATCAAGAACTTAATCAAGAGTCTCATCATTCACAAACACTTTCCACACATACACACCAACAAAACAATCAAATACAAGACTTACATTAACAAGTCTATCCCATTTTTAATTAAATTGATTTTCATAGTATGACTAATTATAAACATTGCACAAGGCACACCATGATGAATCAAAAACATATTCAATCATTCTTAGTCAACAGTCTTTATTTATATATAACAGAATGATATTGGATCAGGCCCTCTAGTAGAACATATCATGTAACTTCAACCAATGGCCAGTTAAATAAGGAAAGGCAGTGAGGAATTGGGAGTTCACAGGACAGTAGGAAACAGGGATTTGGTAGAAGACAGAAGTTATGAATACTAATTGCCCTACAACTGATAGCCAGGGCAATGTTGCCACTGCTTCAGTCTGAAAAGGAAACAAAAAAAAAAAGCTTATTTTTTAAAATACCTGGGTTTTATATGTGTCAAGAGAACCAAGCTTTTGCATAGCACTCAAAATTAAGAGCACTTATGTACATACTCAGCTTTTCAGTAGAAATGAATACTTCAAAGAAAAGGTTCCAAGCTTTTTCACAGAAATGAGGACATGAAAGGAAAGGCAATATGCCAAGACCAAATTAATTTTTTTTCCATTGTTGTATTACCGACAGTATCTGATGGATGGAATCCTGTGTTAATTACCAGAGCTTTTCTGACATCTTAGTTCCCAGCATCTTTCTTAGAGGGTAACCAAGAGGTCTGGACTTTTGGATAAGAGAGAACACAGTTTCAGCTAGAGAGATGAAGACTATTTGGAGACATTAGTACTTGATTTCTCCCCTCAGTAGTCTCACAATGACTCTCCTCCTGGAGCACAAATCATTCCATCACCTCTTTGAAGAATCTCGTTGTCAACGAGAGTCAGGGTTTCTAACTCTATTTATCTGAACAGTGAGGCAGCCTAGTCCTGCATGTCATCTTAGCAGATAACCTACAGTTGTTTCCCTTGAACTCTGACAGATCTCCTTGGAATACATATTTTCAAGCTTTCTCCCTAAAGCCAGGGAGAAGGGTATAAATATACCTTCTACTTATTTTCATGAAGGCAAATATGGCATGACTCCAGAACCAACACTAAGGGAGAGATGCAAAATTAAATCTGAACCAGTTTCACAGATAAAATGTTTCTCATGCATGCATTAGGTAAAAAAAAAAATATATATATATATACACATAGCCTGTTCTGCCATAGTTCCTGGCAGGCTACTGCATTTCTCTAATAGAAGTCACACAGAGGGCATCCCCTTCCTGAAGAAAGGATAGATATGCAAAGAGAGTTACCACAACAACAGCAGCAGCACACTGTGGCTTTTATTGTGCATGTAGACTTACACATAATTTTTCAAGTGGAAAAGAAAGTATGTTGTTGCAAGGTTATACAGTATTTACATAATTGAGGCAATTATTGCTCTGATCATTTAATTACCTTTAACACCACAAATAATTTTCAGCTCTAAAGTACTTAAAAATTAAAATTGCGATTAAAAACCATGCAAATAAAATATTAGCCATCTCAGAGTACTGTGAATTTACCACTTTTTGGAGTTTGAAACAGCACATACAGAAGTAAGTCTCTTTTCAAAATTACGCCCAAGGAAAACAGCAGTGCATATTACTTTAACTAAATTAATAAAATTTCCCCTTCTGTACTGGAAGTACCACATAAGCCAACTGTTTGACCATCACTTAACAGGCCTGAGGCCTGGCCCTTCATAAACTCAGACTTTTTTTTTTTTTTTTGGTGGCAGTGTTTGGCTTAGTGGGGTTTGTGTGTCTGTGTGGAGTTACTTCCGTTTTGCATTTTTTGAGGGGGGTATTTTTTTTGAACAGGGTTGGATTTTTGTTGTTGAGTTTGTGTTTCTTGTGGTTTGTTTCACACACACGTCTCTTTTATTTTTTACACTAGTAATGATGGGCGTAGGTGGGTGGAGAAAGCCTGACTCCCATTACACAACAAGCACATAAAAAGGCTTGTTCAAACTTTTCCAGTGTGTAGTCCTTGCACAGACATTATTTGACCAATAAGAGATACCAAGATACAGTACTAGAACAGCTTTCTAAAGTTGAGGGATGGCTTCTATGAGGATTTTAGCTTAAATTTAATTTAATTGTATCATTTTCATTCTACAAGATACCGATAAATCCGAGTCTCTGTGCATTGAGTACTGCCTCAAAAATTGTTAATGTGGGACCAAAGACATAATCATAAGCCCTGATACACAATTTCAAAGTTTGAATAGGTTTTAATCGGGAGGGGGTGGGGGTGGCAATAGAAGAATTGCAGACTCACAACCTAAGTGTTAAAAGATAGAAAGGATTCGCAATGTACTAACGCTTAGACAATCATGGATGGAAATTAGAGCACGCCCACCGCACACGAGAGCTTCAACACCTGCGGCGTTTGTGAGCACATACCCGGGCGGCAGTGTGCCTTTGGCCGCAGCCCCCGCTTCCTCCCGGCCGGCGCTCCCGTAGTCGCTGTACACGGCACCGGTGAGCGCAAGGAGCCGCGGCCGGGCCGGGCGTGACCCTCAGGCGGTACCGCAGCCTGTGCTGGAGCACTGGGACATCCCCCGCTGCCAGTGGCTGGGCCCGGGCATAGTCCATCCCCTCCCCTGGCCACAGTGACCAGCGGCGCCCTGCAGCTCCGCTTGGAAATTACGTGAATCGCCTGAGCCGGCCGGACTGACAAAACCCCTGTGTCACAACACCGTCGTGTAAATCCTCCCCAGCAAAACGCACTGGCACTGCTGGCAAAGAGCCATGGGAACCAGAGCAACCCCTTCAGCTCCCAGCCACTGTGTGCATTCCGTACCTTTGTGTTTTCCCTAATAATGTATCTATTTGTTAGAAAAAAATTAAACACAGCAAGATGGAATTTGATTTATCCTCAGATGGAGAAAATACCAGGATAAGGAAGCAACAGATAAAACGTCCCATCAGCAGTTGAAGAGCAAAAACCTCAAGTGCTTGGCTTTCACAAGCCACCTAGCACTGACATTTAAAGTGCAGATTTGTTTCGATGCAAGAAGTACAGAGTAATACTAAGCTCACTTAGAAGAGAGCACCAACTACAATAGTACACGAAAACATAGCATTAAAGCTTCTTTGCAACATAAAAAAACACATTGCTCTATCTGGTATCCCAGAGCTTAAGCAAATTGTTACCTCTGCACAGAGCTGGCCAAGGCAGCCCAGGGCACGCGTGGGGAGCTCTCACAGGCGGAGGCATGCCTGTGTTTATGGATGGGCAGCCATAAAATTAGGTGCCTCAGAAGCTTCTCCGTGTGGTATTCCCCACAAGAGGGCTCCTCTCATCTCAGGAATCACTGAAGAGCTTGTTAGCACTATTAGATGCTTGAGTAGCTATGACTGAAAAATTCTAACTAGTGTAAGTTAGTATATCCCCTAAGCACTGTACTCATTTTGCCATCTATACATTTATGAATGGCAGAATAAAAAAAACCCCTTCACCCTGACAATTAAGCCATTTAGCCAAAGAAAGCTAGTTAAGTCCAGCGGACCATCTGCAAATAAAGGGAGCCGCTTATAACATCTCCCTGCAAAACCCTTGTGGTGATGTTGAAGCTTTCCCCAGCATCAGCCCTGAAAGTCCACCTGTGTAGCCCCAGGAGGCAAGGAAAGAAACAAACCAGCCCCACACCACACCACACCCACAGAGCTTTGTTTTTTTAACAGAGGCAATAGGTCGACCAGTAGGTAATTTCACCAGACACAGATAGGATGTTGACCTTCCTGAGGAGCTGGATCCAGACACAGGTGTTCTGCTTGCTGAGGAGACTGCAACCAAAGCCACCTGCATGGCCCTCCCTGGGCACACACATCTGCTCGCTCACGGGAGGACCAAAGGGCCTCAGAGCAGATCCCCGATGTGCTTTGAGCTTGTTCCTGTTTGTAAATGCCTGGAAAATGGCCCCTGCGATAACTCAGAGGCCTAAAAGGATCTCAACAGACAACAAACAGCTTCACAGAAGTTTGACTCTGACATTTCATGCATGAAGAAGTTTTGAATGAACTTTGACAGCACAAAGCAATTTAAATTCAAAATACTCAAGAGCTCATGCAAGCAGATCCTTCTTTCTTCAAATGTGTCCCTGTGAGTAAAAGTCCAACACAGCAGCATGAAATGAAACTATAAAGCAAACTCAGATTAAATCTAGGCACATAAGACCTTTTAAAACAGAACATATGAAAAATACATGTCACCTGTTGGCTCATTTCTAGTTCTGGTAAGTAATTAGAAAAAGAATGATAATTCAGTTTATAGGGAAAAAAAAATCACATCAGCATGTAAGGTAGAGAACTCGAAAAGAGTTTGTTAGCAATGGCTTCAAAAACCACTGATGGCCCTTCCCATGGAAAGTGAAGTCAGTGCAAAGTCTGAAATACAGAGGAACCCAGACACACATCCTTTCTGAAGATGAACTTCCAAGTGACGCCTGGGAGTGACTCGTAAGGAATTCTGAGCAAAACCACTATATTTCTAATTCTAATGAAGACAGCACTTGGATGGGTCTGCCCACAGTCATTGCTTGCGACTGCTTGCCTGCATTACATAAAGTATGCATTAAAAATATTATACTGGGGGAACCACAATCAATTAGCCAACAGCCATATGGCCTATTCATATGCTGTTTTGATAGAA
The DNA here is from genome assembly GCA_013400775.1 of Chaetops frenatus. NCBI lineage: Eukaryota > Metazoa > Chordata > Aves > Passeriformes > Picathartidae > Chaetops > Chaetops frenatus. The sequence continues at coordinate 313,276 of VZTR01003000.1, forward strand.
AAGCTCACTCTTTGATTTGGAAATAAACCTGGACATATGTTGGAGAAGCACTGGCAAAGGGTGAGTGGATTTGAACTGTGGAGGGAGGTAAAAAAAGGGAAAAAGGAGAGGACTAAAAGTTGGAGTCAGACTTCACAGTCCAGCAAGCAGCAAAAGCAAACAGCATCCGCGCCTACAACAGTGATACAGCGGTCGATCCGTTTGCGTAAGCCAAAATCTCCTCCCTGCACCCTCCTCGCCCTTAGGGCCAAAATAAAAGCGAGTTAAAACGCTCTCGCAGTGTACATCCCTCCTTAGAGGAGACGCAAGGACATCTCCCCGCTTCGCTATAGGAAATAAGGGCTTGCAGCAGCCCGTCGCTCGCACGCGTTTGAGGCGCGGCCAAACCCCGCAGCGGGCCTCGCTCGGCAGGCGCTGGGGCGCAGCCACCGGGTACCTTGACCCTGCCGAGCCGTCCCTCCGCCCTCGCCGGGGCTCACGCCGTCCCCGTTAGCAGCGCCTTGCGGTCATCCATCCACCCACCCTTACTGCGGGAACTCAGTGCTACCTCAAGCCCCGATCCAAGCCCGCAGCCCGGCCGCCGCCCCCTCCAGACCCCTTCCTCGCCGGACGCCGGGCGGCTCCGCACCCCGCGCTGGCCCCGCCGCCGTGCGGGCGCCCCGCAGCACTCCGAGCCCTTGGAGCGAAGGTTTCAGAACCAGCAGCGGCGACCCGGCGACGACGGCGCGGCCCCGCCGATGCCCCTTGGCGGGGTCGGGAGGGGTCCCGCTGCTGCGGCGGACACGGTTC
>VZTR01003000.1:315300-329697 GCA_013400775.1 Chaetops frenatus
AAAAAAAAAAAAAGGCTCTGTGAAGAGCTGTCGATGTATCAGTCATTTCTGTAAAGGTCATGGTCCTGTTACCTTTCCTATGAGTTTGCTTTAACTTGCTTTTTGCTGCTTTTCAGGGTCATAAAACTGTTTCTCTTTAAACTGTTTTAGTCTGCATCAAAACATAATTTAATTTTGCATCTGCTTGTAGGCAGCACTGATCATCCGAACTGCAGTTGAAGGAGGGTGAATGAATTTGGGGAACGTATAGGATGCAGCTGTGGATGCAGGCAAGGAGGTGGAGAGGGGCAGATCCTTTGGTCTGGTGTGCTTAGGCTAAGCCAACCTCAGCCACCACGCAGAGAATCCTCGTTTCATGAACTGCTAAGTTCAGAGCACAAGGTCTTCTAGGGGAAGGGAAGATTAGTATTTTGTTGCACCAAGAGCCATTTGTGCTCTAAAACAAGGAGCTTGGGTGACAAACACACCCTGTGGCTTGTGGGCAGCAGAGCGTCTGTGATAGAAGAACAGGCTGGGCTCTATGCTGAAAGGCGCGAAAGACAACAAAATCAGCACTGTCTTGGTCAAGTTTTCACTTCTGTGCTCTCTTAAGGGAGGTGTAAAGGTGTCTCTTGGTCAGCTTGAGCCCAGGACTGCAACAGCACTGATCAAGGACCAAGAGGTTATCCAAGTTCAAAAACAGTGGTATGCCCTATGGTCAAAATGTTGCCCTCAGCAAAATCCTGCACTAACATAATCCCAAATCACTCACTTGTGGTCCAGGTAGGCATCCACCCACCAATATATTCTGGGAGCCAAGCTGAAGAATCCCAAACTGACCTGTCCGATGCACTCCATCCCTAAGTGTTTCCTCATGTTCTGTCTCAGGATGTAAAAAGTAACATCTGGTACAATCTATATGAAGTATCCTGATGTAGGGATGTTACATAAGCTTTTGTGCACAGTTCTAGAGCCTATATGGATTAGCTGTGCTGCTCAGGGAACCACATTCAGACCAGATCACAACTGCTCAAGGAGCACAAGTGTACATGGCCTGGCCTGGGCATGCATCAGGCCCAACAGAGTGTCACTGTGGAGAATACAGAACTGAGTGCTGAGCAATGCTGCAGAAGCCACCTCGGGTCTGGTGGAGCCAGCAATGAACTATAGGAGTTAATTCCCAGCTGGTGTCAGGCTATGTCTCATGGAGACATTCAACAGAAACCTCGATCACACTCCCTTCTCTCTTACATAGCTGGCATTTCTGAGCAGCCTGAGTCATAGAGAACAGGCTGCATGCTTTCTGAGTAAACAGAGCAGTGCAATTACCTTCCAGTCATACTGCATGAAACCAGAGGTTTTCAAGGCTGCACCAATACAGGATCACACTTCACACAAAAATCAAATCAGGGAAGTTCATTGTCTTAAGGGTACATCTCAATGGGTACAGTCTTTTTTAAGTTTTGGGTTTTACTAGTCAACCTCCACCGCTGGTCTTTCTCATGTTTAAAACTACCTTGAAAATGTATTGTTTTCTGCTGTAATAGCAGGAGAAATTGGTAAACAGTAGCTGTGGTTCTTGTGAAATATAGTGAAGTTTTTAGAATTACTTGAAGGCATCTGTGCCTAAAAATCAGTAGAACCATCTTCAGAGTAAAAAAAACTGACCAAAATTATTTAATCTACTGCTCTTTGTTTATCTTATTTTTTTTAATATATAATTGTTGCATTTTAGCCAGCAAAAGTTGATGTATACATGTTAGGACAACATGTTTATGTTTAAAAAAAGTATTTCATTTTCTTTGAAAATACCTGCTAGACCTGAAAAATTAAGAGCATAAGCCTTTACCTGGTTACCAAGTGAAGAAAGAAGCTTATGAAGAAAGCAGCAGCTTCTTGTCCAGGCAAGTCTTACCCACAATGGAAATTTCTGCAGCTGCCCCAGAAGAATCTGTTGATACCCAGTGCTAGAATGGTGGAGCGACAATGACAGCGGATGGACAGGGAACACCCACCACCCTTTTACATCACATGTGAGAAAAGAATCATTGCATAAACAAAAGCAGAAAAAGAAACAACAGGCCACAATGACTATTCAGTGCACAGCAGAAGGACTTTTCATTTCTCAAGTCAAGTACAGCACCCAGAGAAGAATTTTGTTTGGTCTTGGCTTGTTAGTACAGGAATTAGACTGAATAGAAAAACCAAGAAACTATTCAATGCTATGGTTATCATACTCAAATCACAGTAAGTTTAAGATGTGTTAGCAAGGTTCCCTTGATACCCAGTATGAATTTTTTTTATTATTCCAATATTTTCCAGTTCTCAACCATTATTATTTTAGAAGTCAAAAAATTTAGGAAAAAGTAAGTTTTAGGTTATTTTTATTTTCAATTATATATGTCAGAGATAGCTTTAGAACAAGCTAATATTACTGTGGTTCAGGTGTATACAACTGGTACAGTTCAGTAGTACATAAACAACTCTAAAACAAATGCACCATAGAACTTAAATTACCAAAATAAACAATAATAAACTATGTAGGGCAGTAGGTAAAAACAATTACCTTTAGGTCTTGCACACTAAAAGAAAAATATCTAATTATGATTGAAATTATGAAGCTCTACTACAGATAATGTTGAGATATATTACAAAGAAATTGAAAAGTTGCTGTCACATTTTGATTTTGTTCCAGTGATATATTGTTACATGAAATCTTACATCAGTTTGTCAGGTAATTAACATCTGCTTACTTTAACTACAATATTTCATGAGTTGATAACTTTTGTGTTTGTGTTTTCTAAAAATTTTTGAAAAACTTGCATGTAAAAACATTTGAAGTAAAATAATGTTGCAGGTTGTTTACATATTCCTTATGGATAATAGGAGTAAAAGCAGTCAGGAAGCTGCAGTGTTTTTAACATTGGTAAACAAATACTGGATTAAAGTGCAACAGTCCTTCTGACAGCACACCTGCTCTGGCTGAAAGGAAATCTTTTCATCTCTGCAGAGAAGCAAAGAAAAATATCAGTGTCAGGCGTGTTTCTCTCGAAAGTCAGTGATAGCCTTCCAGAGTGTGCAGAGCATTCCTCCTCTGTAAAGAAAAATCAGAAAGACACTCAGGTACAAAGATATTCTCTAGCCTGAAAGCATTCCAATTTAGGTGCTTTCTCATTTTTTTGCTCTGGTTTTGATCAATGAAGTTCAGTGGGAAGGCTGATCAAAGGTGAAATTCAACATGCATTACTCAAATAGAGAACAGAGTCCTTTTCTGATTACAGGACAGGGCAATCTTCCCACTTGGCAGATGCCTGCTGCCTGGAATTCAGACTTCTGGTCCAAAGGACTTACATAACCCATATCTGACTTCCAACATGATGCAAGTTGGTGACCTACACACCTGCCATGATTAGGTGAAATGCAGTGTTACAGTCCATGAGTAATGTTTCTGAAATTTGATGATGACAATAAACTACTGAAAGTTTTGCTAGTCCTACTTTTTGAAATAAAAGCAATGCTCTAATGGGATATCCAGTGTCTCCAGTTGTAAGGTAAATGCTTTACATTAAAATTTTGCCTTCAATAGGTTATTTTAAAATTTAAATTTTAAAATTTTAAATTCAAAAGCTTATGTTAAAATTTAAACAGTATCAGCTGCTTGGCACAAATGTATCAGCATACAAAGAGATACTGAAAAGCGTTACTTATTTTAAATTAAGACTACACAATGCAATAAATAGAGACCTAGTATCAGTTTTTCTTCTTACTAAGCACCGTTCATTTTGCTGTGAAGCATTACCTCAGTCTCAAACATTTCAGATCATCTCGTGTAACATAGCAGAGAACATCCGTTAAGGTATAGTCTTCAGCCAAGAACTGCAGAAAGAAATTTAAATGAACATTTTGTTAGAAATATTAAATTCCTAAGCTCATCTTCCTAGAATCATCTGCCCCTAAAAACAGAATGATAAAGTTAGGAGAAACCTAAAATTGGGCTAAAATGTGGGAAGTGTAACAGATTAATCCACATTGTTTCTACAAATACAGTGAAACTACTTAAATTTTACACTGTTTACTCTGAATCGGCATACCAGGCACAACTTGAAAGATGTAATGCTTGTAAAGCTACTCAAAACCTTTGTCAACTGGCATTTCTGTTGTTACCACTGGTATCTCAGAATCCCAGACTTCACTGAACACAAATTAGACCATAAATAATACCACATTTAACCCATGAAGAAATGAAAAGCAGCAGTTAAGACCTACCTTTTCAAAAATGGCATCTAAATTTGATGTAACTGAACTTGGAGGAACCTTTGGTCTGATCTGTAGGAGTGATAACTACATGCAGGTACTCTTAAAGTAGCTGAAATCCTCAACACCTCTGAAGTTATATAATTTGCTGCAGAATAGACTGATCTACTTCAGGATATTTCACCATAGCGCAGTTAGCTAAGGGTGAACATGCATCCTGTATCCAGAGTATCATTAGCAGGAATGCTGCAGTGTGTAAAGACACTGAAAATCCAAGATTGTCTATTTACATGGGTATTTTATTGATTTATTCATAACCAGATTTAGGAACAATTTCTGGTACTGTATATTTATGAAGGCCTTCCAATTTATGGCTTTTTCCTATCCTCTGAAAACAAATTGATCTCTCAAAATATGCTGAAGTAATTAAAAAGGTTTGGTATCTTTTAAAACTGAGTCACTCAGCAGTACTGCAACTGTGCCAGGCAGTGAATAGGACCATTGCTACCTTGTTTATCGTGGCCTCGTCAGCTTCATGAGCTCTCAGCCAGTTTATGAGATCAGGGTCCTCGGTCCCTGTGCCAGTGGAATGACGATGACAGACAGACAATCCAGGAATATCTGGAACAAGCATATTTGAGGCAAGGTTTTGTGTTGCCTAAGCAACCTCTTGTCATTTTTGACTCCTCAAGCACTTGCTTCAGTGAGCTTTCCCTTCAAGCTCAGAATACCAGTATCCCCATAAATAAATGCCAATTCCCAAAGAACACACTTAATTACAATTTATGGACAGTTACACATCAATTTCTCTGCTTGGTTAAGGGTATAGTTAAATGAGTGTGAACATTGACACAGATAACATTTTTCTGCCCTCTTTCAAAAATGACTGTACTAGTACAAGGCACATCAATTTCACTGTCATTGTTTCTACACTAAGGTTGTTGAATCAATTAACTGAACTGTTCAGTGTAACTCATACAATTGTTGCATGGGCAATGCCTTCGAGTGAGGATCAGCTGCTTTTGGGAAGCAACACTTAGAAGCACATTACACAGAAACATCAAGCTGCATTAGCACTTCCAAGTCCCTTCTTCAGGGCAGACACAGCAAACTTGGCTTCCCTCAGTAACCTTTAAGTTGTATTTGCATCTCACCAATTACATCCTCTTAAACCTTCAGTTAACAGCTGGAACAGACTGTACTTCAAGGAATATATACCTAAACATATTAGATTATCCTCTTAAGGAATAATATTTATTCAGTAGGATATAAGCCTTTTACTCTTCCACATAATCACAAACAAAAATATTTAAATCATACCATTCCTTGTACTGTGATTAGCAAATACAGTAATTCGTTTCCACAATGTGCATTCTTACTTCAGAGCAAACCCTACTAGAAGCAGCACAATAAAGCATCTTTGCTGAGACTGGCTCAACAAGATGGACAGATGTTTAAATGGCACTTTTTCATCTGTAGCCAGTATGAAACTTTTCCTTAAACATTCTTCTCACTTACCTATTGGCTGTGACCTGAGCTGTAGGTTCCTGATCTCTTGATCTTTTTCTTCTATAGCTCGATGCAAGAGGACTTGAAATTCTCTCTCCTTTTGAACCAACTCCTCCAATAACCTGTGAAGTAATAGAAACAAAGCACTCATTTTTACTTCAGTAGCTTCAAATTTTCAAGAAAGGAAAGATTTTATTATACCTGAACTGGAAACCTTCCTAACAAAGACAAGGACAGACTTCTTCAGCTTTCACAGGTATATTCTTTGACTATAGATTATGACTTATATCAAGATATAAACATGCATACAGAAGTCCTGAACACACCAGCCTTTGCATAAACATTCCCCCACCAAACAGGGGATATGGAAGAAAATTTCAGTGGAATATCTACAGATCGTGCTCTGTTTTAAACAAAACTGGAACTGAGAACAAATAACAAAGTGGTTCACAAACTAAGGGCTAAACCTTTGTAAGGAAAAATACCAGTTCACATCTCTCCAGCAGACATTTTCAAAGGTACGGAAAGGGCAGAGCTGTGATGAAAATACCGTGAAAACATATGGTTGCATTTCTTAAATATAGAAAATATGTTCTCAACCATACAAGGGCTGTCCCTTCCTCACATACAAGTGCTTTGTGCCTGCCCTCCTAGGCTGTATTAAGAGTGAAAAAAGAGGCAGCAAAATACTTGCCTACTTCCCTAAGCAATTACTTCTGAGAATGTCAAGCAGAAGTAAATTGAAACTCATGTCTGACCTCCTTCATAACACAAATCCAGAGAGAAACCTGGAGAGATTCAGTGGCTAGCACCATTTAAGATGATCAAAACAAAATAGTCAGAATACAATGGAAAATTATTATGTAAAACTGTTCCAATTTGTTCCTTTAGAAAAGTGGTTTAGTAAAATGCAGGATTTGTGAATGATATGTTACCAGGAACATGGTCAAAATTTGGACACGGAGAGCACACTCATAAACCTATAATTAACTTCTGAGTCTTCAGAAGTTCTGGACTGCAGCATCTTCCTCCCTTTCTTGAAACCTCTGCCAGCCTGAGATCTATGCAATAACATTTCAGCATGTTTCCTTTTATTTATCCATGTATTACATTCTTTCAAAATTTATACTGGTTGAGCACTGCAGTTTTTTTCTGGGACACTGAAAGACAGGAATTCTGTTAGAAAACATGCTGCAAAAGCCCCTCACCTGTCTTTGCACAGGGGTAAGCTGAATCCCATATGATTGCTCTGTAAAAACATCCAGCCCTACTTTTAGCTTGCATGCAAGCCCACCAGCAGCAGCATATTTGCACTTGAGTGCTTCCACACCTGAGCCAACAAACCTTTACAAGTCCACCCTGCACAGGAACAGAGCTGCTTTGTGCATCTACACAACCCCACAGTTTGGTTATTCTGAGTGCAGACTGATATTCTGTCCAGACAGGTCACCTTTCAGTTAACTTATTCCTAATCTGTGTACTCTGGTCGAAAAAGGCCTTCAGGGAAAATAAAACAATCCATTATTTTCTCCTGATAACTGCTTGCTACTTACGCCAACAAAACTTACATAAATATTTAAACAATTGTCTGTATTATTTATCTAAAAATTTCTGCATGAATGACTGGATGTGGTTATTTGGCCAAAGGCTTTGCATTTGAGAAATTTACAGAAGCAAAGTGCTAGCAAAAAAGCACCTCTGCAAACTGATCACTTTGAGACTACTCCCCACCATAAGCTTGTGAAGTAAAGTGAGTCAATCTAAAATACGTATGTATTTCTTTAGGTATATCAATAAGACAATCAAAATATTGCTCAGTGGTCCCAAGTAAAATTAATTGTGACATAAGGACCCCAAAATACTGATACTTTATTAAAAACAGTACAGTCTAATGAATTACTCTAATTATCTTCTTGGACACGTGTAAAAGTAAAGTGCAATTTAACATTTTCATTTCAATTGGAACTGCAGCTCCAAAAAATGTTCTACCAGCATAACAACTGTCTTCTTGAAGACATGTTCTCTTTCCATCAAGGTCACATTCAAAATATACTAAGGTCAGTAGGAAATCCAGTGTCATAAATCACATGCTGCAAAAGCTAAATATCTACTTTAACCAGACAATTTGGTATATTTTAATGAAAAGAAAAAAATATATATAGAAAATCATTTGGATAAAATAATGCAGACAGATTTTTCTCTGACGCTTCTTAAAAGAACAACAAAACCTCAAAGAACCACTTTTCACTTGCACAAAGTGCAAGACAGATTTCTGAAAAAAAAAATACAATATCCAAATTTCTGGCTCATTTCTTCTTTTAAAAAAACAACCTGTTTTCCCCATCTTTCTCCGATGAAAAGAACTTATTTAATAAAAAGGTAGTGGTTGCTGGTAAGGACATATCCTACTTGCAGTGATTTCTGTGCACAAAGCAAATCTGAGGCAGTTTCCTTGTGGAGTTTCTGTGTGGCTGTCTATTAGCTTGAGCTCACTTGCTGAGAATAGCTATAGAAAAGAACAGCAAGTTCTGCCTCAATGGAAACAAAACATAACACCATTCATCAGCCATACAGAGCATACCAAAGATAGGAAAAGCACAAGTTTGGCAGCAAGTCAGTCTTTTCCAGACCTTCCCTGAAAGGGCACCTGAGATCAAGACTGACCTTAACTTGCATCACTGTGGTTTTGCTGAAATTAATAAAACTATGTAAGTGATCAGTCACAGCTAAACAATGACCACCATTAGAATGAACAACTTACACTGCTACAGAATTTTGGCACTGTCACTAGTATTCCAGCACGTATGTTTTGAAAGCTAACCAATATACTGCTGTAAGTAGGCTAGTGTCCCTGTCTCCTGATGGCCAGACTTACCTGTTTGTCTCTAATTTTAGCCTGCCCAGCTGGACACTCAGTGATCTGTGAGCAGCCTGAGAGTCATGGGACACCGTAGAGCTGAGTGTGCTTACGCCTGAGGTAGCTACTGCATCTTCCAAGACAATGCAAGGCTGCTGGATAGTTTGATTCTGGGGCTGTTCATCTTGATCTTCACCTTCTATATCATCTTGATCAGCTGTATCACTTTCAGATGCAAGACTAAAATGCGGCCTCAATTCTATTAAAATATCAGCAAAAAAAAAAAACCAAAACCCCACCAGATATGTTAAACATTAGTTAAATATTAAAACAAAAGCAGACCAAAATGGCTATTTACAGATCATCCTATAGCTTTGGTTACCAGACCTGGAATTTCTGTAACAAGAGAACAGATATTTTCTAGGGTTTTAAAGGTTACTCAAAACATAACAGCATCTTCATTTGTGCAGATCATTATTCTGCCTACTGAATGTTCATGAGCTGTAAAAAACAAACATCTAGATGAATATGATTCCAGATTTGACTACCATTTCATGTCAAATTGTGCTGAAGTATTATGTACAACAGAGTTGCTTTTCCTTAATTCCATTCTCAGTAGTTTGTATTTTCTTATGTGTCTAATTTGAAATGTTTTATTAAACAAATAACCATTCTTTCTTTTATATCCAGCTATTCCTGCTGTTGCTGTTCTGGCAGGCTTAGCATTCTATCATTATAAGAATACCATGTTCACCAAAAAATTGCATCCAAAGATAGAGAGGAAATTACAAAAAGGCCCCTCTCCCAACAATTAAAAGCAGCACATTCCCCTTCTACTTCTCAGAAGGAACATTGCCTGTTTTAAAATTATGCATATCCACAAAACTGTGAACACAAAGCTATAGCCTGATTTCTGTTGTTCCCTGTTTAAACTACCGACCAGAGCCTACCAGCTATGCAAGATATGTACACAAGATCTGACACTCCTACACAGCCCATTATTTAACATCTCTTTGTTAATTCTAACTACTACATAAACATTTTTCTCGCTTCCTTCCTTCAGTTATGGCTCCTTACTGCTATGTCCCTCTTACTGCTATATATCCCTCTAGTCTCCTCACCAAGATGTACTTTTTTTTCCTGAATCACACTTGCTTTATGCCCTTTCTGCTGAGTAACTAACAAATATGTTTCTCTTCTTTACAAAAGAAACATTTGTTCCTTGATCTATTTCACCTCTTCAATTCAATGGTACATACCTTTTTCAAAGGTGAACACAATAAGATCAACAGAGCTGTGCTTCCTCTAAATTTAGGAAAGCAGATTTATTATATGGCAGTTACCCAAATATTGCTAGGCAAATATGTCTTAATTTGCTTTGAACTTCTGTTCTTATTAGTGGGATGCAGAAGTTCTTTGCCATTGTTCACCACCAGGCACCATAAAATTGGCTTTGTACCATTCCTTAAACATCCCATAACTTTTAGAAGTGCTAAGGCCAGAGATAAATCTCCACATCACAAAAAAAAAAAATAAGAAAACAGAGTGAGGCAAAGGCAAGAGAAAGTAATCAGAAGTAGGGTAAGGCAAGTAGGGAAGCAGCAGTTGCTCAGTGCCTGAAAACTACTGGGGCACAGAGGCTTTTGTTTAAGCTTGACCACCTACAATTAATGCTGACTGAGCTCTATGGAGAAGAACAGATTATTAAGGAGGAATTCTACAGTTACCCCTATTACACAGCAATGAAGCACATGCCTGTTAGAGGTGTTCAGCATTCTATTTAGAAGACAGAGTTTCATTGTGACTTGAAAGTAACACAGAAACCCTATTTATATCTTGTTGATTGTGCAAGGGATATGGAAAATAAGGAGAACAGGAATAGCTGTAACTTTCAATGTAATTTTCAGATCCCCTTATTGATAATCCAAGACTCAACCCACTGCAGGAAACAGCAATGTAAGTATTCTGACCTAAAGCATTAAATGACATATTTGAAAATATCACCATTAATTCCAGCATCAGAAGTTAGGAAGAAGCAGAAAAACTAACTTTGGAAATAAGTAGAGAAGTAACAGAATGGGCTACAGACTCCTCTAAACAGACTCCTTCCCTCAGTGAAGCTGTACATTCTAATTCCACAATAAAAATACAATGTACAAACTGCAGGCACTGCAGACCTATTTGTTTGGTTTTGGCAGGTTTCAAGTTAAGGGTTTGGGGTTTTTTGGGGTTATTTGGGTTTGTTGTTTTGGGGTTTTTTTAAGACAGCTTCTGACCATAAGCAACAGGCAACATTTTGCACCTCAAAAGATTAGGTTCCAGAGCACCTTAACCTACGACTACTCACTGTGTTGCAGAATCGTTTAGATTACACATTGTGGAAAGGTACTTTCCAAAATAGCTTGAACAATACAGAGATTAATTTCTGAATTGCAAAACAGACAATGAACAGGAAAAAGGCCACTGCTAGTTTCAAAATCTTAAGTGAAGCATCATAATCACAACTCTAAAGCATGTTTAAAGAGATCAGCTGATAAACATTTGCTGAGTATTAAGAATGACTCACCTGGGACCAGAATTGTAATAGCAGTCTGCACCGCTTTTCTGATTATGCTATCCAGTGCAAACATCCAATGTGGCTTAATATTATGATTTCGGAGAACTTTATTGACCTAGTAAGAGAAAATTCAGTTCAGATATTACATACCCCATAATTTAAACTAAGAATCTATGTCATTATTATATAGAGTGTTTAAACTTAAAGATGCTGTATTCGAGCAGATGATTACAACTATTTCTTGATAACAACATTATCAACTTGATCGATTTTATTATAAGTTGTGCAATATTTTGTATTTTTCATCAAGTACTGGTTCCTGTGTTAGGTGACTTTTGATGTCTGTGATACTTAACCTTCATGGCTGTGGAGAGAAACTTCAAAAGAATGCGAGCAAGACAAATAACAAGGACTATGCTATGAAAGGCTTGTAGCTGAAGCGAATTAATCTTCTTACTTTTTTTTGGCATCATTTTCATTGCTTGCTCTGAGCAATACTTGTCCATTCTAAAGTAGAGTTGTAGGAAATATCAAAGAACTAGTGTAATGCTGCTCCTACTTAATTCTGAAAATAGTCAATTAATGTTAGTTTAAACAATTAGGGAACTTCACTTGTGTGCAGTACCATTTTTCTCTTTCCTTCTACTTCTTACTTTGTACAATCAGATGGTTTTCTACACTGGGTTGCTCCTAATTGCCTACAGGCCTGCTTTCAAAGTGCTTTTAGCCATATTCTCAGATGCCTCTATGGATGCTCCATTGTGCCACTTCCACAAACATCTCTGCCTCATGGAACTGTTTTCCAGCTCCCAAATGACAAGGAAATGCCTAGCCAATAGTAAGCAGCAACAGCACAAAATTCAGTGCTTTTTTCCAGGCACAGAAGCAATCCAAAGCAGCAAACTCTGCAGGAGCAGAACTTAAACAGCTGCAGGAAGCAACAAATTCAACTGTATTTACAAAATTATCAAGTTACAGCCTTATAAAAAAAGGAGCAACCACTGATTACTAAAAAATGTGGTAAAAAGATACTTTACTCTTCCTAAAAAGGGGATTAGTTCAATTCCCTCATATTGTGATAACCTTTCTGTAAAAACTACTGAAGTTACACAAATGATGCCTTTAGAAGACATGTAGAAGTTATTAATGATGTTATTTTCACTGCCAAAAAGCTATAGTATTCACTAATGCAGTGATTTATGCAGGTATCTGCACTGGCTTTGGTTGAGGTGGAGTTAATTTTTTTCACAGCAGTTCACATGGTGCTATGTTTCAGACTGGTGATGAAAACAGCCTTGATAACGCATATGTTTCAGCTCCTGCTGAGCAAAGCACAGTCAAGGCCACCTCTGCTTCTTCCACTGCCCCAGCAGCGAGGAGGCTGTGGTGCATTGAAGGCTGCAGGGGCACATGGCTGGCACAGCTGACCTAGGAAATAGTCCCTTCCACGTAAGGTCATGCTCAGCAATAAACTGGAAGCTGCTTTTTCCAAAGGAGCTGTTGCTCAGGGATTGCCTGCACACTACTCTGCTGTTTTTGCAATGCTTGTAAGCCTTTTCCCCTCTCTTTTACTTATTTAACAATCTTTATTTTGACCCACAAGTTTCCTCATTTTTTGTCCTTCCAATTTCCTCCCTCTTCCAGTTGGGAGGGAGTGAATGAGTGACTGGGTAAGGGCTTTCCTCTACCTGCCAGCCAGGGTCAACCCAGCACAGCAGTAGCTGTGTCTCCTCAAGCCTATTGCCAATGGCCACGAGATGGCACTCGGACACTGTGCTTGGATTGGGAGAGCTGTCAGCAGTGCCAGGAGAGCCTGTCCTGGGCCTGACCCCTGGACAGCAGCTGCCCAAGGGCCCCAAAGGCCTGCCCACTGCCCTCCCATGCAGCACAACTCCCCCGTGTGTGCGCTTTGCACCTTCCCAAACTGACTGCTACCAGGACAGTGACATGTTTAGCTAAGTGTAGCTTTACTGGGTGCTGAAAAAGCATAATCTAACTTTGTCAAGATCACAACAATCCATAGTAATGTGACTTAGTTATTTCTATTACATCACAAAACTACTTTTTCTTGGTTGGTCTAATAGGGATGTTGTGATTATTAAACATTGTAACCTAAGATCACCTTTTTAAGTCCCAAGAGCAAGGGAATTACTTTCCCTCACTTTTAGCAGCACCTCAGTCTCTGCAGCATCTGAGGTCTTGATACTGTGTCCTGGATTTCTGTGTAGTACTATAGAAATCTATTGTATGGCCAAAAGAATTAAGACTGCACACATAGAAAGAAAAGTTTTTCTTTTAACTTTCTGTGGGTTTAGTTAAATAATAGAGAGATAATAATGAAAGAGATCAATTAAAAAACAGCAACTTGTAATGATGAATTTAACAGAAAGTAAATTTTTTATTGATAAGAATATAACCCAGGCAATTACTACCAGACAGCTGATGCCCAGCAACATCTCTGTCAGAACACCAATACAAGTATATGTACGATTACACCCTTGATTGTTTTCTTGACCTTGTTTGCTTGTTTTTTCTCTTCCAGTGCCGAAAGACTATTAATATGAGGTTAATAGAGAGAGCTGAAAGCATACCCAAAAGAATCAAAGAGAAAACTTTTGATTTGTAGAAAGATCTCTTTCACAGATTCAACACTTTTTTTTCCATAAAAAGCATCTAATTCTTGTTATTGTAGTCTATGCAACAGTTTACATGCCATGTCATCCTTCCTGACAGCTCTTCTACTTGTCAGGGTGTCTCAGGTTTCAAGTCTAAAAGAATCACCCACCTCAAATGCCTACCTGAATTGTCATTTCATTTTTACTACATGACTTCAGTCTGGACAAGTGATACTCAGCACAGCTGCACCCTCCCATGTTCATTATTCAGCTTAATCATTAAGCCTAACTGCTTGTGAACTAACTTTTAAATACATACCTTAAGAAAACATTTGCTTTTCATAAACTAGATATTTAAAGGCTACCCATGCATGTGTTTGGTTCCTCAATGTAGGAAATGATAAATCTTGCATTTATAATTGGTAGAAAAGTAACAATTTTAATTCCTCCTTATCCTGCTTATTATAAATTGAAAAGAAAATTTCTAGTTTGGCAGAAATCTGCTGTTGATCAAAAATACTAAAATAAGAATTCAATATAGTATTACAAGGTAGACAGACTACAATGGGGGGTAATGCATTAGTTTGTAAGAGAAGTTTAAGAGATCTTAAATTTATATTTAATAA
>VZTR01003000.1:339456-351756 GCA_013400775.1 Chaetops frenatus
AACCAAAATCCTCTCCAGTCAAATGCTTACTTGCATCACCACTGGCCTGAGCAATTAAACAGGGTCTCAGTATCTCCTGGACAGTGTGTGAAGAACTGAAGCCCATGGGAAGGACTCGCATTGGAGGGAGGTATTTCATCACAAGGGAGAACTGTCTCCCTTGGAAGGGACCCCATTCATGCTGGAGCAGGGTAAGGAAGTGAGGAGTCCTTCCCTTAAGAAGGAAGGAGTGACAATTTTGATAAACTGACCACACTCCCCATCCCCTTGCACCATTGGTAGGAGAAGTGAGAGAAAGTCCTAGGTGAATTTAAGCCCAGAAAGAAGGGAGGGGCAGGGGGAATGTGTTTCTAAGATTCAGCTTTATTTCTCATTATCCTACTCCGACTAGGTTGACAAGTAATTAAATTAGTCTCCCCAAGTCAAATCCATTTTGCCTGTGGTGGTAACTGCTGAGTGATCTCTCCCTGTCCTTTTCACAACCCATGAGCCTTGTGTTGCATTTTCTCTCCCCTATCCAGCTGAGGAGCAGAGTAACTTTGGTGGGTACCTGGGATCCAGCCAGGGTCAGTCCACCACTGATCTGTAGGTAAAAGGAGCTCACCTGCTATAGCAATGATCTGAGCTTTATCTGTAGCACACCATATCTACTGGAGGAGATGCCTCAAGCAGTCTGAAGACACAGTTTTCCTCATTAATTTCAGAAAGAGACACTACAGAATATTGCACCTGTATGAAATGTCTCATGGTCCTATTATAGGTTTTTTATGCTTCTAAAATGCTAAAAACCAAACAAATCTATCAACCACCAAACCAGTCTCCCCCAAAACTTACCACCTGGCACTTGTTCCATAAATATTTTGATGAAGCCATTCTCACTAAGAGAACCTAAATACTGGACAATGTTCTTATGTTTGAGATGCTTATGCAAAGCTATTTCTTCATGCAGAGGTTGGGAGTACCTGGAAAAAAAAAAGAAGCAGCTTATTCTTCATCTCGGTGAAGAAAGCCTTGAAAATTATTATTTGTTAAAGAAATTTAACAACACTGGTTGTGACCCCCCCCATACTAAAATATTATCTAATCATATGTAAATACAAGTAACATATATAAAAGATATGTAATATTGTGTGTTCATACACACAAATGTTACAAAAGCACAGAGAGTGAGGAAAACAAAATTTATGGAAAATAAACTGCACTCCAGTCTAACTCCAAGAGAACAAACAATTGTGGAAGTGGTTGGATTCATATTGGTACCAAAGTGAACTAGTAAACCATAAAGCTAGTTTAGCTGTTTTAAATAAAAACACCCCAATAACAAAAATGAATCACCATTTAAATTTTAAAGTAGAAATCTTTGCTGAAGGCAAGATGGGATATAAGAGTAAGAAAACAGAAATCATTAATGGAGAGATATTTACAAGAACAGATCAAAACAATTTCATCAAATTCAATTTAGTCCAAGGCAAAACATTTTTCAGAGATAAGCTTTTCAAGAGTGTTTTTGCCAAGAAAGTGTCTGGAGTCAGGATCTTTCTCCAGTGTTGAACACCACCAGAATTCAGCAGCTGATGTGCTGAACTGGTATATTAGGTCCATCCTGACACTCTTCCTAACTTAGGCCTGCCCTACAGCTTCCTCTTGGAGGTGTCTGCTGCCAGTCCAGATGTGAAAAGCAGTTGCAGCATTTGCAATTGAAGTTGTTATGGGAAAAGTACCTGTGACTTCCCCTCCCTTTTAGCACAGGCAGCTATCACCTCTCCCTCAAAGAGCATCAAGCTACTAGTGGAGGCTGAACTCTTAACAAAGTGTAAGGAAAAGAAAAAAAGAAGTGGTCATCTGAAAATCCCACTGGAGAACAACTGTTGCAGAAAATAATTATTTGGTTAATGAAAAGTGCAATTATGCAACTCTGTTTACTAAAAACTAATTTGAGTTTTGCCTTAACTCTCCACATGATTATAGAGATTCTGACTACATTGTTAGTCATACAGAAATCCAAAATCAAAGACTGTATTCCTGAGTTCTGTTAATGGGATATTATTCTGAGCAGCAGCAGCAAGACCGTTATAATTCTTCTTCCTGCACTGTTAAACAGCACCATTGAGACTTGAACAAAGCAATACTGCAAATAAAATAAAGCCATAAGAAAAATCTTCCACTAGGATGAAGCATTTTTTGTTTTAGAACTTAATCACTAGGAGACTTGAAATGGTATGAAGAAAAATTCTAAATCATCATCATCATAGAATGATTGTATTTAGGGAGAGACTTTAAAGTTCCAACCCTCCTGACGTGGGCAGGGACACCTCCCACTAGACCAAGTTGTGCAAGGCTTTATCTAAGCTAGCCTTGTCAGTCACTCTTCCCTTATCTGCCACTGCTGCAACCCTGTCATAGAAGGCCACCGAATTTTTTAGGCATGATTTGCCCTTAGTGTTGCAGTGTCTGCTGTTACCAATCACCTCATTATTTTCCATGTGCCTTGGCATAGTTTTAAAGAGGACCTGTTCCATGATCACATTCAGCATAGAGGTGAGACTGACTGACCTTTATTTCCCTGGATCTTCCTTATTCCCTTTTTAAAAACTTGGAGTTTATTTCCCTATTCCAGCCAGTGGGAACCCATGAATGTAACTCTTCAGGCCCCATAGACTTGTGTATGTTCAGGTTCCTCAGATGGCCTCAAACCTGATCTTCTACAGCTGGTGGTTTTTTATTCTCCCAATCCCCGCCTCTGCCTCTTGTGACTTGGTGTGGCTGGAGCACTTGTTGAAGACTAAGGCAGAAAAGCTGTCAAATTCCTCAGCCTTCTAATGTCCTGGATAGCCAAGTGTCCCGTTTCCTTCCCCTGGAGAAGGTCTCTATTTTCCCTAGCCTTCCTTTTATCACCAGAGTACTTACAGAAGCTTTTCATGACCCCCTTGACATCCCTAGCCAAATTTAATTGTATCAGGTACTTTAGCTTTCCTAACCTGATCCCTGGCTGCTCAGACAATATCCAGTTTCTCTGTATTCCTCCCAGACTACATGTCCTTGCTTCCACCCTTTGTAGGCTTCATTTTAGTGCCTGAGTTTTCCAGGAGATGCTTGTTCCTTCATGCAGGTGTCCTGGCTTTTTTTTCCCCTGATTTCCTCTTTGTTGGAATGCAGAATGTGTCTCTGTAGTCTAACGTTTCCTGACAAGTAAATCATTCAATAGCTTTTATTCAACATATAGCAGAATTGAAGACTCACTGCTTTTTGCATAGAAATATTTTAATTTCCAGCCCTGCTCTGACCGAGAACTTGAATACATTTTACAAATTCAAAAGATGGTAGTTCTTACATTTAAAATTATACAAATTAACTTCAGAGATTGTTTTCTTTCTACAGATTTCTTTCAAAGTGTAAAAAGATCAGGTTGCAATTAACCAGAAGTGAATTAATAATTTTTTTCTTACTTTGCCATTAAAAGAATAATACTTGAAATTGATTCTAGAAGCCTCTAGAAGTTTTTGAAAGCTTAGATGGAAGACTGACAGCTTCCTAATAATCTCTTTTGTGGTATGCTTTGCACACTGAACCTGAAACCTTTTCCATTGAAAATTCTTCTAAAATGTGTATTGGAGAAGAAAAATCTGGGTTTTTTTTCTTTGAAGCAGTTATTGCTGTATTCAGGCTATTTTTCTATTAACCACAGTTGTTACAAGCAAATTTCTTTTAACATATACAAAAACTTGCAACTATTTTGAGTCAATAGATTGTTTTATGTAATGAGGCCATATTTTCAGGGAAATTATAACATATACTGAAGTTCAATTTGAAATAACAATATAGAGGATGGAAGGATTCCCCTCTCCATAATCTAAGTTCTAGGACCTTTAAAACATTATGAGAATGGAAAAACTATTAGACTAGACACATACCCATTTGAGAAGCCAATCTATAAATGAATTCCAAAAGATTTAGAAGTGATAATTTTTAAACGTCAAAGAAAAAACCAAATCAGAACAGAATAACCAAAGGAAATCCCTCAAGACAAACCCATGAGAAAGAAACTGAGCTAACCTTGGCAGCTTAATACAGTCTGTTTCACTTGAAAGCTCTTAACTTTAGACTTCATATCACTTTTATCACAATATTTGTGGCAATCTATGTATACAAAATAGCATATATTGGATGTCTTCAGATACACAAATACTAAGGACATTAAGTGCCTGGTCCTTACATGGCAACCTTTACACAGGAGAGAGGATCACACATACATATAGATACTACATTTAAAAAAAATAATTAACAAAGAGATCATTCCACATGCTTTATTCTAATCTTATGACACATGCTTTATTCTAATGTTATGAGCCTTCGAAATAAATGGTGCAAAAAAAAGAAAGCAAAACGTCTTTATCAACAACTCAAGCCCAGAATTTTAAAGGACTGTACAAATCATGAATTTCAATAGGCCTTTTATAATGTCTGAGTATGTCTAAGTAGATGGGACTCATCACTAGGTGTTTGAGTGATATTCTGCACTTCAGCAGGGGTTTTTTTGCTTAGTTTTGTTTTGTTTTAAAGGAAAAATACTAGTAGTACCAAATCCAGCAAACATCTAAATTCTCATTTGTGATCACAATCTACTCCACAACTTGGAAACATCTAGTTACAAAGATAGGGAACACCACTATATACCACAGCCAGGTAATTTATTGGCAGCTTTGTAGAAGAGGCACTCCTTGATCAGCAAATTGATTGACCACATTAACGATGAAACCATGTAATGCACAAAATTTGGAAATAGCCACAGTTACCATACCTGCTGTCTCTCTCTGGGATTTCTTTAATAGCAATTCTGACTTGATTGCTCAAATCTCGTCCTGCATACACAATGCCGTACGTTCCTTTTCCCAGAATGACTCGTTCACCATTCTCATCATACTCATAATCATACTGCAAAGCGAACAACAACATGAAATGGAACAGAGGGACAACATTTATACCATCTGACCCTGAGGCATCTGGGATGCTAATAGCTTTCTGCAGAGCACAGAGGAGAAAGAAAGGAAAACTTTAGGATGACAACTGGGATACCGGGCAGACACACCTATGTTTCCCGAGTGGGTTCCAAGGAAGCCTTTTCAGGGAGGTGCGTAGATGTGAGCGGGGCTGTACCCGGCCGGTGCAGTCGCGCCCGGTGTCTCCGAGAGCCGCAGCTCGGCGGGCAGGGGCTGCGCAGCGCGGGCCGACGGCAGAGGGCACTCGCTGTGCGCCAGACAGAGAGCCCGGCTCCGACTCGGGCACAGGCAGCAGGGCAGGACACGCTCCATTCCTCCCAGCGGCTCTCCTGACCTCCCCACGGCTTCCAAAGGCAGCACAGCCTCAATTCTGACACTGCCAGGTCTGCCGGCAGGCTGGGCCAATGGAGGTTAGTCAGGCCTGCAGTTCATTAAGCGTGGTTTCAGCCGAGTTTGAATTTCAATGGGTTTAAGGCCAGTCCAAAAACATTTGTTAGAGAGATTACCTGGTGTGTCCTCTTGCGTAACACAGACATATAATTTCACAAGCTCACTCCTGTGCTAAACCCAGTAGCTTAGGCC
The DNA here is from genome assembly GCA_013400775.1 of Chaetops frenatus. Classification (NCBI taxonomy): domain Eukaryota; kingdom Metazoa; phylum Chordata; class Aves; order Passeriformes; family Picathartidae; genus Chaetops; species Chaetops frenatus. The sequence goes on from VZTR01003000.1 coordinate 345,036, forward strand.
TAGTTAAAGCAGTTTTTTTTATTTTCCTCCATAAGGATGGCTATTTTTCAAACAAAAGAATCCACTCCTTCTTTTAGTAGGTTACTTCAAAAATGAATTATTCGCGTGGTAAAGTCATGCCTCTTAATTCAGTTTTTTGGGTGTCACTATTTAATTACATTTTTCTTCAACAAATTAAAGAGACCATTAGCACATCACTATTTTTTCCCATAAAAATACTTATCCACATAATCAAGTTACCCACGGCTTTTCTTTTTGCTAAATAAACAAAAAGGCTCCCTGAGACCCTCAGTAGAGACTCTTTTTCTATGTCCGGTGGTTTCCCTTTGTCTGGTCTTTGATTTCAGAGAGAGAATGTTATAAAATGTGTTATAAAATGCCAACATCAAAACTGGGACAGAGGGCTGTCTGTATTCATTACACAGCACTGACTCTCTCAGTTAGCTATGGATGCCTGTAGAGCTCCAGGACACCAGATTTTCATGTGACAGGACAGGGGCTTAGGTACTCTATCCTGCTCCCTGCCACTCCAAAGGCAGCTTAAACACCTGAAGTGCTGCGTTGCACCCAATAGCCCGGTATGCCCTAGCCAGCTACAGGTGTGTTCAGATAAAACCCCAGGTGAGAACACAGCGCGTATCAGTGCACTCAGCCAACCTACAACCTCGCTGCAGGGGCACCCTAAGCTTCTGTGGGAGTCCGTGGGCTAAGGGTATAAAGGAGACTCCCAGCAGCACCAACATCATCACCTGACTTGATCCTGCTGTTTGCTGCCGTGCTGCCTACTGTCAGTCACTAGCCAGGACAAGCCCTCCCTACTGCAGTTACGGCACCATTTGTGCAGGTGACCTGCCAGTAATGTACGGGCACATGATTCCAGTGATGCACAAAACAGACTACAAACAGTCTTTAAAACTTACACAGAACCTAATGCTGCCTGACCCTGAATGCACTCTGAAGTAACTGTTTCAGGAGTCACTCTGCAGTGAGCGTGAATGCAGAACTCCAAAGCTGTGTACCTTCTAAAGTGAGTTCACTCACTGAAATACAAGGGATTTAGCTATGCTAGTACTTAAAAACTACATGAAGACCTTTACAAGGAATCATTAGTAGCTAAACATAGAGGCTAAAATTGTGTAAACAGTAACTTCACTAATTAACTTCACTAATCCCTGGAAAAGGGATGAACAATTTACTACAGTGAAGTGCTAGACTAGAAGCTCCTAATTTTGTATATTGGGAGAAAAAAAAAAGTACAATTACCTCTAGAGAGTCTCCATCACATTCCCCTTCCTCTGTAGTCTTCCCCATTTCTTCAGTGATACTGTTCACCATGTCAAAAAATCTGTAGGAAAAATAAAATTAAAAGAGAGAAAAAAAGCAAACACATGCCTGAGACAGTAACTTGAAACAGTATAGGAACAAAGTCATGAATGGACCAAGAGAGGACTTAGGTACAGCAAGTATTATTTTAGTATAATAACATATTATGCAATAAGAATGTATCTCTAAGTATATATATAAGTGCAATTTATACACTAAGTATAAATTCAGTGTTTAAGTTTCCTTGTCAGAAGAAAAATGTTGTTTACATAGTGATTCAACCACCAAAATCTGAAGTTTTTCTACTTCTTTTACTTGTACAAGAAATCCATGATATCTGAAATTATTATTGGAATTAATATTTCAAAATCTACAGCTCAGTTGAAATTCTCATCCTACATCACCATTTTTCTATATCCATTGAAAGCACTGAAGCATCATGAGAACTGCCAGGAAGTCTTGCTACATGTGGAAGAGTTTTTGTAGTGAAGGAATGCTAGCTTCAAGCTTTTCCTTGAATGAAAAGGATGTCTATTTCTTAACCTTTCATTTAAAAAATACTATTATATATGAATTCTACCCTTTTGAAAGAATGCAAGTACAAAAACCATTTCATGCTAAGGTATTGCTTACTCATCTCTTAATAAGAGCTCAAATGTGAAGGGGAATGAACATGGTAAAAGAACCTATGTGATCTGGAATGGATGAAAGAACAAGCTAGAGATAGGGCTGTGAGGTGAACCCAGTCACCAATAGAGTACTGCAGTGATTTTAGGCAAATTTGCAGTCATGCTAGCACAAAAATACGTGTAATTTCCTCTGGGAATGCTTCCAGGATCAATTCAACACCATAACCTCAAGCTTATGGAGAAGAAAAACAGCTCAGAGAAACTGAGACATCCCTAATTTTGTGCAATAAACCTTTGCCAAATTTCCTGCAAAGACACAGGTACAAATTTATTTATGTAAACATACGTTAATGTAAAGGAAATCAAGTGTGCTTCTTTTTTAATTGTAAATAAAAATGTATTTACGCTTACAGAGAAATCTTGACCAGACTTTGTTTTTACTCCAAATGTTCCCACTTCAGAAAGTCCTTCTAAAGTTTAGGATGCTTTGTTGAATTGGGGGTACACAATTTTAGTAAGCTGTATTATAAGTATTACAAAACTAATCCCAGGAAGGTGGCTATAAAAAAATAGTTAGATTTATAATTGTATTTGTTTCTAATGCATGCCTAAGCTTGCTCTTTGACCCTTCATCCATCAGATCTCCATGGTACTGTGTATTAAGCTTTCTCATAAAAGATGGTGATCACTGAGGACACTCAGATCAACTTTCACCATAGTTCTGAAACAGTCAGTTCCTGTTGTGCATAGCTACCATCTATCCCATCACAGGCCATGTTTACTTCTGAAATAACAGCAGTGACCCACCTTCTACAATGAAGTTCTGTGCAGAAATAGATTTGAAAGTCATCCGAGTTGTGCAGCACGTACAAGAAACAGCATCGTTCTTCAAACTTTGAAATGCTGAAAGAACAGCCAAGAAAGTTATGGGAAAGATGCATTTAGACTTCTACCAGCTTTGTCAAACCATACAGATTAACCCATTTAATATGGGAAAGCCAGATTAAGTCTGAGAATCCATAGTTTTTCCTTATTGTAAAATCACTCTCTTGCATCCTCCAAAGTTCACATTCTGATGTTTGCTATCATTCAGCTTGCTCTGCCTTGTCCACACATAGCCCAAGAAAGAGTAGGAGCAAAGAAATTCATAGGAATATTTCCATTGACCTGTGATGTTTTTGTCTTCAGTGCATTTAGGTAAGGCCCTTAATTTTCTCTCCCGCAGCCAGGATGAAACATCCTTTCAGGATCATATTAGAAAGCTGGACTTCGAACTGAACTAATGAGCTCCTTGTGTTTTAGACATCAGCCACAGCTCAATATTGAACACAAAATTTTCTACTCAGTTCCTTACTAATTGGTACCTTGATAGTAAGTTGGAAAAGTATTTTTAAATTAAGTCAGCATCTAAATATGAGGTGAATTACTTTGCTACCCTTGCCCGCTCATGTCTTCCTTCAGTTTTGGCTTTATTTGCTATAATTGCAGAACAAAGATAAAGAGGAGGCGTGTATGCCTTGTTCTTATGGATGCATAGATGCCTCAGTGGAAAAACAGAAGAGGCGCAAACTCTTGTACAGTTGTCAGTTTTCTAGCCCAAGTAGGCAGCAGTTCGTGCAAAGATCTTGATTCACCAGAAGAGTTTTATATGCATGTCATTACTCTGCTCCTTATAAAAAATATTAAATGTTATTAGAGATAGCTCTTTCTGTTACAAAAATATATTTGTCATATCTTGAGTGCCAGCTGTCAAGCTGATGCAGTATAATTGATTCTTACTGTATTGGAAAAAGGCAGGGGGAAATGGCTAGGAAAAGAAATGCAGTATTTGAGAAACCAAGACAAATTAAGCTTATTAAGCTTATTAATATACTGGACAAAATCCACAGTCCTAGTGAAATCAATCTATTTTAGATGGATCAAGACAGCCAACATGTTACTACTTAATTTGTAGCACAATGAAGTAGAATTATGTATTATGTTGTGCCAAAGGACTGATGATTTGATTAATGTGACAGGTTTTTTAAAGTATCAGGAAATACTTGGAATTTTGAGCCTTTAATAAGTGTTAAGGATTGTCTGAACCTTGCTCTCCTTTATGATTCCTCTATTGTAAAACCCTGTAAGTTTTGATAAACAAATTACTCTTTAGACAAGCTGGGGGGTCTGCCTTTCATAAATCTACTTATGAAAAGAGTGAGCTTCATGGTAAGAACATTTGCCTCTGGGTGTGGTGACTCATTTATTTTTACATTCATAAATGCTAAGTAATGTACACATTTAGGAAGACAGTCACTGTCTTGAGCTTGTAAACTAACTTTTAATTTAAGCTTTTCAAGCATATAAGTAAACTCTCTAGATATGGAGTAACTGATATTAACAGAATTACTCATTCAAGTTCTATGAGCATTTAAACATTTTACCGTCAGCTGAAACTGACATGCCCAGAAACTACTGACTAATACAGAAGTGAATAAAAGGGTAAGAATGTGGAGTGTACACAGAGGCCAGGGAAATTCATAAATATTTAAGATCTTTAAGTGAGGGTTTACATTGCTTATATGTTGTTTCCCTCCCTGAAAAAAAAAAAATTGCTAAACTAGAAAAAGGAAGATTAAAAACCACCCGAGTTATAAAAAGAGACAGGATAATTTGCTCAGGAAATGCCTCACTGACAGTGCCCAAGCAGACCACTGACATCTGCAACAGCAGAACTGGGGCTGAATTCGCCAAACTCCAAACACAAACAAGGAAGCAAGGGTAGCATGGTCTTGTGCCCAGCTCGTGTACATCCACAACTCCCCATGTAACTACTGATCACTAGTACTTCCAGATGAAGCAGGTTCAACAGGTGAACACTGGCAGGAATCACAGAAAAGGAGTTGTGTGGAACTTCAGTGTGTTTTCTAGGAGTCCAGCAGTACAGGCACCTCTCCTTGTGTTAATTAAGTAGTATGATGAGATTCAAAGCTCCAGGAACTTGGGATGGAAGACAAATATCCTTGTCTCAAGCTTATCTAAGTTCTTAAGCTATGAAAGAAACTGAATACAGATCTAAATCCAACTTTTCCACTGTTTCTAGCACTACTTTCATCAGGATGACCTTTGAGGTACTGTCCACAGAAACAAAAAAGTAGTGATTATTTTGTTATATAGGATTTCTCCTGAACAGTGAGTGAAAGCCAACTTGTAGTCTAACAAACTTCAGTCTGCAACTTTAGTTTTTATTTTTCAATTGGAAAAACAAATTTCCTATCCTCTTGCTCATATGCCGTCAGCTGTGCAGAAAAGCAGAAATTTTGCTCAATAACCTAAGATGCAAAGTACCCTGGAGAAACAAGGTATAATGTTCCAAAAGCTGTGATAAATCCTTTAAGAATAACAGCATTTTCTGGGCTGATTCAATAAGAAACATTTGCATTCAAGGGGTCAAGAAGGCATATGGCAAAAGCTGAGGTATTTAAATTGGCACACAAACTGCTAATCAATGAGTTTCTTACACTAAAGCCAACTCCTATGACTTCCTGCACACAGAGTATGATTTAGCACTGTTCTGCTCAGAGTTCTACATACTTTACAAGTTGCTTTGCAGTTTTGGAGAGCTGAACCCTATTACTTGTGAAACAAATTGCTGATTACAGTGACTGCTACACAGCATGCAGAAGTGACCCTCTGTCACTGCTGTGAAGTATTTACCAAAAACGTGAGCCGTTTCAAAGCTAGGTGTCCCTTCAGACCTGCTGTCTCCTTACAGGATGCCATAAATATTTATGGAGGTCTTTGTTGTCAAAGCCTCCAAGATCATGTACAAAGGCCTGCCTTGTACATTAAGGCTGCATTTCTGAAGTTGACTTACTAGTCTAGAAGGGCTGAGAACCCTTATAAAGCTGGGAACTCCCCCTTCCTAGACCACCTTAAGTCAAGGAGCCTCAAAGTAGCCAAAAATATTCTTGATACAAAAATAGATTAGAAGCAGGCCTAGTTCTGAAGGCTCACCCACTCCAAACAATACTTGCCTTCATAAAACTAGGAAAAAAACCTGTAAAACTCTGAAAAATTGAGTTATCAGAAACTTGCATATGTTTAAAAGAAGAAAAAAAAAAAAGAAAACTTGTTCAGTTTCATGCTTGCATAAGATAACTATTTCCCCCTACAGCTCCTCATGGAGGGAGCCAGAGAGTTCTCTAAGAATTCACAGTGACTCTTGGCTCACTGTAAAGTCATCTGAGTTGTTTTGGACATCTGTTCAGATGAACAAATTGGAAAATCAATTGAAAAACTAAATGATAATTCACAGTTTAAATAACAAATGCAGGTTACACCAGAAGCAGTACTGACCACAGTATGGTTTAATAAGGAGTAAGAAGAAAGAAAAGCCAAAACGCCAGTAAACAAATTCTTTCTTCCCCTTTTTTTTTTTTTTTTTTTTTTTTTTTTAAGAAGCACACAAAAACATACTGTAGCCAAAACCCAAACCAGACTGAACTAAGCATATCGTTGCAATTTTTGCCTAAAATTAGCTGAATCCCACAGGATTGGATTTTCATGCCTATTGATAGTTTGGTGTTTTTAAGTTACTTTTTGGAAGGAAAAAGAATCATCCATCTGTGCAAAAACGTCCTGCAGACATAGCAACAACTCTGTGTATGGAACAGTTATTATTAGAACAGAGCAATCACTATTTAAAAAATGTAAGCTTTCTGGACTTTTTTTTTAAATTACTCTAAGAGGAAAGTGGAAAGTTGCAGGGTGACAAATAAAGATAAATC
>VZTR01003000.1:352182-384067 GCA_013400775.1 Chaetops frenatus
AAAGCAATAGAAGTTCTACATGAAGTTTTGGGTTATTTCTTCCCTGTGTATGCTGCAAACACAATTTACTATTTTAGAAAACATTCAAAAGAGGAGATCAGAAGAGATGCCAGTATAGCCTTGTTTGGATCACATGCAATACTCAGGAAAGGAGGGGGAAAAATATTCCATCTCGGAGAATACTGAGAGCTTGCTCTGTTCACTCAATCCTCTAATGTAGAAAGTAGAAAGTCTGATGCGGGAGAGGAAAAATGAGGAAATTCTTGAAAAGTAGGAAGAATTACTCAAATATGAAGGCAAAGTGTCCAAAGAAACAGAAAGGAAACTATTTCAGTAGGAATCCAGAAGACAGCAGTAAGAATGTACCAAAAGCCCTAAGAGCTGCTGAGTAAAAACATAACTGTAAGAAAGAAGCCACCCTATGAAAACACAAATGGCCAGGCTTCACTTATTTTCAGATCTTTTAAGTTTACAGCTGTCACATTCAGCAGAACTGAGTCCTCTGTAGACAGTTATATTGCTCTATGTTTATGTTCTAATAAAACTTTACTGCAGCAAACAGAAGCCTTTTGTATCTTCTAAAGAAAACATTCTCCTTTCAGGAAAAGGTGGAATTACAGCACTTCACAGCCCTGGCAACATTGGGATTCTATCACAATGAGCCACATATTTGAAGAACCTTTGCTTTCAGCAGCTGAATTTATTTAGGCCAAAGGCAGAGTGTTAGACACGTAATCAAATGTATTCCAAAGGAAGACTCGAAAATGTGTAGCTTATAAAATGAATAGTGAAATATATGGAAGTCAGAACAGATACACTGCTGAAATTGTTGCACAATGTGCACCTAACGACAGTGGAAATTATTCCCCCAGCTGTAACAGCTTTCTGTAAGGACTCCTACATCAATTTTCTCTTCCTCTGTAATTCCTTCCTTCCTGCTCAAATCACGTTAAAGGTTGTGATGCTAATATGAAATGCCTAACACAATGAACCAAAAATACAAGCAAACATCTTTCTGGATGCACAAGTTTCACAACTATCATAAGCGTGAAGTACAGAGCAGTAACTTCAATATCTCTTCAATGTTAAACAGGGTAAGGGTTTCTTCCATGGGGTAAAGGAACAGGACAGTGGCCCAATATTAGGAAATGCTGGAATTGCACCTTGAAGTGGAAGTACTAGCTGATGCTAGTTATGGCATGTTTGTGAAACTACTATTTGAGTTGCCTGGTTCTCTCACATGAAGGAAGATCAACTCTACTCCTATGCTAATGAGGAGGAGTTTCTGCAATGTTTTTTACAAGTCCCTTCACAGACAAAACCTGCTTGTTTCCAATTTTCCATGCTTAGAAACTCTCTTCAGACCTTAGCTATTGGTGATTGTCCAATTCTCACTATTGGGAATAATCAAAAATATAAATAAGTTAAAATATATGTCCTGAGAGGCAGAAATGCTCAAGACACGTAACAAGATTTTGGCTTTTTACCTGTCACCTACATGCAACTCATCTCTTAAATCTTAATTACCCCACAAAGTTCTCAAGCAATGAAATAACATAAAAGTTATGTCCCTTCATCATCTTGCCAAGTTTTGAATATGTTGGAGTAAATACATCAGGCGTGCTATCCAAATTCAGCATCTGTTCTTTGGTTAGGCAAAAAAAATCATCAACTACCCAAAACAAAACTCAAAATGTATTCAGAAGCCAAAGCACAACAGAGACAGGCTGTTCTATTTCAAACTTACAAACAGCACTGCTGCATTCCTCTAACCCCATGCGGGAAGGGCTGCTAAAATTAGGGAACTGCAAGGCAAAGGTAATGTGCATTCTACAAAATAAAATGCTTTCTGATTTTTCCAGGCATTTGTTTATCTTAAACTCAGTATTATTAAGGACATAAATATTGAAATACATTGCTAAAAAGCAATAGAAAAGAAAGAGGCTACATTATTTATCCTGCTACTGACAGTCATTTGTCTGTTTAATACAGAAGTGCCAGCTGCAGGCTCCACTGAGTTTCAGTTTGGATTTGAAATGGAAATTCAGCTCCTTTGTGCATGAAAGGAAGTTCATACACTTTGTAACTCACAGATCTTATTCTTGGAGCACTGACTGAACTCTGGAAAACAAGCAGAACCATTAATTTATGTGGCAAAATGAACTGAAATCTGAAGCATGAATTGCTAAAGCTCTGACAGACCTATGGTTGGTAGAACCTGCAGAGACCTATGGTTGGTTGAACTTGCATAGATGAAGAAATTTCCAAACTCAGCTGTCTAATATGCCCTTGCAGTAGAGATAGGTGGTCTTTGAATGTTAATCAGCCCCTAAAAATGCTTGTTTCCAGGCTAAGGGTCAAAGTATGAGTCTTCCTCTGTGCAGCAGACTAACAGATAATTCATCCTTTTCCTTCACAAAATCTCTTAGCAAAGACAAATATTATAGTGGTTATATTCAGCTGAAAAGGAAGCTGGTGCCTCCAAATTTTTCTAGTCTCTTTTTGCCCTGTAAGGTTTCCGATGGATTCTAAGGACTTTGACAAATTGCAACAGACTATGATTGTACAGGTAAAGGGGTAACTACCAAATTGCCTATTTCATTCTTTTGATGGGTATGATGGCTCACAGGGCAAGGATGCTTGCACAGAGTATTAATCAGATTCCTGCCTACTCAATAAGCTCACCACAGTAAGGATTCTGGCCAGAGCTGAAATACAGGCAGTGCACTTAATGTCTAATGCCAATGATGAACACTAGGACAGAAAAATAGGAAAACACTATTCTGCAGAAAATACAAAGACACAGCCTCACATCAGGCAGGAGAAGAGGAAAATGGAAAGAAATGTACAATATGCTATAAAGAAACACCTATCTTCTGAACACCCAACAGGCATACATCCAAATCCTTTTCCCAGCCAAAGGATAACTGGGCAGTCAAATGACACAGCTATGAAAAATGCCATTGTTGAATGTATCAAGGAAAATATCCCAGTAGCTAAATGATAAATGAATGCAACATGGAACACACTTTTTGGAATATGAGTGCACATGCTCAAGTAAGGTTAACTCAACTGGAACGTAGGAAGTCATGGCAACGAGATGCCATGTGTGGCCAGTACACCAAGCCTACTTGTTTAGCCTAAAAAGAAACCTACACAAAACCCCTACACTAAGAGATACTAGGATTCTCCTTAAAAATACTGTTAGGTTAACATCAGAGAGAGAAAGGAACCACTTACTATAAACACTTTGTTAGCAAAAAAACAAATGTGTATGAAATACCAACAAATTCAGACTGAAAACTAGAAGACTTAAAGCAACTCTTTTTTACTTTACCAGCAACATTCCACTCTTGGTTCTTCTAGAGTTGCAGTGGAATTCTCAAACCACTTTTCAGCATGATTGGTCAACACAGAAATAACTTTCAGAACAGGTATTTTAGAATAGCAAGATTAGGTCTGCAGTTCTGACAAATAACTATTTATTGTATGATAAATTCTTATTTTGACCAAGAATTGTGTAACTTTTAAAAAAATCACTCTCATAGGCTGAGCCTATTTCAAAAAAGATCAGCCAGAATAAAGCACAAATAAATAGAAATTTTTTGGTCTAGGAAAACATTTCAGTTTGTTCTCTAAATATGCTGTATCAGCTGCCATTTACATTTTCTCACGAATTGACAACAAAAATTCTAAGCAGTATAGCATCACTGTATTTTGCATTCAAAAATGTTTCTCCTTTTACAGACTACTAGCAGGAAAGCTGAAGATTGGACTTGCCAGTGTTAGTTTAAGGATTGGACCTGGTGATCTTGAAGGTCTTTTCCAATCTAAAGGATACTATGATTACCTGAAAAACAGGCCTTCATTGTCCTATCCTGCAGGCAAACAAAACGCTGCCATGGGAGAATGAACAGTGCTAGTTCTTACAAATCACAGCATCCCTGGTGTTTTGCCTCCAGCTGACTCATTCTCTGTTCACTCTTCACATACTCCCATGCTGACATCCTTCTCCAAAGTTCTATGACATCCTCTCTGTCTTCCCTCTTACCAACATTTTGCTTCCTAAGCATCCCAGAACGTTATAACTATTCTAGGTTTTCCTCTCCACTTCCATCTCTGGATTTTCTAAGCTCCTGTCCAAATATGTCTGGCTATCTCACACCTTGACATATGGACTTCCCAGAATTTTCAATTTCTAGAGCATCCGTTTATCCTTCTGCCAAATACTTCTCTGGCATTTCATTGACTCTGCTCCCATTTTAACATACCAATCTCTATTACTTTCATATTAAAAGAGCATTTGTCACAGCTGACATGCGAAATTGAAAGTAAAGGAAGATGATAGCTCTGTAAGTATAAGCAATTTTATGCTACATTATTGGTATGATGACAGTAAATTGTAAATTACTTATGAAATCTTAAGCAACAGACTTGGTGTATATTCTACAATGGCTTAAAACAACCTGAAGGGAGATTGCAAGTTATTTTGAAAAATGATGGGAAACAAAAGATCCATTGAAAATCAGGACAATCTTAAGCACGGCAGTATATTTCAGCATCTTCCTGTGTGTTAATAAAACATTTTTCTACTTTCCAGAATCATAATTAGATGCAGCTGGTCACATGTTGCATGCCTTAAGTACTGTGCATACCTTTAAATTGTGAAAAAAGTTACAGTTGCAGACATACCTTGTCATCAGGCAGCACATGCCAGATGGATACTGTCTTCTCCTCAGCTTCACCATTGATAGAGAGATATGAGGGCTGGTAGATTTTTGTTGGTTCTAATATTAAAACCTTGCAGGAAAAAAAAAAATTACTGGTTAGTACAACACCAGTAGAACTTCAAGAGGTATTGAAATCTCTTAAAACTATTTCTTTAGTCATACCATAGCAGTAAAACCAGGGAAATATGAAAAGCAAAATTTTAGGTACTGAGCTAGTTTAGTGTGGCTGACAGTAACTTAAGATATAAAAATAAAAGCCAACTTTATTTTTTTATATATAATGTGTCAACTGGTAGCATGTATCAATTTTGCAAATTATTATTTTTTTAAATGTCAGGTTTGGAATCTTTCTGTCACAATTCAGTCTCCTACAATGCTACTTTATAATGTCTATCTCCCATGTGGAGAAGATTCATGGTACAATTTTATCATCTTTTGGTAGAAGCATATTTGGGTAAAGAGAAATAGATTAACCCAGTGCTAAACTGAACTGCTTTTGATGTAGACCACCATGAACTGTAGCCACTAGATCAAATGATTTTCTCAAAAGTAACATGTAGCACTGCAAGAGGCTGACAGGTAGAGAGAATAGAAAATGTTGTGGAATAAGTGAAACAAAAACTAGAAGCATCATTTAAAAGAAATGGGATGCAACAATGATTGATAAGAGCAAGTCAGTCTACATCTATTTTAAAAAGTATATAAACACCGAAGAAGAAAGTCTCGGAGAGAGCCATGGCTTAGAGTGAAATCTAAGCCATATCTCCTCCTTCAGAGTGGGTAAACACACAGACACACTGGAAGCAGAGGAGGGTTAAATTCTGGAAAGTACTTACACATTTAGCTCTGTAAACGATAACCAGTGTGAATTAAAATGTGTTGCTTGGCATCTCCAGACACTTAAATTTTTTAAATCTGGTTTAGGCCATTTCACAAACTGTGGTCTTTCTCCTACAACAAGTTGCCCATGCACTATGTCATTTCTTCCTTTTACGGGTAAAGAGAGGATGATGACACTGATACTACCAGATGAAAGAGTGAATAACAGCTAAGCTAGTGCCCATGGGCAGTGGAGCTCTTATTCTTCTCAGAATACACAGAACAATTCACAATAAGGAAATATGAAAAAAGCTTCTTTTAGAAAAAATTATTTGTGATCTGGGAGAAGGGAGGGAAAAGAAAGTTGCTAACTTTCACTTTCTTGACTTGTTGAACTGTGTGATTTTCATTCTGAATGGGCACAAATAGAATTTTTGCGTTATAAGCAATCCCTTATGGCTGTCTGCAACACCAGTGTAGTTGGGTCACAAAATCCCAGAATAGTCCAAGCTGGAAGGGAGCCAGAAGGATCGCTGAGTCCATTCAGGGACCGCAGCCATGACCTTGGCCTTGTCCACTCCATGCTCCAAACAACCCCATCAAACCAGGTGAACACTGGGTTTATCTCTTGGCTTATGCTATTGCAATGACTAGCTTTGCTTTGCTTCTTAATAAAAATTAAAACCATTTTATTTGGACAGTTTTATAAGTCATAGCCTACTCCAAGTATCTAATTGAACCATTTCATAGCCTAAAATCTAAAAGTATTATGGCCATGTCTTGTACAGAACCCAGAAGATTCTAAATATCTTTTGTTTCCCTGCAAAACTTTCTACCTGTTCTCCTCAGAAAAGGAAAACCAGGCTCTTTTGACAGTCTCATGTTGTTTTCACTGAACTGCCTCAGGCTCTTGCTGTTCAACACTAAAATCTTCCTTATGGTTTATTATCACATCAACACATGAAAGGTAAAAACTGTACAAAACAGCCTGCGTGCACTTTAACTATCTGGGAGGCAATAGCAATTGCTATTTAAAATGAAAAGCTGGTTTTGCTGGTGGTTAGCTAAAAGGAACACCCAAACCATTACTTCCTGGACATATATAGTTAATACGTACAGAAAATGTAGACTTTTTTACAGTATACTTTCAGGACATGGTACAACACTAGGGCACCTAATAAAAATTCTCATCAAAATTTTTGTGGAAGAAATCAGAAATAAACATATAGATACATGCACTTATAGTGCAATGTTGTTGAAATGCATTTTCTAGCAGCTAGAACAATAGATTTCTGACTGCTTGGGCTGATTTTTATCCTCCAAAATGGCACAGTCTTAACTGGCAGTAGAGTCTACAAAAGCCTGCTGAGCTAGAAAAAGACTGAAATTAATTAAATATCTTTTTTTCAAAACACAGTATAGTTAATACATTATCACCTGGAGTACACTGGACACATTTGCTTTAGAAGTATACCCATTGGTAGCAAACAATAAATAGCAAAATTCTATCTTGACTTTTTTCCTCTTTACTTTTGTATGGAACACACTGTGCAATCCTGTTGTACCCATGTACATTCAATTAAAATCAATCTAAGATGCAGGCCAAATACATTTCTTCTGGACAAGCAGTTTATTGTCTGGCCACCTAAAATGAAGCAGTGCTTTGTCCTCATTTCCTTTACATCACAATTAATTTAAAAAAAAACCTAGCCCCCAAAAATACTACCAACAAAAGTCGCCAAGACCCAACAAAACAGCCACTTACTGGAAATCGAACTACAGTCACATCTGTCTTTGTGGCTTCAACAAGGAAGTCCATCCAGAAATCCACAAGTTCCTGTTTGGCAGTATGTTGCTCTAGAGTCAGTTTCTTAAAATGCTGATATATCAAAATAGTCTCCACAATAGACTTCAGGTACCTGTGGCCATCCAAACATACACATATAGTAAATTCAGTTTGTAAGCAGTAATGTCTCCACCTTTAAACACAACTGAAGTATTCACCATTGCAACACCAAGGTTGCCAGTAACATTTTGCTTCTCTAAGATTGCTTTTCATAATAACAATTCCCAACTGGAATTGGAAACGTAGCTGCTAAATGAGGCAATTGAAATATAGGAGTCCTGGAACATTCCTTCCTGCACACATTCCTGATACCATATACTGTCTTCTATCCTAAACCAAGAAAACTTCACGAAATAGCTAAATTCTCTACCTAAGGACCAAACTGAGCCTATGTCCAAGTTGTTTCAGTAGTGACCTACTTAAAATAAAAACTCAGGTGAAATGTCCACTAGTTTAACTTTTCTACAGTGTTCTATCTCCTATATTGTGTCTGCATAGGCAATTACTTAACACAGATTTCTAAAACATGATGCTTCTGGAACTGATTATCCTACAAAGATGACAGCAGCTATGCTAAGAAGTCTTTTGGCATTGTTAGGGAAGGATAACAGCAGTGCTGAATGTTTCCCCTAAATGCAGTTCATCTCTCTCTCTGTTATTCTACTTTCTGGGGCTCATTTATGTGGCTTCTTGATAACATTGCTTTCTCTCAGCATTTTTGAAAAAAAAATTTGTAAACATAATCTCACATAAATTTTATGAATACTACACCAATAAGATATACATGGTAAAAGAGGATTTATCACTCCTATCATTTTATTGGAGTTAAGCTATTAATGTAAACTTTTGTTTCATCCTTAGAGGGTCTTCAGTGAATATTTCCATAGCTGTGCAATTTCCAGTTATCCTCCTTAGGCCATCAGGATGGCTGGCTTCAGGTACTGTGTGTACCCCTGTTTGCACTGAGTGGGCCCTGCTATAAAACAGGCAACAGACTGGGAAGGAATTGCTCACAGGAGAAATTCTTCATGAAGCACAAATGAGTGAGCTGTATTTTCAGAGTTTAATCCAAAGACTTAAGCCCCAAAGGCACTGGGGTACATAAGATCCTGACAACCATGCATTCATAAACTCCAGAAAATTCTACCAGGAGACTTCCAGAGAGTGCTATCCAGCTTCTTAGTAAAATATACACATAGTAAAAATGGAAAACCTTGCAAATAACTACACTATAAACACCATTCATGAAATATTTTGTCTGAAAATTAGAGTTCTTAATTTTGACAGTTTCTGTGTTATGTCAATACAGAAGTTTAACATTTCTATATTTTAGCATTCCTCTGATCACCTTCTGGAGACATACTATTCTTTATAAAAAACATAAGAATACATATCCTGTGATATTCACTCTTTAATTAGCACAGCAACAACTTTTTTAGTCAGAAAGGATCTTGGTTCTCCCCAGCTAAGACGATCCCAGCCCTTAATGAGTAAGTGACTGGTCCTTAACTGCTGCCTATAGCCAAAGCAGGTGCTGAGAACCTGCTGTCAGAACACACCTCTTGGCTTTTGCATAACAGATGTTGAGTCTACAGGGTTGCCTTTAACCCTGGATTTATGGCCTTTCTGTTAATTGGACTTTGATTTGCAGACTTCTCAATTGCTACAAGATGCAGCTTGCACCATACAGTTCATTTCTATTCAGTTCTTAGAACAACTGTTATATGTTAACTGTTATATGTTAACTGTGCCATATCCTTAACAGTATTTAACGGTACAGCCAAGCCTCTCTAGCTAAGCTGTCTTAATTCCCCAAAACCTTCAGGCTGTTATGACTAAACTCATAAGCCACTACCACCTCTCTTCATCAATGTAGCTGAAAGTAACTCCTCCTTTCCCCTTTGCCCTCAGAAGAGCCTGAAGTCAATGATGAATTTGCCCTTCTCACGTATCAAATTAAAGACCCGTATCAGATCTACCCCTGAATAAGGGCAAAAGGGGAAGAGAGTCCCTTCTCTGGATAAAAGTACAGTGAAATAAAACACACACAGTAAAATCCATTAAAAAACACAAAACATATCTGCTGTCAGCCGAATAATGTGAAAGCTGAGTGAGTCCAATGTTTCAAAACAAAGCAATGTACATGGCTTTGTTTATCACCTTACCATGCTGGTGCCTTTAGTTTAAACAGCTTTTCTGAAGCCTGGATCACTCTTATATGATCATTAGCCAACATACTGGCCCCCAAGAAAGATCCCACTTCCCAATAGCTTTGCAGTTTCTCCAAGCTCCCCTTTTTGCCAAGCAGGCTGCTGATCTTTACTCCTGTAGCAAAGAGAATTACAAGTCGCAGGAATTTGTATTAATGCAATTTTAAAATATCCATTTCTCTTATTCAAAATCTATTGATTGCTTACATTACTATACCCTCACCATTTTGATAAAACAAGATGGAAATCATACTTACCAGTTAACGTTATATGCCTTCCAAACACTCTAAGTGGTAGACGATTTTTTTTCCCCACCCCCTCTTCCTACAGGCTTCTCAAGAAAGGAACTTTAAGACATCACTGTCAGGACAAGGCCACAGTCAGATTACCTATGTTCTTGCATGGACCTCATCTGTAAAGGTAAATTGGGGCCTTAGGCTACACAACATAGCTGCAAAAACTTAACAGATGCTGAATAAGGCACCTATTATGTTTTTTTCTGCTTTGTTTGTTTTTTTTTTGACTTACAAGCCCCAAGCCCCAAACTTACCTTTATAGACAAGGTCCCATGCAGAAGGAACAGATGATCCACTGGGCTTCTTCCAGCAGTGATGTTCTTTTAACTGCCGCAAGTCCTACCCCAATGAAAGACATCTATTAATATTCACAAGTCCCCCGGCAACTCAAGACTATGGAGAGCCTCAGGTTTTATTTTGACTTGCTAAGTTTGCTGAGAACTACAGGCTCCCCTGTGGCCTTTAGGATGAGCTTTAGTTCATATGAGCTCCTACATATAGCTAACATGATATATGCTACACCATCCCCTGCAAGAAAAAAAACCAATTTTCAGCCTCCATAATAAGCTGCTTCACCACTGTAGTCTTTTATTCACTTTTCCCACACTACTCCAGTATGACAGTTTCCCTCCCACATAATCTTCCACTGTCCTTGATATTTGGGCTGAGTATTCACAAGAAATTTCAATGCAACTGTTGATCTTGTTTTGTTTTTATTTCCTTAATCATCCTTGAGTAGCTAGCAGACTGAACTTCATGGTGGAAGCAGCCATAAATATTATCAAAATGGGTATCATTACATAAGCTACATTTCAGCCTACAAAGTTTATCTCCTTGTATCACATTGCTCACATTTTTATGACATCAATGTCAGGTAGGAAAGGCTTTTAAAATGTGAAATTGTATCCAAGTGGCCTACAGCTTATTTCCCATCTGTATTTCTCACTTTATGCTCGCTTGCTAACAAGAAATTGCCATGCTTGAGTAACATACAGAGCAAAATAGTACTTTAATCATAAAAAAACATTATTTGCTTGCTTCTTGGGAAATAAGTTTTTGTTTTTCCTGGAGAGAAAAACAATGCCATAGATGCTACAAAGTATTTCTGATCTGCCCGAGAAACGTCACAATGTACATCACTTCCACCAACTCCACAAGGTAGGGTAGTGCAGGGCTTTAAGCCAGGGTGCTACACACATTCACACTGTCAAAGAGACCTCTTGAAGATGTACACCTGCACTAGTCAGTGGAGAATAGGGAGGGGAATTTGTGGTGAAAGCGTTCAACTTCAGCTGGATTCTAAAGAACAAAATCTGAACACCATCCAGAAAGCACAGTAAATAGAAAACAATAATCTCCCCCAGGACTTTAGAGTAACACTCCTCAGCTATAGCTACAAAAGGCCAAAGGGCCCTACTAGAACGTTTAAAACATTTGCATGCAGGTAATCACAACATACAAGAAAAGACAGACACCTGCTAACTTCCACAAGGTCCTAATGTGACTTCATCAGAAGGGATGCAAGGAACTGGTATCACAGGGATACACGGATCATTTCAGCTGGACATGCCTTTGCAGGGAGGAAGGGGAAAGGAGGGAATTTAGCTGTGCACAGAGCCTTTGCTAAGCACTGGCTGGTGGCACACAGAGCTGCGGTGGCCACCAACCAGCTATCACGGGCTATCTGTCACGGCGGGCACGGGCACCGGTCTCTGGCCAGTCTCAGGCCATGGTTCGTGCCCTGCCATGCTTCACTGCCATCACAAGCCTTCCGTGCTCCAGACGTGGCAACAGAGCCAAAGCAAGCTACAAACGGCGTGTGTGGGCTGAGCGAGCTCCCATGGGGAGGGACCGGCATCACTGGCATGGCAGGGGGAGGTGCTTGTTAGGAGGGTGAGAGTGGTGACAGCAACCCGTTTGAGTCCCAGCTCAGTAAGGGAGACTTGCAGGAAGACAGAGGGAGAAAGGATGGATGCGTAGCAGTAATGACACCTGAGGACACCAAGCTTGGGAATCATTACTGTTATATAACCTGGATAAAATGGAAGTTTTTCCCAAGCATTCTGTGAAGTGGATCCTATTACCTTAGAGAAGACAACATCACCCTTTCATCAAGTTCTCTGCAAAAGGTGAGGTACTTGGTGCTAAAACTCACTCTAGTTTGCTGACCATCCTCTGCAAAGCTCATCTACAATGTTACTCATCCCTGAAAGGCAAATTACTTATCCCTGAAATGCAGTTGCTGTGTGACATTAGCAATAGGTTCAAAAGACTGTAACTCCAATTAAAAGAACTTGAGGGGGAAGGATTGTTTTGGAAACTTGCAAAGTGAACCTTCATGAATTTAATTCTGAGTTTATGGTCTCCTTGTATAATTTCTCTTTTCTAAGTTTATTTTTATTTTACCATCTTCGAAAGATTTTTGAGAGTATAAGAAAATCCAGGCAAATTCAAGACATTCTCTCCCTCCCTGATAAACCAGGCATTCACAAGAGGAGGGGGAAAAAAGCAGCAGCAGAATTCCAGTGTATTTTATCAAAAATATTTTGCCTTGAAAACAAATGAGCCAAAATAGAGGAACCATTAATGCCAGAAAAGCCATTGTTTTTATAACACCAAGAATATACCCATAGCTTGTGATGAAAATAAGATAAAGAAAGCAGATATTACCAGTTAAATATTACTATGAAGGCTTTATAAATAAACTGCTTTCCTTGTTCAAATATTGACAGAACAATTCATATTACAGGATCCTTTGTGTGTCAAAGTTGCACAGCCTGCAGAGATCATAACTGTCAGTGCAGATCACAGCACTTCTGTTCTGGTCTCAAAGTTCTTTGTATGGTTAAGAAAGCAATACTACTCAGAAAATAGGAGGAGGGTTTTTATTAATGCTCCATTTGCTCATTTAGTTGTGAACTGTTATCTGACAAGCACAGGTAGGAACTTTTAGAAGGCAAATTTTCTGATCTGATGCAGATGGGCAAAAATTCATTTGCTTTTATTCCTGTTTTTACTGGAGTTATCACAACATCGCCAATGTAATCAGATATGTATCTCCTAATTACAGTCTCATGCACCCTCTGAAGAACTGCTAATGACTACATCCTTCCATCCTTCCTTACACCTGTCCCAGACAAGCAATATGATTTGCATATAACCTGGACAGAACTGGAACAGTTTGTTCTTGCTTCTCTCCTGATCTCCCAGCAGAAAGCAGAACTTCTCTAATTTCTGTGTACTACAGATAATGTTGTGGGTGGACACCAAACAGAAAGCACTTCCTGGCAAATCTAACTATTGCTGAAAAATAGTCTTGTATACACAGACTTAGACAAGAGGTGATAGCAAAAGAATTACACACATGTAAGAGATACTTGGGACCAGAAAAAATTCAAAACATTTTCCCCACAACCTCTGTGATTTTGCCTGATTGTGTTTAAAACATTAACTTTAATCCCAGAAAATGAAAATACTAAATTATCCTCAGGATCTAGCACAACTCAAGCCATCTGAAAAACCTTGTACAAAGACCACTGTAAGGTCTTGCACCTAGGAAAACATAATACAGGAGTGCAGCACAGGCTGGGATCTACTCCACTGGGGAGCAGCTCTGTGGAAAGGGATCTGGGACTCCTGAAAAACAAGCAGTGGAATATGAGTGAACAGTGTGCTTCTTCAGCAAAGAAACCCAATGGGATGTTGGGATGTATCAACAGGGACATCGCTAGGAGGCATAAAGAAGCTGTTATCCCACTCTATTCAGTACTTGCCAGGGCACTCCTGGAATAATGTGTTCAGTTTTGGTTCTCACTGTACACAAAAGATGTGGACAGGCTGGAGAGGCTCCAGAGAACGGCCACAAAGATGAACAAAGGACTGGATGCCTGCCATATAAGGAAAAGCTGGGTTTGCTCAGCCTCAAGGAGCAGGCTTAGGGGAGGGTGATAGGTACAAGTTACTGCTGGAGATTTTCCAATTGGGCACAAGACGGAAATTTTTCCAAATTTGACGAATCAGCCCTTGGAATCAACTCCCAGGGTCATGCCTTAAGATTTTAGCCTTCATATTTTTGAAATCCTGTACTGCATTAGTGCGTAACTCTAAACTCCATATAAAGCGTTAGCTACTGTCTACATATTTTGGTCAGACAAAACAATCCCTCTAGGCCTGAAACTCAAGGACACCCTACAGCCTCAGGCCCCAAAAAGTATAAACAAAAGTGAATTGTGGGGAGCAAACTGGGGGAACTATGACTTCATTATCTGACGCTATAATTGGAGGATTAATCCCTGATATGTAAATGGACCAAACTTACATCTGTCTGAAAAACTTGTGACCATTTGGTGTAGCCCCTCAGAGGCTTTTGACTGCCCAAGGGGTATCTATTGAAGGTGTTTAATAAATACCTGCTCTAATTCTCTTAATCTTGTCCAGCTTCTGTTCTAGGGAACCACTCCAAGGCATCAAGGGAAGCAGTGGATTTGCTGACATTGGACGTATCTAAGGTTCAGCTGGACACTGGGCCATCCTGCCTAGAGTGTGCTTTTGCAAAATTAGTTTGTAGCAGATGATCCTTAAGGTACCTTCCAACCCGGTATTCCATGATTCTATGAACCGTGACCACAGTCTTATCAACATGAAATAAATGACCAATGACACACATAGGATCTATACTATAAATGTATTTGAAAATGTGTTTCAAAACAGCTGAGCCAGTCTGAAACTAAAAGTATTGTGATAATATTCCCCCTAATAAAGATAAAGATGGACACTAGTAGCTAACAGGAGGGGTTGCTATATCAAGAGTGTGCAGCAGACACCAAGTAATGTTAACATAAGACAGGCAAACAAATACACAAACAAACCACCTAAGGAACAGGATNAGAGAACGGCCACAAAGATGAACAAAGGACTGGATGCCTGCCATATAAGGAAAAGCTGGGTTTGCTCAGCCTCAAGGAGCAGGCTTAGGGGAGGGTGATAGGTACAAGTTACTGCTGGAGATTTTCCAATTGGGCACAAGACGGAAATTTTTCCAAATTTGACGAATCAGCCCTTGGAATCAACTCCCAGGGTCATGCCTTAAGATTTTAGCCTTCATATTTTTGAAATCCTGTACTGCATTAGTGCGTAACTCTAAACTCCATATAAAGCGTTAGCTACTGTCTACATATTTTGGTCAGACAAAACAATCCCTCTAGGCCTGAAACTCAAGGACACCCTACAGCCTCAGGCCCCAAAAAGTATAAACAAAAGTGAATTGTGGGGAGCAAACTGGGGGAACTATGACTTCATTATCTGACGCTATAATTGGAGGATTAATCCCTGATATGTAAATGGACCAAACTTACATCTGTCTGAAAAACTTGTGACCATTTGGTGTAGCCCCTCAGAGGCTTTTGACTGCCCAAGGGGTATCTATTGAAGGTGTTTAATAAATACCTGCTCTAATTCTCTTAATCTTGTCCAGCTTCTGTTCTAGGGAACCACTCCAAGGCATCAAGGGAAGCAGTGGATTTGCTGACATTGGACGTATCTAAGGTTCAGCTGGACACTGGGCCATCCTGCCTAGAGTGTGCTTTTGCAAAATTAGTTTGTAGCAGATGATCCTTAAGGTACCTTCCAACCCGGTATTCCATGATTCTATGAACCGTGACCACAGTCTTATCAACATGAAATAAATGACCAATGACACACATAGGATCTATACTATAAATGTATTTGAAAATGTGTTTCAAAACAGCTGAGCCAGTCTGAAACTAAAAGTATTGTGATAATATTCCCCCTAATAAAGATAAAGATGGACACTAGTAGCTAACAGGAGGGGTTGCTATATCAAGAGTGTGCAGCAGACACCAAGTAATGTTAACATAAGACAGGCAAACAAATACACAAACAAACCACCTAAGGAACAGGATTCCTCTGCACTAAATAATTCATCAGCTGGGGATAGAACCTTATGTAATAATGAACATTAATTTCTGTAATGGTCTCAATACAAACAATAGGGAAAACAACACCAGACAAACTCCTCAGAAGATGATACCAAAGAAATGGCACACAAATTTCATCAGCAAAGTTAATTTGTACAACTCTCATTGGCTGTAGTCTGCATGCAATTGAGAAGTTTGTTTAAAATTGAAGGATTGATATTAGACTACACAAAAAATATAGGCCAGCTCCATTAAACTACCTAGGTGTTAGGCCAGCAAGTGAGTATTTTTAAATGCTATGCAATATGTAGAACACATCTTCTTCCTTCCTATTCTGGCACAAGAATTCAAATTTCAGCATAGGATGTGGAAGTATTCTACGTGAACCAAAAAGCAAAATCTCACCCACTCACAGAAGGGCAAGCACAGTAGTTGGGGCAACTCTATGGAGCCTCACACATCCAAATTACTACCTTCATTCACACCTGAGAATTTAAATTTCACTCCTGCTATTTATGTGGAAGTAATCACCTCACTCTGACCTCCATACTCCAAATTATCAAGGAAAGTACTTCCAGGCATACAGTGCACACCTAACTTCAGAACTAGAGCAGTGGCTGAATACAGATACATTCTGTCTAGTGAAAAAAGATTTTCTTTCTCGCTTGACAACTTCCTCAGGGGAAAAAAGATTTAAAGACTTTACAAAAAGTCAAGAATTACACAAATTCATGGAGAAGAACACCAACTGCAATGCATATTACAACATTCAGTCCTTTCTCCCAAACCCTCCCTGAATGTATTACTGACGAATCTTGAGTTTTCGCTCTCCTCAAATCCAGAAAATCACAAACAAAACCACAAACAAAATGTTATTAATTCTTCCTTCTTAAGTACTGAACTTTTTATGATAAGGATGGTGAGACATTGGACCAGGTTGCTCAGGGAAGTGAATGCCCCTTTGTTGGTAGTCTAAGGTCAATCTGAGCAATCTGATCTAGAGAAAGATGTTTCTCCCTACAGCAGGAGCTTGGACTAGGTGGTTTTTAAAAGGTTCCTCCAACCCAAATCCCTGTTGTTCTATGACTCTACGAATACAGACATTCAGAAACCTCTAAGAATGCATCAGAAGAGGAAGAGTCTTCTCACAGCCCAAACCAAGCTCAAGTCAAATGCATTTTTCTCAGTGTTAGGATGGATGTCTTGCCCATATTCCCTACAGCAGTTTGTGTTTGTTTGTTTTAAAGAGTGGGAGCTGGAACTGGATTCCCACTTCAGGTGTTCCTGTTTCACACAAACGATGCCTTTACAAAGAAGCTTAGTTTTTACTAAACTCTGGTAACCACTTAAGACCTTGACACCGAAACCAGGTCATCATGACAGCACTCACCAGCAGTCAGGTGGGATCAGCAGTGGTGTGAGAGACCAACTTAAATATTCACATACTGTCTGTCAAAGCTTTCATACCCAACCATCAGATTTTCCCCCGATAACAGTGGGTGGTAGCGTACATTCACTAGAATGTGATTTCACCATGAATTTGCAAGTTATAATTACCAACTTTCCGCAGCTCAAAAGAAGTATCAAAGCAATGTCCAGCTGCCAGGAGGAGTACTGCATAATTAATTCCTGCTGGTAACGTTGGCTCTGACTCAAATGCCTTCTTGAACCTAGGAAAACAAACATTCAAGTTTACTTTCTAAATAATGCAATCTAGTTGGGACATCATTACAGTTTTAGGTACTTTAGGAGCTTATCTTCTGTTTACACAGCAAGAATCCATGGAAGCAAAAATATTTTACTGTTTTCCACACATTCTTTGTGGTTATTTTTTAGGAGTCTGTTATTTATACATCCTCCTCCCATTTCCTTTCCCCCTACACAACAAGCACAGACCCTACTCATCCATCCCAGTAAAGTTACAGTATCTTAGAATATTTTCTTTAAAATCAAATAACACATAATATTACTATCAGTTTGTAGAAGACGTGTTTCACAGTTACATTTATTAATAAGCTCATTTATTTAGTCTTTAATATATGAATTTTCATTGACTTGAAACCTTAGGTTCTATTGTGGACCTGCTACAATGGCACAGGGATACCAAAATGCTTAAGTACAGAAGCAAGTGATACAAGAATATACCTCACATTTAGCTATGATTTCAGCTCCTCCAGATTTTATTCTTTACTGAGTGTCTTATTGACGCTGTCCTTATGAATTCACAGAAAAAAGAACTATACCAGATTTCATTCTCCTCAAGAGGAACTGAGCAATCAAGAGAAAAGGCAGAGGTATCCACCTAGGCTCAATCTTGTCTTAAAAGACGTGGAGGTGCTTCACACAAAGATAGCACACATTGTCCTCATGCCAGCAATGCAAGTAGCTGTGACAACAGCAACTGGACATCTACAGTGCTTTAAACTTATTCTTCAGAATAAGAACACCTTTGGTGGCATGTATATAAACACATATCTACACCTCCATAGGGAGAAGGCAAAGTGATGTATGGTATGTGAGTTAAGGAGCACAAGAAACTCAGTCAACACAACTCACTACAGTAAAAGCAATGGAGTTTAAAATTGCTTTCTAAAGGATGAGAAAAATACAGACAAACAAATGGAGTACATTACAAAAATAATTTAGCAGGTTGTGAGATTAGTATATAGGCAAGGAAAGAAAAAGAATCTGTGCAAAACCTAAAGATTTGGCTTCTAGACCACGCTTTGACATGCAATTGAAGCTAAGGCTTCAATTGTGATCCCACCAGGCCAAAAATATAGCTGGTTTTTAATTTGTTTGTCATTTTTTCTGCTCTAATGATTCATAACTTTGCATCCTTTAACATAAGCTCTGCTCTCCAAAACTGTAAGACACGCTTCTCATCAATCTGCTACATATATATACACTTTTTACACTTCCATTGCCCACCTCCAAAGAACTTAATCATTAGACAAGTGTCTAGTGCTCTAAATAAAAGCAAGACAAGCAGAGATTACTAGATTTTTTCTTTCATCATCTGCAATTTCCTCTTGTACTGCAAGTTACAAAAAAGCAAGGAAGAAAGTACACACAAAATAGTTTTGGCTCACTTAAAAAAAACCCCAACCAACACATACACACACAAAAAACACCCAACCTAAAAACACCCATAAAAATCTGCCAACCAAACAGGACAACAATCTCACTGACTCTAAGTATAAATATCTAAGAGAAACCCTCTAGCTGGCATTATCTGTTTGGAGACATAGCAATGCTGGGAAGTGGACAATCTTTTTTCACCCTAGAGATCTTCCATGCTGTAATTCTCACACAATAAGAAAAGGAGAGAGAAAAGGTCGACAGAAGAAGAAAAAAAGTTGGAAATTAGTATTTTGTTCCAATACAGGAGAGACTGTACTTCTGGAAAAACGTTGCAGTTGCTGACATTTGAGAAAATGTTGCAGTGCAGACACTGAATTAGGGAGGTAGCGGTGAAAAGATATGAATAAAGACCTGGTAGCTTTGGTAAGTCTGATTCACACTGTCGGTGTGAAACAAGAAAGTGACAGTTAATAATTATTCTTTCATCTATTCTCTCATATTTATATGAAAGATGCCTTTTATTCTGCTTACTAATTGTCAGAAAAGCACTTCTTTTTTTTTTAATTGGAATAGACCAAAGTACCTTGACATCACTAGTTGTTGCAAAACCAATGCTTTGGTTCTGCCGCCAAATTCTCATTATCTCATGCAATTCACTATACTTCTTTTACATCCTTATTTCTCTAAGACTGAGATAATAACCTTTATCTCAAAATAACATAGCACTTCCATGGAGGCACACACCTTGTCCTGTTGTGGCCTGCTGTAGCACTAGAGTAGACCTGCTCCTTTCTAAGAGCTTTTCACTGAGTTATGACTCAACCTTTTAGTGTGTCAAGCCTGCTGTATGACTAACACTAAAAACTCAAATCAATATCCAGTGTAAAGTATAAACCAAAAGCAACTGGACCATTTGGTACAGCTTCCAGCCAAACTCCAGCTTGACTCAGAGATCACCTTTTTCTGTGGCAGCAGGCACACAAAGCATTCTGTCTTGGGTCTCACTTGACAGAGACTTCAGGGATAATTTGGGGCCTGGCTGGCCGGTACCCTACCCCATGCAGAAGCTATCAGCCTTTGTCCTTTCCTAAACTGGAGTGCCTGCAATCACTTCCCGTCACCAGATCTATGATTATCATGATTGGTAAGATGCATTTATTCAAAGTGTGTTAATATGGCTACATGAACTCACCACTGTTACGCATATAATCATTCTTAGTTCAATTAGCTTTGACAATATCAAAGTTTATCTGTTCATAAGGCACTAAGAACACGGATAAAGCAAGATGTACAATAGCAAAAGTAATTAGTATTTCATTTACCCTGTAATAATGCCTAATATTTGTATACAGAACTACAATTTTCTTTTTATCTTGTTCATGACAACAGTAAAATACGGTGTTTACCAAAGACCTTTGGAAGTTTTTAATAGGCTTTGCGCTTTACAGGAAGTGAAGCTCTTTTAAAATCCAAAATTATAATATGTTGCATTCCTGCTATTTCAACATCTTTTAAAAGTCCAGTAAGAATTGCAAAACTGTAAAGCATGACCAGAAGTTATAAACTGCATTTGTATTCTGAGGCCATAAATGGTAAACAATTTTATCTTTTCTTTTATGAGAGACAGTTCTAAACTGAAGTTTACTGAAAACAAGTGAGAGATGACAAAGGAAGACAAAAGTATTCCATTTTAAGCATTTACTTCAGCTGGCAGTTGATGAGCACAAGACCAGAACTAAGATGTGATGTGCAGGACACATAAACACAGATTGTCTGTATCCTCATCTAAATGCAGAGAAGCAGCTCATCCTGACAGAAGTCTAGGATAACATCCCATGCCTTCATTTTTTAACCTCTTCCATGTAACAGTGATCTAGTGCATTTCAAAAGCACTAAAAAAACCAGATTCTTGTCTCTAAAATAAGGATAAGGATTTATCTATTATTGACTAGTCTGTTGTGTGCTTCTTTGATTATTTGTGCTACTGTAGGCCACTGCAATATGCCAATACGATAGGGTGATGCCGGGGTGACACAACTTTGGTCAGAAAATTTGCAGCAGTCATAATGGCTGTGAGTTAAACCTCAGCACCTCTAAGCCTTGCTAGCTAATATCTATCACATTCCAGATATGAAAATCAATTCATGACTGATTATTCTCTGCCCCAGATTCCTAAGAATAATGCAGTAAACAGGAGATTTCATATTTGGGAAAAATGAGGAAAATACACTCTGATGAGATACCTAAACTTCAAGTCCCTGAGGCACTTCAAGATCTTTGCAGAATGAGATGTGTGAACAACATAAATCTCACATTCTCAACAAATAAGCAAGGAAGTTTAGAAGATTCAGTCTATCCCTCAAGGATGCCAAATATTTGGAAAGAAAACCATTTAAATATATTCTTGTTTGAGGAGTATTTTCCGAAAGCTAACAAAAGGACACAGACCAGGAAAACAGTACTCACCAGAATGTTGCTTTGTCCCTGCTTTCTGTATCTATGAACCCAGATTCCAAAAACATGTCCTTGTAAATTCGACCAACCAGACAGTACATATCTGAAGCTACTTGGTCTTCCTGCTCTACAAGGGGAATCATAATTTCTAGAGCTTTCTGTCTGTCTCCAGGCAGATTTCGCCTGTTGAAAATAAAAATTGTGATTAAAAAAACCACAAAGTTAACAAGAAAGAATTTTTCATGACCATTTTTAATACAGACATATGAATTCATACATGTAAAATGATGGATAGCCACAATGGACTATGTTATATATACACGCTTACCCTCTCCTTCCTTTTTTTTTTTTTTTTTTTTCTTTTTTATAATGGGAAACTTTTTTAAAAACCCCCAAACATAATTTCTCTCTCTCATGAAGCATCAGCTAGAGTAAGGCACTGAAAACAGCACCAAGAGCCTCCAGGGAAATTCTTAGAAGGATCATGTTTTACTTTCTTATAAAATAGACAAATATGAAACCTGGTTTCATATCTAGTATTTCTTTCATTGTAATTCATGCTCCAATAGAAAAAAGATTCAGTCTTGTGTTTGTGATTTTACTTTTTATATACATTTTGAGTGTGAAGCAAAAAGTCCAAAAAGCACAAACCAGATTGAACTCCCATGATAGGAAAGGTTTAGGAGTAAAGCCAATAAGGCAATATTAAAAGAAGCACTTCAGACAAATAAACCATGTAATTGCAAACATTAGACACTTCCTGGTGAGTCATAGTTTTGATATATACATCATTCAGTATCAAAAGTTTAGAATTTTAATGTGTTTGTGTTCTGAACAGTCAAATGACTTCCTTTTCAACACTTCCACATCTTGTATCGACTATCACTAATCCAGAATAATTAATTTAATGAGAACAAAACCAGTATGGCAAATAACGTTTTGCAGCATGGATTATTTACACTTAGCCAGTCTTCAGATACAGAGGTCCCTACTTTTATTTCTGTTTGCTTTTCCATCATCAATGCCCTCACACTTTCTTGATTTAGGTCAGACTAATCCTGACTAATTGAGCCGCTCCATCCTTCCGTACTAGTGACCTAGATTAGAAGCAAGAGACACATTTTTTTGGAGCAAAGATTCAGAAGCACAGAGTATTCCAGACCTGCTTCAGCTCACAAAATACCCTCTATAGTCCCAGTAAGGGACAATTAGCCAAAGTAATTCCTTCTTGGCACATCAAAGCATGAATGCTTTCATGGCTGTCATGGCTTCTAGTTTAATGGTCAGTCTGGAGAAGAGAGGAACAGGAAAATCTCATCTGGACTCCTTTGGAGGTACTGTATAGATCTTTTGTCAGATACTCTCAGAGGCAAAATCTTAAAAGTCACAGAACCTGTGAAGTATAAGGATATGCCTGAAAATATTGTGCTTCAGTTCTCCAGGTTTTTAGTGCCTCAATGAACTAGTCCTGTTTTCAAAGGTAACTTTGTTTCAGAAAACTGTGAGCTTGAGGTCTAAACAACATGTTAAAACTCCAAGGAACCCCTAGCGACTCACGTGAAGACTCTGTAGCGACTCACGTGAAGACTCTGTATAAGTGGCAGATACATGTCAGATTATTCAATCTGCAAAACTTCATGTATTTATGTCAAACTGGACACAAAAAGGGCACAGTATTTATACCTTCATATACCTAGTATAAACGCACAAGAAAGGATCTGGACATTTTATTCAGACAAAACAATGCCAGACAGCTGTTTTTTACTTTTTGTTTTCTTTTTTTCTTTTGAAAAGAAAAGGATTGTTTTTTCAGCTAATTACTTGTGACCTGTTTTGACATCACTTCCACATTATATGCAGTTTCAAGCCTCCTCAGTGAACCTGAATTACAAAATTCAAATCTGTGAGAAGCAGAACCATCTGTAGACATTTTCTACACTTGAGAATTTCAGTATCTGCTGACAGCTGGTCTACTCTTCTAAAAGTCAACAGCAAAATGAACACAGTGATAACAGCAAGGGAGCAGAGAACATCTGTAACTTCCTCTGACAAAAACTCCCCTTTTAGTCTCTTGCCTAAATGCCAGTATCCTAGAAAGAAAATCTAGGCTTGGCTTTTATTTAATCCATAGAAGCAGTGTATGTTGCTCCATGTATCGCATTTTGTCCATGTTATCAGAGAACATAAAAATCAGCTTATTATTGTTATAATGCAATAAAATCTTCTGATGGACATTTGATGAAAGGTCTGCTTGTGTCTCCTGACATTACCAGAACTTACATTTGAATGAGGTGATGTCTTTGCTAGCACAAATGATGCAGCACTGTCACTCACACAGAAATGCTAAAAGTGTGTTTTACAGAAGGGAAATACTGTTAGGTATTTATTTGCTCTAATTTAGGTACTGAAACAAAAAATAATGCAAATCTATGGAAAGTCAAATCAAACATGCTAAAGGGAAAAGAATAAAATTTGATAGCATGAGATAAAAAGAACCTTACATTCACCACAAAGCTCAGAATCCCCAAAGCTGCTCCAGTCAAAATCACAGGACTCTATACAAAGATTTCATTAGGAAACTTCACACAGGATTATCCACCCCTTGTAAAGTTTGAAGTTTTGATTTACTATTCCACAGCAGAAGGAAGGGAAGATTCTTACCTGTTTAGTGCAAATGCATAATGCAACCTCACATGGTGGTGGCAAGCCAAGTCAAAAGTGGGCAGTTTTTCTAAAGTTTTCACCAGTTTCACAATGGAATCATAATCCTTCAAAAAGAAAGGAACAATAAAGTTTCGAGTGGCTGTACTGAGGTACATCTATATGAACTCTTGTTCAACCTAAGCAGCTATTATTTCATACTAAGAAGTATTTTCAGTCAATTGTAAGTTTTATGGATTTCAATTTCTTCAGTCTCAAACTGTAAATAGCCTAGCACTAATCTGAGATGGGAATATGCACAGTATTTAGCAGGGAAGCCCATTTGGTCTCCTGTGCTGCTTCAACATGGTCCTGTGGAAATTTTCATACATCTGTTTCATGATTGAAGTTAGCTTCAGGAGCTGAACACATGTCCATGTTCATATTGTGCAGACATTACAAAGTTAACTGCATTTGAATTAAGGCATCCCAAACCTCTGAAGTAGGCATGAGCCACAAAAACAAGACTCTTTAATACCACAGTTTTTAAAGTAGGTTACTCACTGACACATTTAAAAAACAAATAAAAACTAAAAAACCAAACTCAAACTGCTTTATAATGTTTAAGGAGCAACAGTTGAAATTATGGATAACAAAGTAAACAATTATTAGCATCATTCCAAAAGCTGAAATGCATATGAACTATTTATGTTTCCATGAGAAACGTCACCAGCTTTGGTGACAAAGAATACATTTGCCTATCAATTGCAGAATTCCACCATAGCCTTTAACTACAGGCTACTCATCACACAGCAATGCTGAGATGGAGAAGAGTTATATGTCTGTACTTTTTAGCTACTGTAATAAAACTCCTTTCTGCTAAAGGAAGGCAAACAGCGAAACTACAAAACAAAATAAAAACATCAGAAAAGACATCATAAAAGATTTTTACTAGCGTGCTTTATCCACACAGCTGATTAAAATAATCTGTGCAAAATACACTAAAAATTTCTGTGAGCATGCAATTTAATTTACTACTCTGAGTAGCACACAAAACTCCTACCTGGATGTCTCTGTAGGACAGCAGCAAGTTTATTACAATGTCAGCAGACAAGACTTCAACGTTATCGACTCGCTGTCGAATCCTTGCCAGCTCTGCCGCAAGCTCCTTGCCCGTGTAAAGTGTCCGGGCCTTCCTGATGTCGTTCAGAATGGATTCCCGGAAATACTGGCTGGAGAGCAACAACGTCACATCAGCAGTTTGGGACAGGTCCCTCACACTTGTTTTTCAGGCCCCACAGCTCTCCCACAACGTGTATGCAGAACATGCATTGACAGAGCAGTGTCAATGGAGAGATTTGGTCAAGCTGAACTATTACCTACCAGTTTTTCTGAACAGAAGGCGAAAGAGCCTGATATTTATCTTGCCAGCTGGAATATTGGCATTTTACACGGGTGTAAAAGAAGACAACTCACCTCGAACTGGCCTGTGCCACCTTCAAGAGCTGAATAAACCGATCCACCAGAGGTAAGCATATAGGCCCAAGCAGAGACTCAAAACCAGGTGGCATCAGCTCTGTGAGTCCCTTCACGAAACTGCTATCACAGCAGTACACCTTGTTATGTGGAGTTATCATATACGGAACGAAGATGTAGTTCCCAGTGCACATCTGCAGGGAAACAAGGTGCAATATTTAGGGCAGTTATGACTTGGCAAGCCAAAGTATGAAACAACTGCATATACTAGCTGCAGAATTCCACCTGTTAAAGGGAGACTGCTGCTTACTTCAGCAAGACGAAGTTTTGACTCATTAATTCAGTTTTCACATCAAATACGACATACACCTGAAATGTATTCTTTCAGATTTCTGATATGCTTCCTGTAAAATCAGTCTTTTCAGAAGTATCAAGTTGACCTTGAAATTGTAATTGGCTCAATAGTGAAACAATTCTCAGGGCATACCCTTGTCACTCTGAAGAGGCAGATGGAATCAAAAGAAGCTGAGGTACACACTTTTCAAGGTGTACCAGAAGAGAGCAGTACAGTTAGGCTCACAGATATTGGAAACAGTAACACAATCTAGTTGCCTCACAACAGTAAAACCATAGAGAAAACTAATCCTCATATGAACTGCAAAACGACTCAAATAGTTTCACATTCAAAAAGCAAATTAAATTCCCTACTAGGTAGAAAATATTTTCAATAGGACTTAAAATCATGCATAGATAAGAATAATCACTTACAGAGCATGTTAGCATTGCTAAACTGCATTGATGACAGATACTTTGCCAAAAAAAAGAAAAAAATTAAATGTCTTCCAAGGATGGGGGAGGCAAGATGTCTGCTGACTGTGGTATGTGTGTGAGTACAGATTTATGTGCAGAGAAAGTTGCTGAATATTTGTGGTTTAAAGAGTCTTGACTATGAGACAGAATGCCAACAAAATCAGGAGGAGTTCCTTCATTCATCTCTCAAAGATCAGACTCCATTACTCAAGTGCCCAGCTACCCAAAAGCAAAAGCCTTAAGGAAGCAATTCTTGAGTGCCATCATTTTGGTACCCCTAAATTACTTCCAAGGTGAATTACTTTCTGGTCAGCTGCTTCCGCTCTCCCAGAAGTCAGTACAGCAATGCAGACATCACTTCAGAGATTGCACTGCTTAGCTGAGCTCCACACATTTGCATTTGTGCACAATACCAGCTGTGTGCTTAAAACATGCATTTTAACATGCATGAATAAATTTTTAAAACATGGAAGGATCAAGGTATTCAAGTCTGCAAAACATGTGTACAGATATGTCAGTAAACACATGTTTGTGTACAAATCAGAGACTGGCTATGAAGAGTACAGGAATTATTTTTTAATGACACCCATCATACTTTGAAATTGTAAAACCTCAATATAAAGGCAATCCCACTGCAGCTTCTGAAGGCTATTGAGAGACTGTAAAATCTAAGAATAATTGGTGCAGGCATTTACATAAGGTCAATGGAATTCAACAAACACAGAAGTTGTTTGGAGATTACTGCATACAGTGCCTTGCACAAGGGTTAATTTAGTCTTCTTTCCCCAAACACTGCAAACTACTGATGCTGAAAAGCTAGGGAATATTTATCTGTGTCACTGCAGCAATTCCAGAGGAAACTTGAGAACTGTGGAGTATATGACTAATTTTTTAGCAAGTAGCTAAGGAGTGG
Organism: Chaetops frenatus; assembly: GCA_013400775.1. Lineage (NCBI taxonomy): Eukaryota > Metazoa > Chordata > Aves > Passeriformes > Picathartidae > Chaetops > Chaetops frenatus. Next base: position 379,397 of record VZTR01003000.1, read on the forward strand.
GATGCCAGAACCCAAACTGGTTGTCTGTGCAACGGAGAAGTGAATGGATACTTCTATTCAAGAATATCCTAGCATGTAAGGCAATCACATGCTTTCAACAGTGAATGGATGAACTTTTTACCCTGCTAAAATCTAATGAGCCCCACAGTCAAAGGCAGAGTAAAAACTAAGGATTTGCCAGAACTGGTTTCAGCAATTACAAGAGATGGGTACATAGCCACCGACATAAGAGCCACTATTACACATAGGCTTTCCTTTTCTAGATAAAGGAGAAAAAGGCTGGGAAGTCAGAGTCAAGAAAAAGGGTGAAGGAGCTACAGATATCCGGAGGCAAGGATTTTACTTCCTAATGTTTATTCAGTGCACTGAAAATAAATTCAAGACTATTTGCAGGAAGACCTTCTCAGACCTCTGGCACACTGTTTCCAATGCTCAGGTCTTAAATAAAAATCAACTCTGAAAAAGGATGTTCCCATCTTTTGAAATTCACAGAACCCAAGGTTTACCCTTGTGAAATTGTCACGCCACCTACAGAGACAGTACCAGTCTTAATTTTTAATTCTACCAGGAGGAAAACTGCTCTTCCTGCAGTTTCCTGCCAAGTGCCTGAGTCCATTACAGAGCATGAGCTCTCAGAAACTCCTCCTGAGCACACTGTCTGTAGGAAGCTCTTTCTATTTCAGTGAAACAAGAGAGCCAGCAAAAGTTAGTTTATTTGCATTCTTCCTGTTAGCTGAGGGCAGAAAAGAAAAGCTGGTTACAATATAGAGCCTGGTATAGAAAACATGCAGACCCAAGAGTCTTTAGAAGCAGTGGACAGGGAAGAACTTAGCAGTAAAAGACAGGAGGAAACACTGTGGGACGAAAAGAGAAAAAAGAAAAATCCATTTACAGTTGTTCAGAGGGCCCCCAGGGGACTCAGGGAATTGTCTCAAGGCAGAATCTCACCCTGATATTCAGTAGCAAGTAGTTTGAGAACACAGTGGCATTTCCCTCAGCCAGGGCATTACTTTGCTTCTTAACTTAACCTTGGTAGTTATCTTTTGTGGGAGCTCTATATCTCTGAAACCTCTCAAATTCAGCTGAAATTCATCAGACAGACAAATAGGCAGATACAGAATAAACATGGAGGATGAAAACACAGTACAAGCTCTTAAGTTTCATTTCCTTAGGAAATACACTTAAAAAAAAAAAAAGCAGAAAGAGAAAGCATGCCATAAAGCTAAGAAACACAAGAAATACTGACCCCAATTTCACTTCCCTAGCTAAAGAGTACAGTAGGTAGATATTTAACAGCCAAACCTAACAAAGACCGGCATGCAGTAGCTCTAGTGTCAAAAGAAAGAAGAAAAAAAAAAAAAGACTCAAAAGTTACATATTATTTACTAAAGGTGGTGGTGGAAGAAAGATAACAGTGACGGCAAGACTGCTTTTATATAACAAAGTCTATAGTCCCCTACTGTGGAGAAACATGTTGTGGCACCATCACAAAATCTAATTGCAAAGAGCCCAACTCCAACTGCATTTGGGCTTTGAATAGGGTGGGAGTCCAAGAGGACCAAGCTGTGGGGAAAGCAGTTGTGGAGCTACTCTAAATGTCAGACAACTCTCAACCATTTTCTTCAAAGCAGAGCGTGTGACTTGCTTCTTTCCTCATTCCCACGTGATGAAACCTGTCCCAGTAACTTGTACTTCCTTCTCATCTTTTTTTTGTCAAAATACAAGCTACACTAACTTTAGTCAGAACGGATCAGGTGGTCTTTCTGACACACACTTCCCATCTGCTCAGACATTGCCTTACATTCTGACTTAGTGCATATGACAAGACCTGGAAGCTTAAATATATTTAATTTATTCTATTAAAATTTGCCCTGTAACACTCCATCCCAACAAAAAAAATCCCACAAAATCTGGTATTTTTTCTAACCCTAATTGACTTCACTCTATCCTCTAAGTTTGTTAAGCACACAAGACAAAATTGTTTTACTTTGATCCATTCTTATCACTCACCACATCATGTATAATGAAAGTATGAGAAAGAAGCCATTCAATAAAACTGGGATATTTTTGAAGGAGTAGCATCTTAAATACAATTGTAATATTCTTTTATGTCAACACCCTTTAAAAAACGTGGGTTGAATACAAGGGCTTCAAAAATGGGTGGGGATAGACCTCTCAATCAAGAACAAGTGCTGCAAGTTTAATTTTGCAACCTTCTTTCTTTATAAAACCCTCATTATTTAAGGTTCAAAAGCTCAAATTACACTACTGAAAATTACAAAGAGGCTGCAGGGCACCCGAGTTGTATGTTGAAAGGCATTACTGAAAACACCTGGGGCTGGGACAGGCCTGGAGTGTGCATACAGAGTTATTTGATAGTTGCTACGGTTCAGACTGATGCATGAGAACTTGGGACAGTAGACAGGTAATCCTGGCCTAAGCTCTCAGATCAGCTGAGCTACTTTTATCTGGGAGATATGAACACACATATCTTGGGTCAGCACACTCAGTATCTGGCAAAATCAGGTCATTTTCTGACAGACTCTTCATGTCAGTCCATTTCATCAAATCCATCAGACTAGTCAGAAGGCAGAATTGCTGGCTGGTGCCAGCTACACATGTAAAAGCTTACAACTGATAGAATATGTAATTAATTTCTGCAAATGCTTTGATTGTTCTGTATTTTTCTAATGTCCCTTCCTCATTTACTGAGGGCAAAATTAACACTTCCAAAGTGTGAGTAATTTCATTTAAATAGAGATGTAAGATCATTCTTAATAGCTCTATAATTACAGAATTCAAGACAAGGCTGCTTCTAGCTAGGCCTAATGGAGCATTAAGCACCTCTTTCTTGTTCATTATGCACCTCTTTCTTTCTTTCTTTCTTTCTCAGCTTCTGAAATAAATTAGTATAGCACCATTTTGTATTCAAGAGAAAATAAAAATTAATAGCATATACTTACATTTTAATGATCACAGTAAAAATATAAACCAGCCCTTCTTTCAATATCCCCCCTCTTCTACAGAACTACTACTTTTGAAAAGAACAGCTTTTTGGGACTCAAATGGGGAGACCATGTCTTCTTAGAAGGAACATCATGAAATAAGATAAACTCTATTCTCTCCTTCAAAAGTAAATCTGATAGAATCCAAAAGATTTTTTCCTGAAAGTTGCACAGATTAAGAAAACATGGTGCTAGAAAAAGGAAGATTTGAGCTCTGGCCAGTTAATTCTTATATCTTGACTCTTTGTTCGAAAAGAGGGGAAAAACTCTGAAAAATCCCAGGGAGTCAGTGATGCACAGTCCTTTCAATTCCCTAAGGCTCTTTACTAACATTGCTCTGTTGAGATCATTTAACAGTCAAATATCCACAAATAGAGGAAAACTGCCTTCAAAGACAAGAAGTATCAAAGAAAACAAAGATCCCCCAAACCAAAACCATGATAACTTTAGCCATGGATGGGAGAATCTAGCAGAATCCCACCTACTTGCCAAAGCTTCAGGTCAGCATCCAATGTAACTTTAAAAAATTTTTTAAAAAATCAGCTGAAGTAATAAAAATAGCCAGTATCTCTCACAGTAGGAACTGTTCTTCCTGCTGACACTCCTCAGTGTAGCTTTTTTCTATTTCTCCCATTCGCCCTTTTGAGAAATATCTGCTTTTATTTCAATTCTTCTTGTGAAATTTTTAAGGTAATTCTCTGACTACACATGGTATTATGTATAGCAGATGGTAAAATCATAAATCAAGTTATTAAAACTATCCCTCTGTCCCCCAAACACACAGTAAATCAACATGTACTGATGTTTTAATGAATACAGACTCAGTTTGGGTTTACTTTAAATCCCACTCACATGAATGATAGCCTTACTAGTTTTTTGAAAAGGCATTTAAGTAAGTCTCATGCCTTAAATGAACTGAAACAAAGAGACTGGACCTACTTTGCCAAATACTTCCCCTTTCTTGAGAATATATTCTTTCTTTATATACCCACCGATGGCATTCTATTGCAGCTGTGCTACATTCTAAATGCTTGTTAAAATCAGCTTACAGTCTATATTGTCCTTTCATCATATTCACGTAGGAAAAAAAGTTACCAACTTTTTCCTAGGAAAGTGTGTGTCAAATACATTAGTCAAGAATTCAAAAAAATTAAAGAATAAGCAAGAGATAGTGTTGTATCATAAATAATAAATACCACAGTTATCATTTTCAACTAAATATTTACTGAAGGCTACATTGCATTTTTACATACTTGGGTATCAAAAATCAAACTGGCCACAAGTCTCTTGTTGGCTGGATGAAGAGTATTAAAAATATTTACCCCTATTTCCATGGTGAAAGAAACCAACAGCTAAACATGCCCTATGCCTGTCTTTTAGCAGCAGCTATATGGAGATTCTAAGCTTGCAGATGCCTCTGGAATGCCTCATCCAGAGCAACAGAATGGGTCAGGCTGGGAGACACCACAGTCTGTGGGTCACCTGTTCCAACCTCCCCACTCAAGCAGGGTCATCCTAGAGCACTTGGCACAGGACTGTGTCCAGGTAGTTCTGGAATATCTCCAGTCAGGGAGACTCCACAACTTCTCTGGGCAATGTGTTCCAGTGCTTGGTCACTTGACAGTAAAGAAGTTCTTTCTCCTATTCAGGTGGAATTTCCTGTGCA
>VZTR01003001.1:25878-36008 GCA_013400775.1 Chaetops frenatus
TATCCTGAGTGTAATCACTGTAAACAAAAATAATAAATAAACACCAGCTTTAAAATAAAAGATGTCCTGTGTTTGTACTTTTTGACAGCGAATTTTAGCATCTTCTCCCCAGGATTCACATGAGCAAGACCAATACAAGATTAACGACGAGATTTGACTGCTCAATGCTTTCAATACAGCAGGGAACAAATTTGAGGAGGAAAACCATTCTAGAAAAAAAAAATTTAAAAATGTAGTCAGAGAGTTCAAGAATGAAATTTACAACACGATTTCTCATACCATTCTCCCCTGTGTCACTCCCTCCCTTGAGTGTCAAGCAATGTCATAAAAGGTGTTGCTATAACAACACTAATTAATTATAGTGGGATTTCCTGTGTGGCAGTGAAAAGCCAAGCCACAGTAGTCCTGTTTTATGTCATAACCAGTGGTGTGAGACAAGAGATATATGATACTGAGATCAAACATAGTGCAGTAATTACCAAGAAAGGCTAGCTTGTGTGAAGGCATTGCATACATATCCACCCTTGTGTTTTGGATACATGAATGACCCCCAAAAATACTGACACTTTTCACTTTGCATATTAGAAGGCAAATTGAAACAGAATATGAAATTTGTGAAAGATAGTAAAGATATTGAACAGCTAGCTCACTTTAAAAATCTTGGTTGTCATACACTCAGACTTGTGCTGAATCTAAACAAGAGGTTTAGGGGCATCAGAAATCTGAGATGACTATGATGCTCAGACCCACTACAGTGTGGAAGATATTTCCTCTCTATCAGCTTGAAAGAACTAATATGAAACATTACAGATCAGTAAAAAATATCAGAAAAAGCATTAGCAAGGGCTTTGAAAAGATTTAGCTTGCTGAGATATTACTGTAACTGTAAAGGGGAACATTTCTTCAGCAGAACTTGATGCTCCTTTTCCACGATTGATGGAAATGTGTGGGTTTATTTCCCTTTTTTCCCCCTCAAAAACTTATGATAGGAAAATGAAATTTAGAAATGTATTGGTCATTACAAGTAATACGTTTAATGTAGAAATGGTAAATTTTGAAGTTAATAAAAAAGACTGCATTTTTAGGAGAGATGATTGACATCAATATGCCCACTTTAAAATTCAAGAACTGTCCAGAAAATACTTACATGTATGTGGACTGAGCACTGAGAGGTGGAGAAAATGATTATACGAGCTATGCCAAATTAAAAATAATATAATTGTTAGAGTGCAAGTATCTCCCTTTCAGGAATACCTTAGACACAATATGCATTGGATGAATTTTTAATTCTTCTTTGATCTGAATGTCTAGGTTGATCTGTCCAAACATAGGAACCTATTTTGCACTTATCCAAAGTAAGAAAATATCCTAAGCCTTTTCTTGTAATAGCATGAGTTTTCTGGAACATAAAAAAGAAGGACGTCCCTCCACACATTTGTCTGTTTGCTGTGATCCCATTAGACAGTCTTAGGTACATTTATAGATGCAGTCTTTGCAACATCACAGTCTAAGCTATCTTCCAACACAGTGTAAGAGGAAGAAGCTGATCAAATCTGATTAAGTGAAAATGAGGCAGAATTCTGTAGAAAAACTTTCTCAGATTCAGTACTTTTTTGGTTCTGTGTTAGGTATTATTATGGGGTTAAGTTATTTTCACAAGTGGTGAATACATCATAATTTTGATCAAAGCTAGCTTTAAATCCTTCAGTAAGTTATAACCATGGAAAGGTAAAAAAAAATTAATGGATATAGAAAGACATTGGCTAAATGGAAATAAAACCTCTGAGGATTACTTGGGAAATCTAGAGTAGATGTCAAATAAATTACAAGACCTTTAGTTTTTGATTATCATTAACGTTTCCTGTAATGGACTGTGTTTTTCATTGAAACAGCTTCTGTAAAGTCATAGAGATCTGAGTTATTCTGGCTGTAAGTCTGAACAAGCTCTTATACATTAATTGACAGGAGTAAATGTTGCCCACACCAGTCCAATCACAAGTCTATATGAAATAGTGCTGCTTCAGGATGTCCACAACCACTACACAGAGAGAAATAATTGGATTTTACATCTGGAAGTTTTGCTCTTATTGTCATTAATGTCAAGGTGTTTCATCTCACCGGGGTGTAAATTTAATCTTTTTTTAGACATTTTTATCTAAATGATGCCACAAAATACAGGCCAGTTTACTATATGCTTAGTCAGATGTCATGTTTTAATTTTGCTAGGACAAAAACCTCTATAATTCTTTAACCCATTGGCCAATATCAATGCTGCCAGAATGTATTAAGGTACTAGAATACATAATTCTCGATGAATATGATTGAAAACACTGCTTAGCCTGGAAAGTACACTGATTTTCAGTAGAAGTTTACTTACTGAGAGCAGATTATGGAGTAAGCTCTTTTGATTAAAATTATTTCCAGCAAAACTTAACAGATGAATCAGATTTTTGGACTTCACAAGTGTTTACGATGTGCCTAAAGAGTCTAGTCTTTTGACCAAAACACCTGGGCTCCTTTGTCCAGTTAAGAGGGTATGAGACAATCTTATGGATATGACAAATGAATGGTTTTTGTGCTGTCACATTATTCAATCCGTGCATCACTAACTCTTTGTTCATTTATTCAAATCACAGCTGTCTCACTATCCATGTTGGCCATTCTCAGATTTAAACACATATTGAATACCAGTGCCTGAGGTGGTTTAATCTTCAGCCAAGAAGAAAAGTAATACCTCATGTGTCCTTCTTGTCTAAAGTTTCCAATATAATTCAGTTTTAAATAAATTTAAATGATAAGATACTTCAGTATTTAGTACTCTGACTTTTTAAAAATGTTTTTAAAAAACTTTTTGCTACTATTAAAATTGACAATGAGCTCCTGAATAAATTAGCTGACTAAGCATGAAATAANTGTATGTTCTTTGTCACTGATCTTTTGTCATTTCAGAATATCATGGTCTGCCGTGGTACCTTTGATGAAAATACACTCAACCACAGCAAGAAAACAGGAAATAACACTGCTAAAAAGAAAGGCTACAGGTGGTCTATTTATTTTTTTTCTTGTTGTTTATTTTGTGGGGGTTTTTGTGTGTAAATAGATTCTCTGTTTTCTGGCTTACTATACACATTTCTGGTTTTGACCTTCCACACTATCAGTGAGTCATGATGAACAAATCATGAACTATGATCTGTTTTCATAAGATGGGGAAATGGGACAACCCACCCTGTATCTTGAACAAGAGAAAGATATGAAGAAGCACTTTGTAGGGGAGTGTCCTCTACAGAGTTTCAGTAGCATCCAGTTGACATTGAACACTGCCAGTGCAACACCTGCTACTTGTCCCAACAAGTGCTACATTTCTTTAGCACACAGATAAGCCTCGATGCAATTTTATGGTAGAGATGGTATTTTTCAGTCTGCAATATATTACATGCCAAGCTGCAAACAATTTGTTTAATTCTCATTAAATTATCAACTTTTTAATTTCTGTCCATTCTCCCGAATAAGGAATTGATTTATCTTCTGAAAAGTGCATATTTCTGGCACAGATTGATGAGTCTGCTACAGATGAATAAGAAGCCTGAGGTGACCCGTTTACCCTTCCCCAGCAGGGTACCAGCTGCCAATTGCCCCCACTCTGTGATGGCTTGTCCTTCTTCTCACCTTGTCATCCAGCCAAGACTGCACACTGTAGGAGCACAGGTAAGCATCTGCCTCTCTAAACACTGCCAACAGCTCTCCATTATCAGCTGCCAGGGGTGCTTCAGAGAACTGTGCACAGCTTCCTCCAGATGCACATACTGAGCATTTTCATGTCTGCAACAAATTCTGCCTTTCCAACAGAGGGGAATCTCAAATGTCAAATCTGTTTCCAAAGTTGCATTTCATCTCACCATGAAACATGAGATATGTTAGTGCACTTTTATATTTCTCCACCTTAACTGACAGGCCTCCCAGCTGGACTCAGTATACAAACTTCATCTAAGTAATAGAAATACCTTTTTCTGATGAGATGCACTTCTGCAGCACAAAATTAAAGGGATAATGTCAGCATCCAGTCCTCAGTATTTTGATGCACTCCAGATTACTGATAGTATTTGGTGAGAATTTTAAGTCCTGAAATTGTCAAAAATTAAGGTGTAAGAAAAAGACAAGATTTCCCCCATAGGAGTTTTAAAATCTGTCTATATCACAGAATAAACAGAAAAATGTGGGATCTTGTTTTCTTCAATCTCCACTGAACAAAAAGTTCATCTCTCTGAAACCCTTGATGAAGCCTGGCAGTTTTCTCTGCCACATTTGGTGGCTTTGAGCTTCACACACTCACTGCTGTGAATGCCTCCTTAACTATCCATTGAAGTAGAGGCTGTCAATAATTCACTAACAGTGAACTTCACTTTCAAAGTTTGTCACAGATATTCATTATTACCAAATTAAAGATTATAGAACATAAGCTCCTTCATTGATTGGTCTATTCAGCTCCATGGGTGGTATAAGTGGTAAATGTGCAAGTAAATTTAGTGTGCAAGGCTATAGTGCATTGTAAATACTGAGCATACACAATTTCTTTATCATTTGGAAGAGAAAAGATATTCCTCATGAAGATTGGAAGTGTTAGAAATATGAAGTACACAGGATGGTTAAAAATTGCTTCCTATTTTTTTGCTTTCCATAATTTGCAGGGACAAAGGACAACTAATTTTTTAAAATTTAATTGTTTAAAGTCATAAATATACAGTTTGATTTGTAGAAAATTTAGAATAGTTTTGCAATTTTTTCTATCCTCCTTTTTATTCCTGTTTGATTAGAAGATGAAAATTATTTTCATTTAAAAAGAAAAAAATAACCTTCTCTAAGCTGTTACATATCTTGATTAAAAGCTGCTTTACTGGAAAATCTCAAAGCTATTATCTCTAACTTGAGTTATTCCTGTATGAATACATTAGCATGGATAGGTAGGCAGATGTAATGTCTTTTTAGAGATATTGATAGATGATATATGTTTCTCAGCTTTCAGCTTTTCTAATGGAAGTCAAGTGGAGCTTAGGAATAGATAGTGTTTCTTTTATTGTTTCTGTATTCCCTAGAACAAGGGAGGTTTTTCTCACCTGTGTATTTCTTAGTGGAAAGGTTAAGTCGCCATAGTATCTTCTTTCTTCAGAATTTTTAGTATTGTGTTAATCCTTTTGGTTAAATTAGCCACTGATATAGGAATTCAGTATCACTGCATTATTTTTTTTCATTCTACTCTGGAAGCACAGGCAAATTGTGGGCAGCTCAAGATGGTTTTCTTTGCTTACCAGACATGAGGGAAATGATCATTAAATATTAACATGAATTACAGTAACTCAGTGAAGAATAAAAAATATTATGGTATAACCCACTATTCATTTGCCTTTAATTTGTGCAGAAACCATGGTTCATAGGAATATATATATATGACACATATGGCTTCCTCTGATGGACATAGTTTTCATTGAGGTTTTTTTGACCCATAAGAATTACTTCAAGAGTTGATGAAATATTCTTCTGTCTCCAAAGTCTCAGAAAAATAGAAAAAGAAAAAAAATATTATGTCTAGTTCTAGGTTTTAGGAGTTTATTTTGGTTTTGTTGGCTTTAATGTATTGGTTTTTGTAAGGTGATAGAGAAATGAACCAGGAGGTGGTAACTGAGACATGCAAGAGTATATTCTGATCTTTATTACTCATTCTGTGTTGTTGGCTTCAAAGGTGACAAAGGCACAATATGTGAGGGAGTAACATTAGGCCATGCTGGCAAAGATCTAGTTTGGTGAGTGGCACTCAACAGGATGGAGACCAGTGACTGTAGACAAAAAAATGTGTGTTGACAGAGCAGGAAGGCAGAAGGGCAGTGTTCAGAAAAAGCCTGGAGAAAAAAGATCTATCAGTGGGTAGGCAATGAATTACTTGAGCAAGACTCAGGCCAATGCAGAGCTTTCTGGCTTACACATGCATTTCAGGATCCTTGTGCCTTGACAATACTATTTAAAAAACGCAATTCAAATGAGTTAAATGTTAAAATTTAAAATCAAAAGTAACACTTCTCTGATGTCAAGTGTTAGATGGAGTGTTTTTCATTTTCAATATCCTCTCTGATTTTTGTTTTGCTAACAAAATACTGTGAGTGAGATTCTTTTATTCGCTTCCTTGCCAGCCACCATTAGTTGCTTCAATGAATTCTTCATTCATTATTTAGATGATTTAATGCCAAAACTTTCTCATAAGGTTGGAAGGAAAGAAGACTGATTATGGGAACTTTGTTAGGTAGTGTACATGAGCTCGGTCATGCACACATACAACCAGGCAAAGTTATGAGGAATGAATATGGGATAAATTTTAGCTCTTCAAAAAAGATATTACTTTTGACTTTGTACCATCTCTGCCAGCTCTATATAATCAAGCACTTGAAAAGAAATTATTAGTTTTATTTAACTTCTTGGAAAATAACTCACCCTTTTTCAAGCAATAACTATCAGTGGTTATGCTGTTTTCATGCATTCATCTCAGAGATATTGCATTGGGTTTTCATGACAAGGTTTTGGTAGTGGGGGGCTAAGACATGGCTTCTGGAGCTGTCAGGAGCTTTCCAACAGTCAGTGTCCAACAGTCAGTGCCAGCTGGCTCCAAGACAAACTCGCTGCTGGCCAAGGCTGAGCAACGCTGGTAACACCTCTGGAAGAACAAATGGAAAAATACAAGACAGAGGGGGGAAATCTTGTGGCAAAATGGAGCAGCCAGAAGATAGTAGTGAGAACATGGGAGAAATAGCCCTGCGGACACCAAGGTCAGAGAGGAAGGAGAGGGAGGAGGTGTTCCAGGTGATGGAGCTGAGATTCCCCTGGAGGCCTTGGTGCAGACCGTGGTGAGTTTGGCCGTAACCCTGCAGCCCATGGAAGACCACAGAGAGCTCCACCTGCAGCCTGTGGAGGACCCACCCCATTATAGCAGGTGGATGCCCAAAGGAGGTTGGGACCCCATGGAAGCTTGTGCTTGAGCAGGCTCCTGGCAGGACCTGTGGACCCATGCAGAGAGGAGTTCACACTCTGGAGCAGGTTTGCTGGAAGGACTTATGACCCTGTTGGAGGGATCCACGATGGAGAGATTTGTGGAAAACTGTATCCAGTGGGAAAGATTCACACTGGGTGAATTCATGGAGGACTGTCTTCCATGGGAGGGACCCCACACTGGAGCAGGGGAAGAGAGTGAGGAGTCCTCCCCCAAGGAAGAAGGAGCAGCAAAGACCATGTGTGATGAACTGACTGCAATCCCCTTTTCCATTCCTCTGTGCCACTGGAGCAGATGAGGTCAACAAATTGAAAATTAAGTTGAAGGAATTCCAGGAAGAAGGGAATGATGGGGAAAAGGTGTTTTAAAATTTAGTTTTTGTTTCTCATCATGCTACTCTGAACTGATTGCTAATAAATTAAACAAATTTTATCAAGTCATTTCTGTTTTCCACATGATGGCAATTGGTGAGTGATCTCTTCCTGTCTTTAACTCCATGAGCATTTCACTGTAATTTCTCTCTCTTGTCCAGCTGAGGAGGAGACTGATAGAATGGCTTTGGTGGGCACTTGATGTCCAGTCAAGATCAACCCACTATAGATACCTTGATGAGTCCTCCTATGCAGTGTTTTGCATATGTTTTAATCTGATTCTATTCAGTTTTGTAATGCAGAAGTGGTTATTAAAGTATTTATGCATTGTCAATTTAAATTTTTTAAAGACACTTGTTACTGCTTTTTTAAGCAATAGCTGTGTCATTACAGAGACCATCAAAATAGGAGTCACTCTCTGAGGTAAATATTTACTTTCTCAAAAAAAAAAAAATTGTGGTTGCTGTTGTTTCTCTTTTTCTTAACTTCCTTAATGTTTTGAATTCATATTTCCTAATACTGTGAAATGAAAATGCTAACAATATCAGGTCAGAACAGGAGGTCTTTTACTTACTGTTTATACAATTAAATATTCAAGCGGACAAAACCTGAGTTATGTTTTGAGAAGGTCCGTAGCAGAAAATATCCTTAGTAGAGGGTTGTGGCCCCTACAAATTATGAAACTGTATCTCATGGAAGAGGATTTGTTTTCATCAGTTTCAAGAGAATATCAGAGGAAAAACCAGGCCAGCCCTTGTTATGTAAGGGTTGGTTGTCTTTTTATCATTTCATATATGACTTTCTAGCTAATATTTGATCCTTTCCCTCATTTTCTTCTCTGTTCTCTTTTCTGGAACAATAAGACCCAAATGTAGCACTATATCTTTTTTCCAGAGAATCACAATTCATATAAATAGAGATATTAATAGGACTGAGGCATTAGCTGAATTTTTGATCCTTTTACGGTTTGTTTGGTTTTTTCCAAGTTAATTTTTGAAACTTTTTCTACTACTCTTTTCAAGCAGTGTCTAAAACAATTATTAACTCACTATTTTGGTCACTGATTTGGGAAAAATTATAACAGTAATATGAAATACATTTATAATAATGACAGTAGTAACAACAACAATAATAATGACTAGTTAGTAAAACATTAGAATTAGCAATAGTAGCAATAGTAGCAATAATACAAAATAAACACACATCTCACACAGGTTGAAAAGGAATAATGAAATCAGCACAGGATCTCTTCATTTCATGAAACATCAACACAATCACTTCCAGGCTGTGTAATTTATATAGGTTCCCTTTTTGTCCTGTTGGGGCCATTTAAAATCTGCAATGCTATACTGTGTCCTTAATAAGCAAGACACTGATTATTAAGGAATGGAAATGAAAGGCTCTGTCTATAAGGAAAAATGTTTGAGGGGGAAATAAGAAAAATAAAACAACAACAAATATACACAAATAAAACCAAAGAAATATATGATGGCAAATAAGTTGCATTGGACAGTGGGATAAGTTCTCTGCACAAGTAGTTAATGAATTTGCCTACTGGTTTTTGTCAGGTCAATTACAATTTTTTACTTGTTACATTTTCTTTACAAAATGCAGGTCTTGCATTTGTTACTGAGGGAGCAAATATCTTATTTTGAGACTTCAGAGACTTTGAAAATGTAACCTGAATTTTCCAGCCTTTCTCCTTGTCATTAAAATTGTTACCATCACATTTGTTTCCAAACCAGTTTATTATAAATTGCTACTAAGTTTCTGATTCTGTCTCCCTGTCAAGGACAACTGAAATCTGATTTTCATTAAGTGCTGCAGCAGGTCATTTTGAGGTATTAGTCTTTTCAATTCTGAAACAAAAAGGAATTTTCTGTATTTTTAACTTTTTTTTTCAATCTTTCCTCATCATGAATCACAAAAAGCAACTGAAGAAAAGTATTGAATTTGAGTGTAAGGCACAGTCCAATTATTCCTGCCAGCGTGTTTTCTTGTAAGACTGTGTCAATGAATGACTGAAAGAATGACGACACAAGGGATTGGTAATGACATCTAAAATCTTCTCAGGCTCACAGTTCCACCCCACTAGAGCTCAGTAGAATTCAGTTAATTCCTACACGTACTTTGGTTCAAGAAAGCAGTTCTCTGAGTCTGCCCCTGAAGATGAATGGCCTCATCACATTTAAATATTTCTCATTTTTAAGGGTAGTGTTAGTAGAGGGAATGGGGTGGACCCATATACACAGTGTGGGAGCCTGGAGCTGTCCCAGCTCCCAGGTTCAGCTGCCTGTACCAGCCATAAGATGACTGAACATCCCAGGGACAGCTTGGGACTGGGCTGTCTTCTAGGTGTTGGTTTCTGCTTCATGGGTTGGCCAGAGGACAGCCAGTCTGCTTCCTGCTCCAGGTGCCTGGGGAAGCACACTGCAGCAGTGTCAGGGACTGAAACAGTTCATGTCTCAAACATTGATATAAAGTTTTGCTCATTTTTAACAAAAACTGTATATAGAAGCTATAACCAAAGAAGCCTCCCTGAACATCCCTGACTGGGACTTTGGACTGAAAGTCAAACTGCTGATTAAATAAAGGGAAATCCATTGTTCAGTCATCTCAGAGGAAAGGAAAGGTGTGCATCCACCAAAAGGCCAAAAGTACCAGCTGTGCTGAGGATCATCCTCTGCTGAGTTTAGGGTGGGGGAAAGCACAGCTCACAGAAGCCAGGT
>VZTR01003001.1:36591-55999 GCA_013400775.1 Chaetops frenatus
TCCTTTCCCGAGAGCCTCGCCAGGACACCAAGATCCACTGCTCAAGGGGGTTTGTGAAAGTAAAACTTATTTTTCTCCCATCCCTCCCCGTCCCGGCTGTGTGGGGGGGAATCCACCACACCATTGCCACGTGCTCCCCGAGCTTGCGCCACCAGCGCCCCCTGCCGGCTGTGACTGTCACTGCATCAGAAGTGCCTGCGAGCCAGCAGGCTCTCACTGGGTTCCTGCTTCTGTTTGTTGTTAGTGCCATAATAGCTGTTGTTTGTTTGTTTTATTATAAATGCTAGTAAAGAACTGTTATTCCATTTCCCATATCTTTGCCTGTGAGTCCCTTAATTTCAGAATTATGATAATTCGGAGGGAAAGGATTTGCATTTTTTCCATTCCAAGGGAGGTCCCCTGCCTTCCTTAGCAGACACCTGCCCTTCAAACCAGAAGGGCATTCTGTGCTTTTTTGGAGGGACCTTCACCACCAAGAAGAGCAGCTGGAGAGGATCAACGGAGCATCATTGGGATCTATGGAGTGGTGATATTTTCCTTATTCTGTCCCTGTTTCTCTCTTTCTGTCCCTCCCACCTATTTCTTTCTTTCTTTCTCTCTTTCTCTCTCCCCTGTTTACTATCCAATACTATCAAATAAACCCCATACTATTGTCACTGGCATATGGTCTTGTTTGTAATTTGGGCAGGGGCATTTCTAAGAACCTTAATAACAATCGGATTGTGACAAGCATGCACATCATGCACAGCTACAGAAAGGTCTGAGCATTACTCCCCTGTAATTGTCAGAGCGAGGCGTACCTGCCTACCACCCTGGGAAGAAAGTTTCCCCTGACAGGACAGCAGCATGCTGAGGGCTCTTATCCAGCCATCCACTCCTTAGATAGAGATGTAACTATAGAAATATAAGAAAGAGGACTTCATCACTCTGTCTTTTAGACTGTGCAATCCCTTATCACCTTCCTATTTTACTCCTGCATTTTGGGCAGGGTTGTATTAGCACCAAACAAGGCAGGTTATTGGTCCTTCTTTACTACAAGGCGTTTATAAGGAGAGTTGATCAATATTCATGGGCTTGTTTAAAACCTTTTTATTCCATTTTAAATGGCCTTTGTCTTCAGGGTCAACCTTTCTCTGAAGAAGGCTTTTAAGACTTATCTGTGCATATTTTTTCAAGTTTTTGCGGAAAAAAATGAAATAGTACACAGTGCTATTCAGCAAGGCCTCAGTGTCCTTTCCAAAGGAAGGCAGCTTTAGGGGGCTAAACAAGGAAAAAATAGAATAAATGGAAAATATGAATTTTAAATTTCTGAGTTGCTTTTCCACAATTTATTATTGAGGTTTGAAAGAATATACTAGAACAGACATAGAGATATGAGACTTTTAAAATGTTTTTCATGTATCACCTTTCTACTTGCCCTGTATATTTTTTTTATCTCTTCAAATGCTTAAAGAAATTTGTGTAGGTGCTTACCTGAGAATACATATTTATTTATTCATATATATATATATATATATATATATATTTGAAATATATATAGTATGTTCAGTGCAAAATCCTAACAATTTGCTTACCTTTCAGTCTCCTAGTCTTTGCCATCACTATTTTTATGTGGTTTGTTATGTTGAAGTTGAAATACTGCCAAGAGCTCTATTCAATTTTATTATGGTAAAGCAAATTACTACATGTTTTTATCTGGTTTGATCACAGCAATGTTGAGGATTGCCTGGTTTCTTTTCCTTATTTTTTTTATGTTCTCTACCAAATCCCAGAAGCTGAAATTTGGGGGATGTGCATATGACATTTCAGAACAGATTTCACAGCTGAGCTAGAGAAAGATATGCTTCGGGTTTGAAAGAATATAAGATTCACACAGGCATCAAAATAAGAGAGAGATGAGAGAGAAATAGGCAGGAATATGGCCTTGAAGACAAGAAAAAGGATTTTGAGAGTGATTGTGGAAGGAAGTCAGAAGCCAGTGTGGCACTCAGGTAATGGACTGATATCATGGGGAGAGGCCATGAAGAAAAAGCTTCTAGCTATAAAGTGTTAAGACTTAAGGGAGGCAAAGATGTGAGAGTTAAGAAAGAATAAGTCTGCAGGGGAAGAAAGGACTCAGAGATTGACCAAAGATTAACAATAGGGGAGGTGAGAGGCAGCTGGACTTTGATTGAGATAAAGCATTGAGAATACCCCCTTTACCTTTGCTTGCTCTGTCTTTTATGCTCTCTTCTCACTTACCCCAAGCAGAATTTTGTCTTGAAATGAGAGATTTCATGTGGTGTGTGAGCTTATATTGCTGACATTATTTGTAAAACTCTAGATCATTAGAGTGGGGATTTTCAGTGCAAGAAGATGCACTAAATATTATCATTTTCTCAACAAAGTAATATAATTAAGTAGCAGACTGAAACAGGGAGCAGTACTTCCAACTAGACAGACTTAGAAAATTCAGAACTTAAAGAGAAGTATGTAAGCCTCCCCAGTTTAAATCTGTGTATCTCCCTGACTTAGGTGGGGGGATGAAGGGAGAGTACAAATTTATGAGCTAATCAACAGATTTTATGTGCTTTTCTTGCAAGTAATTTTGCTTGCGAAGACATGTGCAGACTCCTTTGCAAAGGCTGTGGCCAGATGCTTGCCAGACTCATTTATTTTCCTGAGTGTCAAGTCTTCAGCCAGGCAGTCATATACAACAACACACATTATTTCATATCTCTGGCAAGAGCATGGATTGAAATCTCCCAGTTTCCATTAATCATAATATAATTCACAAACTGTTCACCACAGTCATTAATCGAATTTATATGTGCAGTGCAATTTGAAAAGGGTAAATTCATGTATCTTATTTGATTAGTCATGCTAAGTGCAATAATATGAGATCTTTAAATTTTTCCTCTTTGTAGATAGTTTTCACCAGTGCAAACTGATCACTGTGGCCACCAGAGCCTTAGAGAAAAGAGCATGTTGCTTTTTCTACTGGAAAAAGGGAGAAGTGATGATATAACAGCCTGCTTCCTAACAGATTGTCTAATCCTTATATTATAATTTATCCCTTGCTGAGAAATTTGTATATTTATGTAAGCTTCACTCATTCCAGGTAGTCAGCTTTGATTAAAGGTTTCTCTGAGAAAGATTTCTTAACAAATTATTTCTATTTATATTCTATAACACCCTGTGGTTACTTTATTTTAAAAAATTATGGTATTAGTTAATTTCATTTTAAATTAAATTTTAAATTCTAAGCTTTTTCAGTCATTTTAATGTTCTTAACTCAGAGGAAAAGCTCAAACAGATGTACTTTGATGCCATCTGGGTTTGGGTCTATTTTACATTGACCTACCAGCCATGCATTTGAGAGTTTAGTCAAGAAATATTGTCAAGCCTTCAGAAAGACAAAGTAGGTGGAAGACTTTATTAACCTTCTTGATAGGTCAGATGTAAAAGATGCAGAATATTTAAATTTATTTATAATAGCATTTGTCTGGTACTTTTGAAGAAGGAAAACTGGTAACCTTTCTCCCCCACTCAATTTACTGCTTCAGTAAGTTTGTAGAAATAGGTTCCCAGTGAGCAGAAACACACAAGTGTAAAATTTCCTGAATCTTCAGAAAAGAACCTGGAAAGAAAGTTATATTGTAATATATTGAGTCTAACTAGATTACGCTTAATCACCCTAAGTGGCAACCACATCCTTACATCTTAAAAGGAATTTACTTGGATCACATCAAAGTAACAATCCTAAGTGAAGATTGATCTGTGTAACTGTGATCCCTGTACTTTTCTGCTTGTCATGTTTTAATCCCATAAACTATGAAGATGCAAGAAACAGATCAGCTGCCTGGTTACATTTTACCTGGTTATACTTACTCATATGATCTTCATTTCTGCTTGACAGCAGGTAGCCTATAATTTTATCAAGGATGAGAACACTAAGCAAGTAAAACCAGGAGATGCAGGCTAAGTTCTTAAAAATAGAATGACCTCTTTATTTCTCATGCATTTCTCCTCTTCTGCTTAAATAGCTTACTATCCATCAAGTTAGGAAATTAAGTGGTCGAGAGATGAATCATGCCTCTTGCAGGTACTAGAAATATATACACTTGAGACATAAGGTTATTAACATGTCTGCATGCTACTTATTCTTCTAAAAAGAGTGAAGAAAATCTGCTCAAATACATTGGTGGTTATGAAAGCCCAGATTAATTAATAAGCCTTAATCATTTACTATATAAGCTAAATAGCAAAATGTAGGTTTAAATTTTTATATACTGATTTTATTTCCTGAGTAAAACACTAGTTCCCTCAATATTCACTGGTGGACTGTCTTGGAGGTACTGAAAGATGATGGATATATACTCTAGAGATGTTAGATTATTAAAACCGTGGAAAAGGGATGAGCCTGAAGCCATGACCATTGTTATTGCCTGTATCTTCATGGGCCTTTGGATTCCACTTCTCTCAGTTGTACCTCTGCTGCTTTATGTCTTTGAAAGCAGTTGCCTTGTAACTTTTCATTTTCTCCTGATCTAAAATCTTTTTTCCCCTTGTCTATGCTTCTCTATTCTTTTTTTTTTTTTTTGGGGGGGGGTGTTGTTTGTTTGGTGGTTTTTTTTCTTTTTTCTTTCCTTGTCTCTACTTGTTAACCTTTTGCAAACCTTTAAGTTGGAAAAGGAAGACCTTGACATGGTATTCTCCTATACAGCTACATCAGTGACTAAAGAAAGAAAAAGAAAAAAGAATGATTGTCCTCTAGTTTTTTACATTAACACGGAAGGTAACATATAAATTAAGCCTAAATCAGCTTTGGTTTGTTGGGATTGTTCCCTTGCATTTTCTTCTTTATTCTTTAATGGATGTCTGTGCAATTGCATTCAGATTCTGAGACTTATGCTTAGGGAAAACCGATACAGAATAGTGGATTTTTGGCTGAAGAAATTTCAAAGTTTTAGAAAATTTGAACAAAGCCAAAACAAGCAATCCTATTGATGCAGAAGATGAGGAAAAGGGGCAGTTAAAGCCAATGGTGTTACTCCTATATAATATTGGTTACTTCTTTTTTAACTTTCTTTTGTAACTGGCAGAACAGAAGGGTGGCAGAACAGAGGCTATATGTCTTACCTAAGTAAGATGTTTTAGGCTGTGAGTGGGTCTCTATCAAACAGATTGATTTCTCTTGTCATGTAGCTACTTTACAGCCATCCTTTCCACCATACGGTGTCCAAAATAAAGTATTTGATTTGTATCTACACTACTTAACCATCATGTGATGCCTATGTACATCTTGCAGATTCTACAAAGAGCCCAGAACCAGATGCAGGAGATGTATGAGGCTCTGGCTAGGATAAGATCTTGGATCAGGGCAAAGAAGTAATTCTATTCTACCCACAGGACTATGGCAATATCTTTGAACAGCATGATGTTGCCATATGAGCAGCAATTGTTAGTTTAGAGCTGTCCCACCAAAGAACTGCTCTCTTATGCTGTTTTATTCTTCACATTTACTGTAGAGGGAATTAACTGTTTTCTAAGTTATAAACCTCTGATAAATCCTTATCAATGACATTCTTATTACTTCTTTATCTGTGTGGACATGAACACATGTAAGGCACTAGAGTCTAAAAGTACAGTATCATACAAGAAAGAATGGGATACTCATCAACAAGCAGATATTAGCTAGATAGCAGATATTAGCTAGATAGCAGCATTTAAATTTTATGTGTTAAAGAAATTACCATCTTTGTAAAACACTTTTTTAACCTTTTCCTATGTTAGGATAGGATCCTTATGGAAGCAATGCTAAGGCATATGCAACAAAAGAAGGTGATCTGAGACAGCCAGCATGGCTTAAGTAAGGGCAAATCATACCTGACCAATCTGGTGGCCTTTTGTGTGGGAGTGACTGCAATGGTAGACAAGGGAAGACAGAGTGGTGTCAGCTACATGGAATTCTGTAAGGANCCTTTAAGTTGGAAAAGGAAGACCTTGACATGGTATTCTCCTATACAGCTACATCAGTGACTAAAGAAAGAAAAAGAAAAAAGAATGATTGTCCTCTAGTTTTTTACATTAACACGGAAGGTAACATATAAATTAAGCCTAAATCAGCTTTGGTTTGTTGGGATTGTTCCCTTGCATTTTCTTCTTTATTCTTTAATGGATGTCTGTGCAATTGCATTCAGATTCTGAGACTTATGCTTAGGGAAAACCGATACAGAATAGTGGATTTTTGGCTGAAGAAATTTCAAAGTTTTAGAAAATTTGAACAAAGCCAAAACAAGCAATCCTATTGATGCAGAAGATGAGGAAAAGGGGCAGTTAAAGCCAATGGTGTTACTCCTATATAATATTGGTTACTTCTTTTTTAACTTTCTTTTGTAACTGGCAGAACAGAAGGGTGGCAGAACAGAGGCTATATGTCTTACCTAAGTAAGATGTTTTAGGCTGTGAGTGGGTCTCTATCAAACAGATTGATTTCTCTTGTCATGTAGCTACTTTACAGCCATCCTTTCCACCATACGGTGTCCAAAATAAAGTATTTGATTTGTATCTACACTACTTAACCATCATGTGATGCCTATGTACATCTTGCAGATTCTACAAAGAGCCCAGAACCAGATGCAGGAGATGTATGAGGCTCTGGCTAGGATAAGATCTTGGATCAGGGCAAAGAAGTAATTCTATTCTACCCACAGGACTATGGCAATATCTTTGAACAGCATGATGTTGCCATATGAGCAGCAATTGTTAGTTTAGAGCTGTCCCACCAAAGAACTGCTCTCTTATGCTGTTTTATTCTTCACATTTACTGTAGAGGGAATTAACTGTTTTCTAAGTTATAAACCTCTGATAAATCCTTATCAATGACATTCTTATTACTTCTTTATCTGTGTGGACATGAACACATGTAAGGCACTAGAGTCTAAAAGTACAGTATCATACAAGAAAGAATGGGATACTCATCAACAAGCAGATATTAGCTAGATAGCAGATATTAGCTAGATAGCAGCATTTAAATTTTATGTGTTAAAGAAATTACCATCTTTGTAAAACACTTTTTTAACCTTTTCCTATGTTAGGATAGGATCCTTATGGAAGCAATGCTAAGGCATATGCAACAAAAGAAGGTGATCTGAGACAGCCAGCATGGCTTAAGTAAGGGCAAATCATACCTGACCAATCTGGTGGCCTTTTGTGTGGGAGTGACTGCAATGGTAGACAAGGGAAGACAGAGTGGTGTCAGCTACATGGAATTCTGTAAGGACTTAAACACAGTCCCATATAACATCCTTATCTCTAAATTGGAGAGATATGGGTTTGAAAGGTGGACTATTCTGTGGGTAAGGGGATGGATGGATGGATGGATGGATGGATGGATGGATGGATGGATGGATGGATGGATGGATGGAGCAAAAGAATTGTGTTCAACAGCTCTGTCCATGTGGAGGCTGATGATGAGTGGTGGTCCTCATGAGGGGCTGAGTCTACCAGGGCTCATTGAAACTGGTGCTCTTCAGTATCTTCATCAATGACATGGACAGTGGGATCAAGAGCACCCTCAGCAAGTTTGCAGGTGTCACAAAGCAGAGAGCAGTCCAGTTGAAAAGACAGTATGTGATGCCCTACAGGGAGAACTGGACTGCCTTGAGAACTGGGCTCACAGGAATCTCATGAAATTCATCAAGTCGAAGTGCACGGTGCAGCACCTAGGTCACATCAGTTCCAGATATGAATATAGACTGGGAGATGAACTCATTGAAAACAGTCTTGTAAAGAAGGACTCATGGTTTCTGGTGAAAGAAAAGCTGGACATGGCCCAGCAGTGTGTGCTTGCAGCCCAGAAGGCAAACTGCATGCTGGGCTGCATCAGAAGAGGGATGACCTGCAGGATTAGAGAAGTGATTCTGTCCCTCTGCTCTGGTAAGATTCCACCAGGGAGTAATATGTCCAGCTCTGGCATCTTCAGCAAAATAAAGATGAGGATCTGCTATTTCTTGAGGCCCATAAAGTTGGTCAGGGGGTGGACATTGGCCAGAGGCCTCTCCTATGAAGACAGGCTGAGGACAGTGGGAGATTGCTCAGCATGGAGAAGAGAAGACTCCAGAGTGGTCTCATTGCAGCCTTCCAGTACTTAAAGGGGCTGAGAAAAAGGAGGTAGAGAAACTTTTTATACCACAGATAGTGATAGGAAAATAAGGAACGATTTTAAATTAAAAGAGAGATTCTTCACTGTGAAGGTGTTGAGGCACTGGGACAGATTGCACAGAGAAGTTGCGGATGTTCCAAACTTGGAAGTGTACAAGGCCAGGTTGGATCAGGGCCCTGAGCAACCTTATTTAGTAGGTGGCATCTCTGCCTGTGGTTGAAACTAGATGATCTTCAAAGTCCCTTCCAAACCAAATAATTCTATGATTCTGTCCTTTTTTTTTGCTGAGCTCAGATTGCCATTTGCCCAGTGCTGGGAGCTTGGTGGTATTCAGAAAAATCCTGTCACCGTACAAGTGCAACAAAGCTCCTCTTCTTTCCTTCTGGGTCTGTTGCTCTGCTGGGACTGGTGCTTGTTAAAAAAAAAAAAAGTGAAGAAATAAGACTCAAACAGATTTTAGAGGGGTGAAGGGGAAAATGAATCCCACTTACACCTACGTAAGAACCCTACAGACTCCTTACCCTTTTATTCTTTGTTTAATCACAATCCAACTAAGACAAATCTTAAAGGGAGAGAACCTTACTTTATAGGGCATGAAGCCAGATGTAGGCAAATTTAGTCTGCTGCCAGCAATAGTGACAGATAAAATACACTTCCCAAATTTTTATGCATGTCTGGTACAAAGAAAACAAAAGACAATTTAGCTGATTCCCAGACTGCAGAGCTGTCCAATCTGCTGTTAAAAAACATAACTGTGTCTAAAATCAATTAATATTTTTGTTTTCAGTGTGAAAAACTATTTGTTCTGGATGTTAAGCGGCTGTCAACAATCACAAGCATTTTTGAGTTCAGCCAGAAAGCATGCATCTTCTCAAAAGTGATGGCTAATGCAGCTATTGTGCTACACTCATGACAATGACTGAAATAAGGTCTTGTGATTCTGAAACGCAGACAAAAGAAGAAAAAATTTTTAGAAGACCTAATATCAGAATAAAAATACCTTAGTCAGGCAAGCCTATCCTCCAAAAATTCTGATCCTAAAATATATATTGATAATGATTATTTGGATTACTTAAGCTTCCAAAACTTCAGATGGAAATGTATAAAAATCAGTTATCAAAATCTCAGCTGCTTTTAGATTTCCTCTTAGTTGAAATCCTAGATACTAAGCTGACTACAAAACAACAGATGTTTTCGTCTCCGTGAAGTTCCCTGACCTCAGCTGGGATTTGTTATGCTGCACAGATTTGTGTCCTTAAGGCCATTTGTACAGGGGAGCATCTGAAAANTTTTTATTTTTTTCTTCTTTCTTTCTACCTCACTTCCTCCCACGCCCCTAAAAGAAAGGTGCACTCAGGTAAGCAACTGCTATGCCACTCAGGTTCACATTTACTTTGTCAACTAAAACAACTCACATCAAAACTCAGACATCATCTTTAAAGCACTTAAAATATTCACCTGCAAAGCAGTGTTTTATGTTTACATTATACACCTGAAACTCATATTGTGGTCATATAACAACGGATCCATTCTGGTCTATTAATGCTTTAAAAAAGTTTAATGGTACCTTGGGGTTCTTAATCTGTCAGGGACCCTCAATGTGCAGTTGCTGTAGTGTGAATCTGAAAAGGTTTCGATGTTTATTCTGAGTTTACAAACAGCTGTATGCTCCTAACTGGGAAAAAGTGTTGCTCAAATGAATATCTCTGAGCTCTTAGTAGCACACCTCTATATTACACCTGGTAGTACATCTCTACCTTATTTTAAATACAACTCATTATTGCTTTCCCATACAATTCACATGAAGATAAAAATTGTCTTGAAGTCCTTGTTTTAACATTTGCTAACTGTAACTAAAACAGTAAATTTGAACAGTGGCAAAAATGTACATTTTCTTTTAATGCAGTTGATCTGTGACTATTACTTGCTTTTAGCTGAAACTGTAGTGTTTGCAATACAAGAGGAAGTTGCTGTAATACCAAAGCCCAGGATAGATATGTTTGCACTTTTAGCTTATGCTTATGAAAGACACACATATACACACACACACACACACATTAAAATGTGAACATTCAGCATTTTTAACAGATTATACTTCATTCACTTCTTTGGTTGTTTTTATTTTGTTTGCTTTTCCAGATTATATTTTTCTTTTGAAATATATAGTGGATTTTAATTTATGAAATCTTATTGAAAAGTTAGTACAATATGGTATTTTGGTACCTCTGTTCCCAATAGCTCTAATGTTCTTAGACAGTCAGCAAGATGCCTGGCTGTCTGCAACATGAATAACTGAACATTCCTTGAGAAGAAGGGAAGGCATTGCACTGCTGGAATTGCATAAAGAAAGTCTTTAGCAATATGGAAAAGCTCTGGGACCTTGGATGTCAGTTCTGGGAGAGATGAATTTGTAGGTAGAGCAATCTCTCTCCTCAAACTGACATCTGAGATCCCAGAGGCTTTCTTGGTAATACTGAGGATTTTCTCTTTTTCATGATTTTCCAACATTATAATGCCCACTGTGTGTAAGATTCTGAAAAATTTCACACTTGAAGCAATAATGACAAACTTGGGCTTGAGAAAATGCCCACCCCCTTTCAGTATTACTGAAAAACTTTTTGATTTAGCAGTAATTCACTTAAGAAAACTGGAAGAAGCTCTTTGTAATGAAGGGCAAAGGAGAGCAGAGTCCAAAACCAAATGGCTACATTTGCTTTTACTGAAACCTCTTCTATGTGTTCAGAATGAGTAAATGAGTCAGTCTTGAAAAATAAGCTACAAAGTCTCCATACATCTAAATTAGACAGTACATCATCATTTTTATGTCTCCTTTTCATTTCACTTATTACAGTAGCTCTCATATCATTACCTACAGTTCTCAAATAAATTGCCTACGCCTACACATATTTTTCAGAAAATTTTTTGAGTTTCCTGAGTTCCCTTTCTTAAACACAACAGTCAGTCTGAGTCTATATTTGCTATTAATTTGAATGGAAACTTTGCTTTGTCTCACCGATTAGGGATAACTTTACTGTCTCAGCCCAACCAAGACTTTCACTTGAATGGAGAAGAATGTCCACATAACAATCCTTTATCTTTCCTCCACATATCATACTCTAATACTCAGGGCCTTATATATTTGTCTTTGCAGAAGTATGTCCCTTAAGGAAGCTTATAATAGGACAATTTGATTCGGAACAAATTTGGGGATTAGAAAATCACAGAATCACAGAAGGATTGGAAGGGACCCTCAAGGATCATCCATTCCAAATCATGGTCCTGCACAGCACCATTGCCAAGAGTCACACCATATGCCTGAGAGCATTGTCCAAATGCTCCTTGAACTCTGTCAGGCTGGCGCTGTGACCACGTCATGGGGAGCCTGTTCCAGTGCCCAACAAACCTTTGGGTGAAGAACCTTTGTCTAATATTCAACCTAAACCTCCCCTTGCACAGCTTCAGGTCATTCCTTCGGGTCTTGTCATTAGGCACCGCAGAGAAGAGATCAGTGCCTGCCCCTGCTTTTTTGCTCCCAAAGAAGTTGTGTTCAAGGTGAGGCTGCCCCAGGGCAGTGCAGAGCAGAGCAGGACAATCCCCTCCCTTGCCCAGCTGGTGATGCTGTGCCTGATGCCCCCCAGGACAGGGTTGGCCCTCCTGGCTGCCAGGGCACTGCTGACTCATGTTCAGCTTGCCACTGACCAGGACCCCAGGTCCCTTTCCATGGCACTGCTCTCCAGCCTCTCATTCCCCAGTCTGTCCATACACCCAGCACTGCCCCATCCCAGGTGCAGAATCCAGCACTTGCCTTTGTTGAATTTCATGTGACTGGTGATTGCCCAGTCCCCTGATTTGTCCAGGTCTCTCTGCAGGTCCTCCCTGCCCTCAAGGGAGTCAACAACTCCTCCCAGTTTTTTATCATCTGAGAATTTGTTTACTATCCCTTCCAGACCTGTGTCCAAGTAATTTATGAAGATGCTGAAGAGCACAGGGCTGAGGATGGAACCCCATGGAACCCCACTAGTGACAGGTCCCCACTCTGATGTCACTCCATTCACTACAACCCTTTGTGCCCAACCTGTGAGCCTGTTGCTCACACTTTGCAGGATGTGCTTATCCTGCTCTGAGCTGGACATTTTATCCAGCAGGATCCTGTGAGAGACAGTATTAAAATCTTTACTGAAATCCAAAAAGATTGCATCAACTGGCTTCCCTTGATCAATCAGGTGAGCTACATTGTCATAAAAGAAAATTAGTTTTGATAAGCGGGACCTTCCTCTCATCAAGCTGTGCAGACTGTGACCAATGACTGCGTTGTCTTTCAGGTGTTTTTCAACATCTCTCAGGATTAATCTTCTCCATAACATTGCCAGGCATTGAAGTGAGACTGACAGGCCTGTAGTTTCCAGGACCCTCCTTCTTGCCCTTCTTGACAAACAGGGCACTATTTGCCAGCTTCCAGTCAGCTGGGACCTCTCCGGTTTCCCAAAACTGCTGAGAAATCATTGAGAGGGTTCTGCAATGGAAAGGTAAAAGTTAATATTAGTGGAAATTCTCAGAGTGTGCAAATCTGTCCAGCTAAGGATCTCAGCTTCCTTAACTATTAAAAAGCACTGATGTTGCAATGTCCTTCTTCAAGTGCATAACTCTAAAAGGAGCATCTTTCAGTATTGTGGCGGAATAGTAAAAAAGGTGACTTCACAGATTCTTTAGAGAGATAACCCTGAGGATCTTCAGTAATAATTGAACTACTTACTGTAAAATTCTTAAAATTACATGAAACTCGATTAGTATCATAAAGAGCAATACTAAAGCATCCCATATTTTTCAGATTAATTTAAAAAAGATTCTATTGGCACTGATTCACCATATATAAACTGCCTTTTTAAAAAATTTGTTTGGTGGTGGAATAAATAACGAAAACATATCTGCCTGTCACTTGAAAGAAATAATTAGATAGCAAAAAGCTGGAAAAATTATGAGATGGGAAGAGGCCATCTTCCAGTTCAATCGTTTAACCAGACTTTTTCTTTTCTTCTGGATTTTCCTGCCAAGCTGGAATATTGTGTTTTTAATATGTAATATATTGTACAGTAACATCAGTCAGTGTTCACGCTGAATATGGAATCTTTAAAATATCACATGTGGATACATAACAATGTACTATTAAAATATATTGATAGTCTCTTCAAAAGCATCATTCTCTCTCTGTGCAAATGACTAAGTGAATCAATTATTTCAGATCAGCTGTCAAATAAGTGGAAAGAGTAATTTCATTTCATTATAAAACAGTGCTGGCAGATTTAGTTAATGTGGCATTTTTCTCAGGGAAATAACCAGAAGTAAAAGTTTATTTCAGGTACAGAAGCATATTTTATTGGGCCGAAAAGATTTTATTTATTTTATATTATTTTTAATCAATTTTTATGCTGTTCATGTTGTTGTTATTTTGTATTTACTTCATTAAAACCCAACAACTAAACTGTGAAGATATTCAAGTTTTCTTCACAAGCAAACTATTCTTGTTGAAATCCTTGAAAGAACTTTATATGATTTTGGAAATTACTTAAATCCTACCTTTCACACACCCCAATATAGATTTATTCTGAGGAAAAAAGTACTTTGTGAAAAAATACTAATAAGTACTTCCCTTCTAGTGGTTGAACACTGATTACATCTGTTCCTAGCAGAAGGATAGACAGCACAAAAAACCTCCTTCATATGTTGCTGAAGTATCAGTGTAGGTTAAGTTCAAATGCTAAAGTCATCCCTCACCTAATGCTTTTGAAGTCACTTAAACCATGATCAGGTTTTAGCCATGGTGGATACAGAGGCAGTTGTGCTTTGATCTCACAGCTTTTCATTACTTGGAAGTTCACAGTGTTTAGTGTGCCTGTAGCATGGTACGAGAGAGTAAGTACCGCTCTCTCACCCAGCACATTCAAGAAGTTTTTACTCTTATACTCAGGCAGCTCTATTAACTTCAGTGAGACTGGCACAGCTGAAAAGAGAAACTAGACTAGGAACTACCCTGTTGCTCATACTTACCTTAGTTGCATGTATTTATCTATGTCTGTAAAATGCATCACATAAAAATGTACAGCCTGCTCAACAGTGATATATAGTGCCAGTTTAATGCAGTGCTTTGCACTTTGCATTCCTCCCTCCAATTCCCATTATAGGTGGCCATCACTAAACTTGGATTCAAGGTAACAAAGATTTTCCTGGCAGCGATGCCTGTTTCTAAGCAGACTCCATGAGTAATTGTGTGGGCAGCTTTCGATTTGCCTGTGGGTCATTCATGATTAGACTGCTGATGAAAAATCTGAGCTACCTTCTCCCTCTGCATGTCATTTCCTTTTAATTCACTCTGATTCAGGGAATATATATACTTTTTTTTTAAAATCTAACTATGAATAAAAATCTGTAAATGCAGTTACTGCAAAAGTACAGAAACAGGCCTGTTGTAAGATAGTACAGGAATATGTGTAAAATGCTACAGATGTACAGGTTTCATGAGGATTAGGATATCCCCAATGTTTCATGTCTATCCTCATGCTTTTATTTTGATGTACACAGCAGGGGCAAAATACACACATTCATCCTTTGATTATATGAAAGCACACATTTATTTTAGATTAATAGAATTAAAATTATTTTCTTTTTGCAAAAGCCTTGCCTTATAATGTAAAATTTGTAATTTGGAAAGGTCACAATCCTATATTTGGGATTACTGAAATGTTAGTGGATAAAACTCACTTTTCATCCTCAAAGTTTTCATTTGTTACTTTCAATAATAATACTTGCATTTCCATTCTGGTGGGGAAAAAAAAGAAATCCTTGTTTCTTTCAGTAAAACTGACAGAGATAGGAAGCCAGATAATTGCTATGTGCTTGTACCTAACAAAGAGGGACAATAGCAAAATGTAATCTCTTGGAACTAAAACTGAATTTAGTTGTGAGGAATACTGATGTCAGGTGGAAGATGCAGGATGATTTCTGCATTTGTTCTTGACACCATCAGTTTTCAGAGCAGAATGCAGTGCTGTTTGTAAAAAGGAAAGGTTTCTGCCTGGAGCTTATAGGGGTTTTGAGTTAGCTTAGTCGCAGCTGATGTGTGGTTTATAAATAGAAAACTGCTTTAAAAGAGTGTGCCAATGTCAACTCTGCTGTCTGTGGTGTCTCATGGCACTGACAGGGATTCACAGCACCCATCTCAACGTTCTGCTGATCTGGAGTATGGAGTGTCTAAGGGAAGACGTGAAAGCAGGGTAAGGATGGTAGAGTTTCTCATTTATTATAAAGAAAATTAAAAGGAAAGTGTATATATTCAGATTCTACTATAGAATATATTTACAAAGAAGGAAAGACACAAATTGTAGCCTTGAGTCAAATGCAGCACCCATGAGGCGAGTGACAGTTTTACAACTGGATCCTGTTTTCAAGATTTCACCCCTAATTGCACTCTGAAGCACCTAGGAATATAGAGGTCAATGTTTCAGCTTTTCTTATTGATATTTAAGGGTTTTGGCAGCATGTCTTAGGTGCACAGAGTTCTAGTGTTTCCACTTGTTCTGGAAGAGTAATTGGATTAAATCAGAAAGCAGCACTAAAAGCATGATAATTTTAGGTGACTGTTCTGTAATAACCACATGTGAGTGAGCTGTATACTTGCTGTCTGTCTGTTGTGGTATTCTTTAATAGTTAGGTTGGTTTTATATTTTTTCAGTACTTAAAAATGTAATATTTTATTCATAGGAAATCTGCAATCTGGCAATTGCTCAGGACAGGAGGCACTATTGTTTAATGAGCCTTAGAACTTTGCCCAACATACGTTTGAAAATCAAGAAGGAATAGCGTATGTTGAGGGATTCTGCATTGTAACAAGTCTTATGGAAGGGAAAATATTACAATGACACAAAATAAGAAAGTGTATTAAAATGAAAGGAATCCCATGAATATTTAGTCAATAACACTAGTCACTGCTGATGTGCACTAAGAGCTCCAGAGTACTGAGCAGTATGTATTAGGTGTGGAAAGAGATAGTACATCTTTACACCCTTCAGACTATTTGGCACGAAAAGAATACATTAAAACTTAAGAGGCTGTTCTCAAGTACATAGCACACTGGAATCTCTGTTTGCTTTCAAATTGTTTTGTACAGGATGGGCATAATATTATTAGAGAACTCTGTTCAATATTATTTTTTTTTTCCAAAGTAGGCTTTAATACTAATTTTTGACTTCTTTAGCAACTCTTGACAAGAAAGGGCACCATTCAACATCAAATGGACATTTTGGGTCAGAGATAAAAGGTCAAAAATGTATAGCAATGTCCACTGAATGGAACGAAGATTAAAACTGTAGCAGGCCTAGTTATCTTTGTCTTAGTCTCTATGCTAAGCTTCTGCATTTCAAGATAAGCAGAATTTAATGGGAACCCTCATATTCCTGTTTTTAAAAAAATTATATGTCTTTAACACAGGGTTTTGTTTAGTTTCAGTAGTATTGTTATGTTTTTCAATATCTGTAAAATTGTATGATACAGCTGTTATGCTGAATAAATTTTATCTGGCTTAGACAATTAAATTATTTTTAAAACATTGCTCTTCATACATAAGAACAGAATGTTAGCTATTTAATGAGCCATGTGAGGATTTGAAATTTCTGCTTCTCTAACAATTACGCCTTGCAGTTGTCTATCTGAAAAACAGGGAAAAAATAGAGACAAGAGTAAAGGTTATGCCTTCAACAGAAATATTCCTAAGAGTAGGTACTTCTAATTAACTGAGAAGGAAAACAAAATTAAAAAAAATCAGCTGAAGGACAGACAAAACATGCAAGACATGACTCTGAAAGTAATTTACAAACATTTGCCTTCTGAGTGCCAGGGAATGCAATTCTACAGTATAGTCCAGTACTAAAATGTAAACACCAGTTTAGAAAGAGCAAAAGTTAATAGTGTCAAATTATTCATCTTTTGAAAGGCATCTCTAGTAAATATTCTATAAACTTGGGTCTTGGGATTAACACTTCCGCCCTCACCATACTATACCTGAAGATGTTCCATCTTGTTTCAACATATAAGAGTCTGGTGGGGGCAGTAGGTCCACACACATACATGTTTTATATAATCCTTTTACCTGAATAAACATGCAAGTGTATTTTACAATAAACATATACCATTACATTTCTCACAATAAAATAAAGCCAAATAAGCACAAAAGTGTAAATTTTAAATGAAATAAATATTTTTTCTCGGTGATAAACTATGGAAAATGGGGGGTATCACTCAGTACATATTCTGAAAAATTTCACAGTAAAGTTTCTTTATTTATGCATTGTATCTAAAAGTTTGATCTAGTGGAAAAATTTTTGAAAAAGCCTTGAACTGGATCTGTTCTGTTTGTCCTGTGTAGCAATAGTCTAAAAATTTATAGCAAAATAACTCCCTTTTTTTTTTTTTTTTTNTAAATATTTGAGGTGATAGAATTTATTATGTAAACACAAATACATATTAAATGCTACTTGATCTGAAATGAACAAATTACATACAACCATACTTGTTTCTGTTCTCCATTTTTACACTAGCTTACACTGAGCAAAATCTTTAATGTAATTTCCTGGAAATAAATAAAAGCATGTGTTCTGTAATACAAAGTTATCAAATATGTAAAGTGACAATGGAAATTAGAACAAATGAACCCCATGAACTCAGTAGAGGAAAAAAGATCACATAAACTTTATGTCCATTTTTAACAATTTTGTATTTTCTGTAGACATTGAATAGTGGGGTTATAATGCTTAATTTATAACACCTGCCAGGATATCAATACTAGGTAAGATGCTGGTACTGAAGAGATGATGATTATAAATGTATGAAATTCAATACTAAATGCAATACAAAAAATGATTGATTCTGAATTTTGCCGTCACCTGCTATGCTCTGTATAGCCTCTGGCTTTCTAAACCCATTTGGCAGAGCTATGTATCTTTCTCTTGCGGTGCTGTTAAAAGAATAAACTGGGGAAACCTTCCCTTTCTGTCCCTAAAGCTGGTTTGCTTTTTTTCTTTCAAAGCCGTAGACCAGAGCGTAATTGTTGGGCTTAAAGTAGTAGTGGTGCATTTGCTGGGAGTATCTCTTCTTATATCCCAAAGGTTGACAGGAAAGAGGAAGGGAATTTCAGCACCAACAGTGGCAATGTGTGAGGCAGCCTCCAACACAGGATGGAGGCCTCCAGCAAGAACTCCAGCTCCCCTATGAGATCAGATAACCTGCAGAGAAAGAGGCAGCCAGAAAATACAGAACTCAAATCATACTTCTCTTTCATACAACACTTTTATTAATACTACAATACTTTCTAGTATTGAGATAGTTCTTCTGATTCCAATAATGTGTGAGACTTAGACAGTGTTGCTCATCAAATACATCTAGGTTTTTGGATTGTCAACTAAAACACATACTTACTAATGGACAGATAAGAAATACTTATGCATGTTTGTTAGTATGCGCTTATTTTAAAAAATCTTTTGTTTTACTCCCCTAGTTGCAAGAACATTTGCAGACCCAGTGGGTACAAAGGTACAAACTCCCGAACACATGTAGGTGCTACCTATAATATTTAACCGTAATTTCTCAAATACACTCTCACCTGACTCATCTCTATGACTTCACAGGACATCAGCAATACCTCTGGCCTGCATCTGTAGAGTTGCATAGGTTTTGTATAGTCAAATCATCACACAAAACTGCAGCCAAGTCACCACTCAAACTGAGGTAACCAGGTTCCCAAACAGAGCCCAGTGGGCAGAGACTACCTGAGTCAGGAGTAAACAATGGATGAAAAAGTAGTACTTACACACACAATTTCATATAAAAAGCCTAGAGAGAAGCATATACCTGATTACACATTATGTCTCTTCCACATGAAAGATCCTTCAGTATGAATTCTGGCTTCTAGCTAATGTATAAGCCCAGTCAACTGCATGGTTAGATCTTCTTGTAGATGAGCTGACAAAGAATGAAGCTACAACAACTGAATAAGCTTGTTTCTGTTGTTGCTGCCCAATACAGCACCGGCAAGTATACAGTGCTGATCAACTTCAGCCACTGAGCACAGAAAATCTCTCTCACTCTTCTCAGCTCTGACTGGTGACCGAAATGCAGGAAAGCAACTCACACATCTGAATAGGGAGCTGGTTGGTAAAAAAAAAAAAAGTAAGTAAAAAAAATGTGGAGGACAAACAGAGAAGACTTAGACACACT
>VZTR01003001.1:91503-133774 GCA_013400775.1 Chaetops frenatus
TATTTATTCAGTCTATAGAATTGGGCAATATTTGCTTTTTGAAGTTCTAAACAATGTAGACCATAATGAAATGGCTGGAAAAATATTAAATAAAGCTGTAGATGGGGCCACCGCAAAAGTATTCAGAGCAAGCAAGATCTCCATGAAGTGATTTTTGTGTTGTTGTTTTTGTTGTTTTCTGATGCAGAGAAACAGACGTTTCCCTATTAGCAAGGACAGGGCTAATTTCATAATTAAGGCATGCACAAAATTCACAACTCTGCACAAACACTTTGGTGTTTAAATGTGCAACTACAGCTTGTGTAGATAAACACGAGGTCTCTTGAAAGCAGTCAGCTTAGAAACTAATAGCAGTATACAAGAATAGCTGCCTTACCTTCTTAATTTCTTTGAGCAAATGTAACTCCTGCACTTTGAGACTATAATGCATCAGATATTATCCTCTGAATAGTTCTCCACTATTTCATAACACACTTATTCCAGCATCTATGTTGTCACGGATAGACTGCCAGAAGTTCCAAGGTTTGGAAGATTAGCTGGTTTGACTTTTTCCTCATATGTTTACGTGAACTCCTGTTGCACTTTTGAAGTGCAGAAAACAACTCTCCAGGCTGGAATAGTGCCAGCCTTTCTTTGAAATAAAGTTGGAACAATCTTAATCTTAGACTCCGTGAAATCCTGTTGCCCTATAATGAGTTTTTGAAAATGTAAGTAGTTTCTGTAACAGTAAGGGAATAAACACTAAATGCTGCATATCAAGGTCCATTGTGTTTTGCATAGTAAATAAGATATCTGTGTATTCCTGCACCATGCAATGCAGCTCTATGTAATGAATGTCCAAGCAACCTAGTATGTATATAACGAACTGTGCAGCATCAGATTGAGATATACACTTGGGTCTTGGCACCAGCACAGCCTCCTAACAGGATTATTCGGCTCTGGCACAGCACCATGTTGGCACAACAGTGCTGTTTCTGGTTCCAGATCTGTCCTGTGCTGGGCCAGCTTGAATACCTCTGTATGGGACTGAGTGAGGCAGTATAGATTTGTGTATGTCATGAACCCACTCTTGATTTCCTGTAAGTGCAGCATTCTAAGTGATGTAACAGTTTTGCTGTTATACTGCACCTGATTATAACATATTTATTTATACAAACAGAAATTATTTATTATGTGGTGGCTGATATTGAGCTTCCAGCAAAAACCTCTGCGAAAGGATGTTCCACCCAAACATCAACTTCATTAGAAAGATTCAGCAGAATGAATTAACACTCACCCCAAATGAAGGTGAGTTAATTTCTCATTTACTTAAAAAATAAAAACAAAATAAGAAGGGTGCATTTTTTTGTAATCTATGGCTCTCTCTGTTAACTATGACATGCTTTTTTGGTTATTATTTGGAGTGGAAGCTAATTAAAAGGTTTCACTTCTTTTTCTTCCCTTGGAACAGCTGGAATAATAACATTCCTTAGGGGGAAAAAAATTTTAAGTAAAACCACATGCAGACCATTTTACTGCAGTGATAAAGAAAACATCAGCCAAGGCTACATATTGTGAATAAAACTATGAGCATATAAATAAGATGTCATGAAGCTTTCTGTGTAGTTAATAGCAGAAGATAAAATAATTTTTCAGATAT
This sequence comes from Chaetops frenatus, assembly GCA_013400775.1. Classification (NCBI taxonomy): domain Eukaryota; kingdom Metazoa; phylum Chordata; class Aves; order Passeriformes; family Picathartidae; genus Chaetops; species Chaetops frenatus. The sequence continues at coordinate 93,143 of VZTR01003001.1, forward strand.
CTAACTACTCTAACAGCATCCAGATGCACTTTTTTACCCTCTTTAGGGTAGCTGATACATGACCATAGATGATTAAACTCTATCACATTTACTACATAGTTGGATTTCCTCATAGTTTCCTTTATTTATAATTAGACATAGCACATAGTTATTATGCTATTGATTCAGACTTTTGCTTACCTCACGTTATTATAGGGGCTGCATGCTAAAAGTGAGACCTTGACTAGACCTTCATATACAACTTCCAATCTATTCCTGGTTATCTTATTGACTGGCCATTATGTTTGGATCAATCATCATAAACCTGACTAAATGGCATCATACCCAATTTACCAAGCTGAATGTAAAATACTCCAAGCTTTCCCTAGTTCACAGTGTTGGACAGAAGGAAAGAACTGAGGTGCACAGTTTTGTTCTTGATTACTGAGTTCCACTAAGGTCTGGTATCTATGCCACTTCTCAGTGGATTTTCAGCTGATGAAATTTAGTCTTCTCATACCCTTAAGATTTCTGGCAGTTCTTGATAAAAACGAGACACAAGCATAGTTATAATCAATAGCCTCTAAAGAAACTTCTTTGTAGTTGTAAATGTCCATCAGCAAACAAATGCCAGTGTAACTGAGTGATTAAGTCCTTATATTTGGGGAAGCTGAATTTGGAAGCGTGTCTTTTAAATGTGCAGCTGAACCTATCTGAACCATACTTCTGTTTGTCTTTTGCCAGTTTTGGAGGAAGAAGAGTGAACTTAGACATGCAATGTGCACATAGTGCTATTAAAAACTAGGATTTGCATGACCATTGTTAGTAAGTTGTAAGATTCTTACCTCAAAGGGAGACAGATCAAACAATGTTTTATAATTAAAGAAATGACAGTGACTGAGGTATTAATTTTATTTGAAATATGAAGAAAAATTGTATTTTTATTATTATATCTTCAACTCTTCACTCTTAGCAAGGTCATCTCCTCTTCTAGTGACAATTTCGCAATTCTTCAGTACCAATTTTATCAACACGCAACTACAGAAATGTCCTGCAGGGGAGATTTATGCTTATGCAAAAAATTTGTAAAATATAGGTCTTAATATATTTCAGTTTAATACATGTTTTCAAACAACATTTAAATCCACCAAAAGAGGCCTATTTCTTTCCAATGTTAATTTCTTTATTTGTTTGGCTGATTTCTGAATCTTTAAATTTTGAGATACATAGCAGACAGTAAAGATTGTGGGAGAAAAACAAACCAAAACAACCCACCCAAAACCCCATGTGAAGGAATAATCAAAGGAGGGAATAGCAAATAGAATCAATAATAATGGACTAGTATGAAAGCCCTGCAATTATCAGACATCTACCCTTTTTCTTGTCTTTTATTCTTTTTATTATTACTGACACTCTAAAATGATCAAGGAGTAGGAAGTCTAATAAACTTGAATAAGTGTTTTTTTTCTTTACATTGCTTTTTGCTGGCATTTAGCATCCTGTATATATGTATTTTAAAATGTTTGTCATATCAAAACAATTGAATTCACTTTTTTTCATCAAAAAGTATGTGTTTCTTCCTGTTTTAATTGTGATGCATGTGCTATGAATTTACTCATTATAGGACTATGACATGAAGAAACACCCGTTCTACTGTGGACTGATATAGTGATAATTTAATATAAATAATCCTCCTGGGGTTAAGAAATCAAGCAAATCAAAATAGTGTTGCTATTTTGAAGGCCTATCAACAAGCACTCTTTAACCTTTGTTAAATGCTTCGTGTTTACTATGCATCAGCTTTAAAGATCTAGATAAATGAATTAATTCACCTTTATCCCCTTGAGAAACACTATTGATTTTTATGAAAATGAATTAAACATTCGCTATCAATTAAGTTCTGTGTTTGCTTTTTTAGAAGAGCCATGTTCTTACTAAATGAGAAATTTACCTGCCAGCAAACAAAATAGACTGCTGTGCTGTCCACATATTGGCATACATATTGGATAAAAAAAAACTCAATTACACTCCTGCTTATACTGCACCAAGATTACACATTATGTGCAGAGCTCTTTTTTTTCAAGAAACTAATGCCCAGCTAAATTGCATCATATATCCTAGGTTTCTTTATTGCTTAAACATGTAGAAAATTAAGTTATTGAGAAGTTTTGTCTTGTGAAAAAATAATAAAACATGAAGATAAAAAACTCTTTTTGGCTAGATGTGGTTTACAGTTTATTTTTGCCCACCAACTACATCAGTTCCTCTTCTTTATTATTATTATTTTCTGATTATAAGAAAATTATTTGGACTTTGTATTATGAAAATAATCTTTTCCTAGAGCTGACTTGGCAGCAGTTCTGGAGAACTCTTTGGGACAAGCCTGAGCTCTTCTTCCTATCTTTTCACTCCTTTGATTTACACTGTTAAATGTGATCCTAGATGCCTATTTGCTTCTTATTCCTTTTGAAGTAGTAGTCTGTACAAGTCTGAATTGAAAACAAAAAAACCATATTCCTTTTGAGAGCAGCTGATTAATACAAAAACATAGCCTGGAAAGAGACAACATCTTTCCAGAGCAATAAATATATTAGATAAATGACACAGCTCTTATAAGAAACAGGGTAGTAGTATAACCCCTAGGAGTGACACATGAAAAGAATAGAAGTAAAATCTTTTGGGATGATTATGCACTGAAAATGGACACTTACATAGACTGTATTCAGAACTACTAAGCCTTACAAATAAAGCTTGTAGCAAGTAACTTAAATAATTTACTTTTTAACTTTGACTTTTCTTGAACAACCATATTCTACCATCTATTTTCAGCATTTAGTTTCTTTTTGTACATAACTTTATTTATGGTTTGTGTACTGCATTTGCTGTTCCTTTAAACATATCCATTAATGCATAAAGCAATGGAATTAGTAGGTCTCACATCTTATTTATTCACTTTTCAGCATTCAGAGGCATATGTGAGAGAGATATTTTACTTGTGTTCTTGGGATTTTATTTTCCCTTGTTTAAGTAACTGATCTTGTTAAAGCAAAATTAAGGAGACACTATGCAATAACAACAAGTAGAGGTTAATAACAGACATTATTTCCCTTCTTCTGTGATTTTCAATTACAGAAAAAAATTCTTCCACAGAAAACCAGTCTTTTCCTTATTTGTGTACTAGTCCAATTCACACAGAGGTGCAATCCTTGACCTCAGGTTTAAAGATTTTTGTTGTCTTTCAGAGAACATCTGTTTATACCTAAAATAACACTATACCCTTTTACAACAGCATCAAGGATCTTCAGAAAGTGTAAGAAGATCAGCTAATGAATTTTTGGATTCTGAAAGATGTGTGCATGAGTTATGAGATTCAGTTGGTCTCCTAACTTAAGTATTTGTTTTCAATTAGTATTTAAGTTATGTGAAATCTAATCTCGGTCATTCTTATGGTTAGTTCTTTCTGCCTTAAGGATGTGGTCCATTCGTGATTTAACCTGTGGGTTCTAGCTGTAACCATGAATCAGAAAAAAATCCTCAGCTTTGCTCAGAATTCAAGTACATCAGCTCAAGAAGACATAGCAGAGTCCTGCACATTTATGTATGTTCTAAGATTCTTTCAAATTCTTGGCATTTCGTTCAGCTGAATCTCTTTGGGACAACTCTGAATAAACTTAACTATAATTAGAACAAAATAGTAAGTTTCTCACTTTTCCTTCCTTTTTTTTTTTTTNCCATGGAGAAAATATGTTTGTTAATATGCAAGCCTTCACTGCAAGATATTCCTCGGCCAAGTACTATTTTAAATAGCCAGAAAATTGCTCAAAACAGCAGTTTTGAGATGTTTGCAACTATAATTACTAATTCATGACTTTGTAAAATGAGTTGCTATACTCTTCCTAGCAAAACCAAGAGCCATACTTACAAGAGAGTTAATAAAATGCTTTATTTCACAGGATATCAACTTAAGAAAGACATTTTTTGGAGGTGTGCTCTCTTCCTTTATGCATTCCACCCTTCCCTCAAGAATTGATCCAAAATCATTAACTTCAGATTCTCTTATTTTTTGTGATTTTATGACTGCAGAAGGGAAAAAAACCAGACTAATCAAAGATCACACTAGTGTGATTTTCTCCTTAATCCACAGTGGAGATCTTTCAAAAAGACATGTTAAACAAAGCAAAGAAAAATAAATCTGGTTATGGAGAGAAAGAAAATAAACACATTCTTTGGTATTTCTCTTTTTCTCACTTTGTAGAATTACATAAAAATTAATCAAAGACAAATCACCTATTTAGTCCTTATACATGGGAATTGTGCACACCATTTCTTTATCTGTAGAATATGATTCTCCAGAGTAAAGTTTGTACTTTTTTTTCTATACCATTGTTCAAAAAAGATTTTGATAAAAATGTGACAGGAAGTTTGGTAAAAACGTGAACAACATTCTTTGTGTGAAAATAAGCTCCAATAGAAGAGAATTTTTATCTTTTTGCGACATTTCTGCAAATTTCATTTTACAGAGATTCGGTACTCAGACTTTCTGGATGGGTGTGGTTGGAACTGGTAAAATAGGAACCAGAAAGATGACTGTAGATCTCAGAGAGAATACTGGATAGTATTTTTGGTTCTGTTTTAGTTCTTAAAATATACTTTATGTATTTAGGGATTGCAAACTTCTGGATCTTTCTTAGTCATGCTACATATTTTCCTTATTCCCAAAACCACTTAAACCCCAAAACTAATATCTACATAATATATTCTTTCAAATTCAGCAGAATAGAATATTAATCTGTGTTCACTTTTTGTCATTTATCCATACAATTTTATTCCTTCTGTTTTCTAGTGGCCTATTACAAATGCTACTTCTACCAAAAGATTAGCGTTAGTTTCCAGTGGTTCCACTATTTCAAATTTTATGTCAGTTGTTAAGTAAATTCAAGTCATGTGTCTTAAAAAAGAATACAAATTATTTTGCTAAAATTCAATATATTTCATTACATATTATCTGTGTATCTGGTCAGTTCCATATTAATGTCTGTCAGAAAAAAAAAGACCAAACCCACACCCAGTATTATTAATTTAGACTATGATGTTAATGAGTCTGATAAAAGACTAAGAAAACATGATGGGATATGCATAAGTAAATCTCCACTAAAATTGGAGTTCAAGCATATCATACTGGCCAGTGTGAAAAAAAAAATGTTTTCCTGAATAGTGGATTAAAGCCAAGTCTACACAAGTGAACAAATTAAAACCTCCAGAAAATGTAGCTAGATTAATTCCTTCCTATTTTACTGACTGGACATAACTAAGCTCCCATGTAGTATTTAGTCATGTGGTTTTCCTGAAATTCATACAGTTTTATGTTTGTGCCACATATTGCAATTTTCTTAGCACTTAAAATCTAAAGCAGTCTTGGCTATATATATAGCATTTTAATTACAAAAATTAAAAAAAAAACAAAACTCAACCATCAGCTTTATGAAGGTAAAATGCTCTCTGGGTCTAAAATAGGGTAATATTATTTGTAGTGATATTGGTGAGGATGGAGAAGGGCCTTGAGGGAAAGCTGTGTGAGGAGCAGCTGAGGTCACTTGATCTGTTCAGCCTGGAGGAGACTGAAGGGAGACCTCACTGCAGCTACAACTTCCTTGTGAGGAGAAAAGGAGAGGCAGGCACTGATCTCCTCTGTGGTGATCATTGACAGGACCCGAGGAAATGGCCTGGGGTTGTGTCAGGGGAGGTTTATGTTGGACATCAGGAAAAGGTTCTTCACCCAGAGGATGGTTGGGCACTGGAACAGGCTCCCCAGGGCAGTGATCACAGCACTAAGGCTGACAGAGTTCAGGAAGCATTTGGACAATGCTCTCAGGCACATGGTGTGAGTCTTGGGGTGTACTGCACAGAGCCAGGACTTGGACTCCACGATCCTCATGAGTCCCTTCCAACTCAGTGTATTCTATGATTCCACAGTTATTCTTTTTATGATTTTCTGCCTTAGGGTCTTCAGAGACATCAGGAAAAAGATCTTGTTCCAGAAAGGTATTGACTGAAATAAAAGCCATCCATTTCTGTAGACAGAGAAGAAAATGCTGACTTTCCTGCTCCATCAGTGACTCTTGTCTTTTAATGGTTTTACATGTATGGTTACAGGAATAACAATCCTAACTCTCCTCCTTCTCCAGTTACCATATATGAGAAGATAAATAAGAATGAGCATGAAGCAGAGAGGAGTGAGACTGGAGAAAATGATTACTGCCTCAAAAAAAAAAAGAAATGTGGGAGTAAGGGCAGCCAAGGCAAATTCTGCGGAAAGTAAGACATGCCCCATGCCTCTGAAGCCTCCAGTGCAGCCCAGAATGGTTGTCAGTCACTGGCACACCTGGGATAGTGGATGCCCCACATCCCACCCCTTAAGCCCCAGTCAAGCCCCAGAGGGACTGGCTGACCAGAAACCCCAGCTGGGGGTAATAGGGATGGTGGATGTGGCCAAGGGAGGTCAGTGCAGGTAAAACCAATTGCCATGAGATGTACGTGGTCATGTGCCTCTTGTTCTTGGTTTGTTTGACAGCTGAGAATATACTAGGGTCTAAGGCAGTAGCTATATCTTGCTTTTCTCTCTTTCTTTTTCTCTCTTTCACCTAGTTTTTACCCCTAATTTCCTCTTTTTGAAGTAATTTAAGGTTGGATGGGTAGAGTTTGCTAAGTCAAAGCTCTGTGAAATTCTTTATTTTGATTGAATATTTGTTTTAAATTTTGCCAAATTCTGGATGTTTTAAAGTTTGCCAGTAAAGTTTGGTTTTGAACCTCCTGGGAACTTTTTTCAAGTTCTTTGTACTTGCCTCAGAGGATATTAAGGCCTTTTTTAATAAACTTGACAACGTGTTCTCTCCAAGAGGTCAGATTAAAAAACCTAATGGTAATCTGTTTACTTTTAGCCTTTTACTCCAGACAGACAGTTTGGACAGAAAACTTAAACTATGCTGTAACTTCATGTGAAAAATTCTCTGCAATCTGTATACTGGAAAATATTCACATAAACTTTAGTTGGTAGAAAATATGTATCACCATGTTTCTGATGGAGAATGTTTGTGTTTTGATCATTATGTACCTTTTTTTGTTATATTAGGAGTTGTGGGTTTTAGGTTAGTAAAGTTATTGCATGGCATTCTATATGAAATACTAGACCTGATCCTCCATTCTATTTGAACAGTTTAAGGTGACAAGTCTTCTTGAGGTTGGATCAGATGACCTCCTGAAGTTCCTTCAGACTTAAATTATACTGTGATTTGTAATCAGGGCTTCAAAGAAGGGGGAATAAAATAGCAATAACTTTTCATTAAAATTCATATAAACTTCTTAAATCATGCTGTTAGTTACCAGAAAAAAAATACAACCAAGAAAAGAGTTGAAAGTATTTTCTTTAATGCTGTTTGCATTCAAAGTCAAATCTACCTTCAATTGTATGTTGTTCAATTTGCCACCGTGACTCAGAATTGCTTTTTGAATAGCGGTTTGAAAGCAGCGTGAAGCTTTAATCTTCATAGAATTCAACATTGTCTTTTTCTCAATTTTACTCCTAGTGAAAAATTCACCCCCCACAACTGATGATTTTTCCAAAGTTTTTGAGAGCATACAAATGCAACCTTATCAAGAACTACTATTTTACAAGAATAATTATGATGGGAACTGTTTGATCAATCAAAAATTACAAAATATTGTGCTTTTCTCTGTTTCTGTAAAGGTAAAAATGCAATACCTTTCAGTCTATGATAAGCACTGTGATAAGAAATTGAGGTCACTTTCCATTATAGCAAATACTTTCAGGAAGAAAGAAGTTTTTATTTTGAATCATAGCATATAAACTTTAATTAGTGACCCAAGAAAATAAGCCAAGCTGAATAAAGACAAAGCAAAATTAGTAACAGGCTAACAGCTTGGCTATTTCCTTGGGCAACATGTGACTGACAGATGATGTGATGTTCGGTGACAAATTCTGAGCCTCTTTGCCACTTTAAAATTCTATACACTAGGAAAAATTAATTATTTCAGTAATATCATCAATAATAAAATCACTTGAATACAGAAGATATTTCTAATTTAAAAGAAGGGAGAACAAGAAATGACAGTGATTCAATATTCTTAATCTGATTCTAGTGATATACAGGTGGTAGTATAGATAATAGTAATTGATGGTTTCATTACTTAATTGGCCATTATCACCCGTCCTGATTTGCATTCTGTATCAAGCTCCTCCTTTAGCATATACTCTACTGGAAAATAAATCAACTGTTTTCAAATATTACCTTACTAAAATTCCATAAATTTGTTCATTTTATTTAGTAAAAAATAAACAATATATTTGTTTCTGCTTATGCATTTTATTATGTGAACAGCTGAATTTGCAGATTGGAGAACTAGAACCAAATAAGCAACTCCAGCTTACTTTATGTAGCTGTTTGATCTATCTCCTTCTGATGTTTCTCTTCTTATGCCTGATTATATTCCCTTTTCTGAGGTCTCTGTATCCTGAAAAAAATCCCCTTATAAGTATGGTATTTCAAGTGACTGCAGCTATCACAATGCTCTTTGACTTTACATCTAAGGTACCTCCACACACAGCTGTCTTCTTCATCACAGGAAAATGCAGCAGTAGGAAAGAATTTTTATGGGTTTTTTTTAATGTGGTAAGTATTATCCATTATTCCTATTTATTTCACGGGAGTGGTTCAAGGGCAGGGTTTGTTCTGCAAAGAATCTCTATGCCCAATAGTTAATGAAACCTGGTTTTCCACACATCTGTGTCCTTCACTTCCATCTTCCATTGTACATAACACTAGGCCTTTCTCTTACTACTTTCATATATGCCACTTTTCTCTTACTATTTTCACATATGCCACTTTCAACAATAAAATATGCCATGTTTGTGCCATGCCTATAATAGTATGCATGCCTGCTGGATATGTCGACTCTGCCAAATGTATTACATTATAGCTTAGATCTGTTAGCCTCTCTTCCAGTGTAGATTTAAAAGGAATAAGAGTTACTAATTTGGATTTTTCTGCTCTATTCAACTAAAAAAATTCCTACTGTATTTATTTTCTGGTGTTTTTCTTCCTCTCAAATTTGTTAGTTACAGATCAGTAGTTAAAAATACTTATGTATAGACATATATAATTTTAGATTTGTATGTATATAAGTGAAGGCAAAAAGAAGATTTGGTAGATGAACAAAGTATATTTGGAGTAACATGAAGGGCATGAGAAGAGATTTTTATTTTATTTGAAAACTGGTATGAAGAAATTTTAATATCTATAAACATATAGCCCTGATTCAGGAAATGCGTGCACATGTTCATAATATACTTATTGCTAATAGTCTTAATTTTTTATCAATTTCATAAGGGCCTTGGGGTCTTACTGATTTCTACTTGCATCTTACATTTAGAATATTCAGAACAAGTTTTACACAGCTAACATTTTTTTTTTAATCTCCTGGCTCTTTAGCTTAATTCTTTGCTCATTTATTTCTCTGATCTTGTGTATTTCAGAAAATGGCTTTACCCAAGTTGTTCAAATATTTGACACTCAGTCAACAAGCTTCAACATAATTTTTGAACTTAAGCTCATTGGTAGAGAATAATTCAGAATCAGAAATTTCCTTTCTGATCTTAGGGTCTATCACTATATTTTTTACATAAAAATAGACAATGATATAACAGTGTAGCCCTATCTAGAAAAAATACATAATTTTTAATATTTGAGTTAGTGATTTATGAAATGTGAATGAAAACTTTATTGGTCGATGGCTATAGTGAATTTTATATCAGTAGCAATTTCTCAAGTAAGATTAGATGTCTGTTCTTTAAAAATATGTATTTTAGGTAAAAGAGGAACTGATTAGGAGTACAATAACAGATTTTATTACACAGCAGAATAAAATCAGCTACTGTGGTCATTCCTTCTTTCTTCATAGCAATGCATTATTCCTGCATTCTCCATACTAGGCTAAAACACACAGAAATAAAATCTTGCCAAGACTATACCATGCATCTGGGGCAGAGTAAGACTAGACTAAATATCATGAGTCATGATACAGTGCTTTAACCTCAAATTTTATTGTAGATATATCTATAAATAAAAACTTCATTTTTAAAATAGGACAGAAAATGGCATCTGCTTTCCTGATAATCAGAGTTTGAAGTTGTTTCCTCCTAAATACTATTCTGGGGAAGCCCAGTCCTCCTCTTTCATATAATCTAATTTTCACATTTTTTGCATCTTTAAAGAAATACATTTTCTTTTACTTTTCTTCTTGTAATTAAATTCATAATACTTTTAAAAAATATCCTTGAATGTAGATTGAACTGCAAGTCAAGTATTTGCTACTCAGATTTTTCAGTAATTAATGACAGTTACAACCATTCAGTGCTGGAACTACTGGCAGATCAGCAAATAATCCCATTCAGGTTTTTTTTCCCAAGTATACAACTAAATTTAGTGAATCTCAACATTTTTTAAGTGCTTCCAAGATTTTGATTTTAACGGCATTCAATCAAAACAACTTTATGGTAAACAACAATTTTTATACTCAATCGCAGATACTTGACTTATGCAAAAGATGTTATCAACCGTTCCCCTAAGGGTCTCTGTTTTCAGTAATGGGGCAGAGGCACAGCCTTCCGAAGAAGTGTTAAATCACATAGTTTGGAACTCTTCTCTGAGTGACTCTGTGGTGGTTGAGTGTAAAGTAAACACATTGAGAGAAAAAGTCTGATTTAGATGGAGTAGCCTCAGTGCCTTAGAGAAAGAAATCTAATCCTTTTTCTCACTTAATGGTTAGATTTATATCAAAGCAAGGCATCCACCAATGCTAGGAATGTGGATCTACCTAAATAAGGCAAGAATATGAGAACAAACCTCCATTAGACTCAGCCAGCGTTGTGTGCCTGGTATCATGGAAGGCAGTAAAGTCTGTGCACGTGCAACTTAGTCCTCACAGCTGTCCTCTTTTTCTATGTCTTATTGTAAAATGTGATTTTCTATAATTAAGATTCATAGTCCTGAGTTGTCCCTTGGTTTTATGGACAAGCATTTTCTCACAAAATACCGCTCTATTAGAATATTGAACAGTGCCTGTAAATGTTCCTGAAACTGGAACTGGTGATCCATATTATTAATCTGATAGGGGTTTTTTTGTTTTGGTTTTGGTTTTTTTTGCACAGTTTTGACACAGGCCCACAGGCCATCCAGAACTGTCATAGATGATTCCCAGGAACAGTTAGAAAACACTTTTCTAATGTATGATTTTCTAACACAGTGTTCTGGGTAGCAAAAACATATATTGTTGTATGTGGATTCAGCATTTCATACCAGATAACCTCTGCACCAGAAAATGGTTCTGGATATGTTTGACTTGCTACTCCTAGTATGTTATGTCGTAGTGTCATACCACTGACAGAGTATGTGTCATTTTAACGGGCAGCTAAAGAGAAGATTAAGACTCCCTTTTCATAAAGAGTTGCATAAAATGTTGAGGAAAGGAGTAGGGGTAATGGGTGCAAGTTATTGATGGGGAGATTCTGATTAGATATAAGAGAAGTATTTTTGACAACGAGAACAATCAGCCATTGGAATAATCTCTCCAGGCTAAATATTGGACTCTTCTAATATTCAGCATTGTGTTGGGCCATCTTGTTTAACTTGTGATTTTGCCGAAATGATTCTTGAGTGTCCCTTCTATCTAGGTACTCTATGATCCTATGATAGTATTAGTCATAAAATGTTCTATACATTACACACTACTACTTTATATGATGAATGGCTAATCACAGTAAACACAAAGATGAGGGAGAATCAGAGGAACAATAATGGCTAGAGGAACAAAAGGAATTTTCCAATATTCCAATTTTCCAATTGAAATGTTTCCTATGGCCATCAAAGGAGAAAACTTAGACCAGGGTTCTTCCAGTGAAATTCACCAGGAGGAAACTGGACAAAGGAAAGAGGAAGACCAGCACGAGCTGAGCACAAACAAGTATGGGAAATTAGAGGCAAAAGTTGAATCCAAGGTTCAGTGACCTGTCACTGAACTAAGACACACAAGTCTGTGAGGTTGGATGGGATGCACCATCTGGGTATTGAGGGAGCCATCAGAAGAACTCAAGAATCCACTTTTCAACATTTATCAGCTGTCATGGATAGCTGGCCAGACACAATAGACTGGAATTGAGCAAACCCACCTAAAAGAAAGACTAGTAAGAGGACCCAGGGAACTACAGGTCTGTCAGCCTGACCTCAGTGCCAGGGAGCATCACAGAGAAGACCAACCTAAGGGCCATCATGAAATGCATGCAGAATAACCAAGGGATCAGGCCCAACCAGCAAGGGTTTATGAAAGGCAGGTTCTGTTTGACTAACCTGATCTTCTTCTACAGCAGTGTGACCAACTTGGTGAGTGAGGGAAAGGCTGTGGTTATTGTCTACCTGAACTTAAGTAGAATCTAGTATACCAATGTGACACAGCATAATATGATTTCATTTATTATGACAGTTACAATTTAGAAGAAAACCTACTTTGAATCAGATACTTGCCATCAATTTCAGACATGAGTTTCTGAACTGATTTGCTGAGTATAATGGGACTGGATGTCTGTGAAGTGCAGGTCCTTGTGGGTAGCCATGACAATCCAAGAACAGTAATACATTCCTGTTTTCTTATACTTGAGACCACTCATGATGTACTCAAAAGCATTTGGACCATTGGATTACTGTGGGATTTATGAGACAAAATTAACAAACTAACACCAGAAATTACCTGTGAGATAAAATGAAATTTTCCCTTCACTGTCAGAAGAGACATCAAAATATATAATGGTCCTGAGACTAATTGTCCAGGAGGTCTTTAGAAATAAGTGCAAGGTCCCAGTACTATAAAGTGATTGCTTTTTATAATATCTATAATGGACTCTGTAAGTAGTACTATTATTAAGGAAATTACAGTTTTTCTTATTTTAAAACATGAAGGTGAAGGGAAGTTAAGGTCGCTGCAGTGCTTTTTCTCTGAAAGGAAAGGGTAAAGAAGGAGCAGTAGTTTTCCCTTTATATTCTTCAAAGTCCTTGAAACAGCACTACATCTCATAACATCATGTTCTGCAGAAGATTCATCTTCTCCAAGGACAGCTGGTACTGACCTAAGCCAAACTTGCCTAATGTGCAGAATGGTAGTCTTGGGTTTTTTCCCTTAATTCTGTTGACTGAATAGTACAACTGACTTATGTACTACAAAAATACAATGCTTATTAGGCATCACAACATTCTTCCACTATTCTGAGTCTCCATTTTGAAGAATTTATTTACTTTTGGGAGGCAAAACCACTTCTATTTTAGAATATGACAGGAAATCTTATTGTGTCTAGGTTGAATTTAACCTATTGAAAATAAGTCCAGAAAATAGTGTTGTTTCTGGGGCTATGTGAGCTTTTCTTCCTCTATTGTTTTTTCTGATTTATAGTAATTATCACCTATGTTCTAGTGTGCTCTTATTGCTACATTTGAATGCATTTCTTTGCTTTCTTGTATGGACATGTTCAAATTTTAATGCCAACTATGAACGTCTCTAATTATGGGGTAAAAGAAAACCCAAGTTATGGGTAGTCCTATTCTGAAAGCAGTACCAAGTAAGAAAGAATGGAGGATATTTTACTTTGTCAAATAGTCCATTCTCTAAAATTAAAAATAAATCTAAACTTTCTAAAAATGGGATTTGTTAAAACCCCCAACATTATTACATATAATATTTCTTATTTTAATTTTTTGCTTTAGTGAGGTTATTTTCTGCCTGGAGATACTAGCTTTATATAAGAAATACATGTCTAATGGACAACTAAGCAGCCCTGGTACCTGTGGCCTCCACAAGTCTTTCATGTAGACATACACTGGCATCTTATTATCTTTATTAAGGAAAGATGAAGAGACCAAATCACATAAACCAGTAAGTTCACATAAGAAGGATAAACCAGCAATGACTTTCTTTGAAAAGAGCCTGTAAATTACAAAAAACATCACTCATAAATTTTTTTTTAGAGAAACAGAATGAAAGGAATGTTGCTACAGATGGAAGGGAGGGTGGGGAGCAGGAAGAAAATTTGCATTTTGTGATACAAGTCAGAAAAAAAGAAGCAAATACAAATAATAAAAAAACCCCTCAAAACGAGATGTATTCCTATTATCCAAATAGTGGTAGACAGAAATTAATTTAGGTGTTGTGAAACAATAGGTGTTGTATATTTAATACACATAATCTTATTTTTGTCCTGGATAAAATAAGACGCAAATTTTTTGACAGCCTTTCAAAGTCTCTACGTTCCTTTACTTATGCTGATACATTTCCCAATAGAATAAATAAATCTACAACTGAGTTGGCACAGTCTGTAAGTCTATATTGCAGAAGAATTAGAAGGTCTGGAAAAAGGTAAGATCAGGATTGCTAGGAAAAGGCTATGCTGTTTTCACAATTAAGAAGAAGTTACAGACAGGAGTGTCTGCATCCAGAAACCTTAGATGAACTCTTTCATATATGTGTTAAGTACTGGGCCAAGTACTTCAACAAACAGGTTAAGCAGGCCAGATGTATAAGATGAAAAAGAAAATTGAAAAAAAAATCCTTGGGCTGCTGGGTTCCAGAAGAACACAAGCAGCAGAGTGGCCCCTTTTCAAGGTGCTGACAATGTTCCAAGATGAGATAGACCCAAAGAGACTGCTGGCTGCATTATTCCCAAAATAACTTTCCGCATTGTGAGGAGAGGAAGATTCTACACAAAAGTCACAGATTTGGATTTCAAGGTCCAGGTGCAGGTTTTTTCTGTACTGGGACTTGGATTTACTGAAGGTTGATGAAACTTGAGATGACTCAAATAAAATATTTTGGCCTGAATATACAGTTCTAGTGCATGTAGCAGGAGAGAATGAACTTTAAATTTTAAGTCCACCTCTTTTTTTATTCTCTTCTAAAGAAATCTAGAGAAATAAAGCAGGTAACTCTTCAAGCTTTAATTACAAAGTCAATGATAAAATTGGCAGGGAGAAGAGTAAAACTCAATTTTGCTGTCATTGTTCTGGACCCATTTTTTTTTCCCGTCCTGATTAATTTCACCCTCTGATAATAAAACAAGTAAAACTCCATCTACAAAAATACAATTACTGGCATCTTTCAGACTTGCTTCCTAGAAGAGGTCATGAAGGTAATAGATCACACCCTTTCCTATGCAATTCTATTTTACATCTTCATTTACTGCTCACCAATATCTATTCCTTCATTGCCTTCAGCATCCCTCTCCTGAGTTTTATGCTGCATTAGTTTATCTAAAGTAACTGCTTTTCTTTAGGTGGTTCATTGCACCTGACAGTGAGGGTCATGATCTAGAGAGTTTTCCCCACTGAATGCAGGTCTTTAATACTTGAACACATCTGGGAGATATAATTTTGTCAGCTGTGTCACCCCATTTCCCCCAGCCCTGTTTCCCCCCAGCCCCTCATTTTCAACTCCACCCTCTCTGAGATTTGAAGGACAGGGGTTTATTGCATTTCAGCCAGAACATCCGTTTCACTCCAAACTTTGTTGAATAATAAAAGAAATAAAATCACAGGAATGGTGAAAGAAATCACTAGGGGTTTAAAATTACAATTGTATTTTATGGTTTATGACAATTACATTTTGTTTTATATACTAATAGGAACAAAGGCATGGTAATATTTTATCAGTTATCCTATACTACATTATTCTCAAAACCAGAAAACCTGACTTACAGAGCCAAAAGCTTTCAATAATCAGTACATTCTAGTAAATTCTCTTTGTCTATCATATTAAATATGTAATTTGCTGTGATGGACAAATCCCTTTTGGTTTAATCTTTTAGGAATTTAGGAGCTCAGAAGAAAATATATTTGAGCTCAATGTTATGAGTCAAAAGATTGCCAACATTAACATAAGGAATATAAATACAAAAGTTGCAGGATTTGTATTAAAGACTATAAATCTTTGTTCAGTTTTACAGAATAGATGCCCTGTACCTGCCAGATATTCGGCATTGATGGAAGCCTCATCTCAAGTCATGTCACAGGTTAATGCTTGGACAGAAGTAGGGTGAGGGATTAGTAGTAGACCAGTGGAGATTACAGATATGTCAACTTTGTTCTGTTCAACCTCACAGCAACCTTATAAACAGGATAAAAGCAAGGTTCATGGTTTTTAATGGTCAGTAGGGCACATATTAATTTATAAATCCTCAGGAGTTCTTTTCTTGGTTAATGTTCTTAATGCACTGACTCTTATGACCTGAATCAATTTTCTCTGTATTTTCTAAAAGTGGAAAGTGCAGGAAGTTTATATTTCCCTAGATGAGCTTGTCAAAGTAGATAAAAAATAACACAAACCCCAAAAATCTACGTGTCTAGCACATAGTATCATGCCACAATCTTAAATTTTGTTTTATTCCTGGTAGGTGGAAACTACTTTTATGCTATGACTACTTAATTGTTGGATTTTAGGCATAGATGTGCTCTTGCCAGGGTAACAGAAAGCAGTAACTATCTTTAAGGTCTGTTAAGCCGTAAAGAGGATGAATAGAGTAGATCTCAATGAGGTAGATGCTAATTCAAAATGCAGAATTTAAAATGTATTTCTTTGTTCTGTGGCTTTCTGGAAACACACTTGGCAAAGATTTTCATATCTTGTATTGCTCATATACAATAATGTAGAAAACTTTAAAAAAAAATAAGGTCATATTTCCAGTCTGATTTTCTCTGAATTTTGAAGAAAGTCAATACATCCATTTTAGCATTGCTTGTTTACATCTTGTATTTGTTTAGAGATATTTATGGATTTCCTTCTAGACTATAAACAACAGTTATGAATGTGTTATTTTTTTTGTCACTGGGACAAGAATATTTCTGAAGAGGATTTGACCATCTGGAAATTGCATTTATCCAGTTGTCAGTAAAAAAAAATAGTATAACTGGACTTGGAGTATATAAGGCCTTTTATTTCATGTCATTTCCATGCTTTCCATGCAGGGGAATGCTCCCCTGCAACTCCTGGGGATACGTTACTCTGAAATCCCAGGTGGTGTCCCTACAGGAGTGTAAGGCAATCCTTTGTTTCTTAATGCTTCTTGAAAGCTAACAAAAAATTTGTTCATCCTAATATGATCAATGATGAGCATAAATACTGCTGATACACTGTCAGAGAAGCTCAGCCAGGCCTCCAGGGGAAAATCCTGAGGCCAGCAGACACTGTCCCACATAACCCAGTGAGGTGAGCAGGGTAGACTCAGGGGAGAGACTCTGACTCAGTCAGAGCCAAAGTGTCTGGATCATAGGGGTATATCATAGTGAAAAGGCAGGTCTGGGGTCCACTTGGAAAGCCAGTCCATAGGCCAGAGATGGGATCAGGCCTTGTAGTGACCAGGCAGGTCTGTAGTGACAGTGGTGCCAGGAACTCAGCCCAGGGGTTGAAGTTCAAGTCAAGGGATTCCACGAGGAGACAGGGCAAGGCTGTGGCAGAGCTGGAGACCAACACTCCTGTGACATTGCTGGTGCCGGGGCTAGTAGCACCAGGCTAAGCTGAGCTGGAGCTCCTGAGTGTCAGAGACTGAAATAGTTCATGTCTCAAATATTGATATAAAGTTTTGCTCATTTTAACAAAAACTGTATAAAGAAGCTACAACCAAAGAAGCCTCCCTGAAGATCCCTGACTGAGACTTTGGACTGAAAGTCAAACTGCTGATTAGATAAAGGGAAACCCATTGTTCAGTCATCTCAGAGGAAAGGAAAGGTGTGCATCCACCAAAAGGCCAAAAGCACCAGCTGGGATGAGGATCACCCTCTGCTGAGTTTGGGGTGGGGGAAAGCACAGCTCACAGAAGCCAGGCTTACACAGACTCCCCCCCAGCCGAGGGGGGAGGAGGAGGTTTCGGGTGCGTGGCATCACCTCTGGTCAGAGGCAATGAACATCCATCCTCCCATTACAAAAACCAGCCCAGCTGTGGAACCCCCAACCCCACAGGCCACAGCCACGGGACTTTCAGGTGAGAGGCAGCTGAGGGGGAGTCACAATCCATCAAAGACCCCCCCAAAGTGTTCCCCACAGGCCTTGCATCACAGGACTACACCTGATGCAACAGATGCAAAGTCTGCCACAAAAGACACTGGCAAACTCCAGGGACAGGCCTGGGCATCACCCCCTGGCTTGAGGGTGCATTAACCCAGGGCATTCTGTGCTTTCTGGGGGGACCTTCTCCACCAAGAAGAGCAGCTGGAGAGGATCAACGGAGCATAGTTGGGATCTATGGAGTGGTGATATTTTCCTTATTCTGTCCCTGTTTCTCTCTTTCTGTCCCCCCCACTTATTTCCTATTTCTCTCTTTTTCTTTCTTTATCTCCTATTTATTATCAAAATACTATCAAATAAACTCCATGCTATTGCCACTGGCATATGGTCTCATTTGCATCTTAATTCTGGCAGGGTCATATCTAAAACCTTAGTAGTCGGATCATGACATTGAGTCTGTGGGTAGGGTGTGGAGATGTCCTTGGTGAGTCTGGGCAGAGGCAATAAACCCTATAGCTCCTCTATGGCCCTGACATATACAGAGATATTTAGAGTCAAGAGACCTAAAATGCATCATATTATATAGGAAGGGGAATAACCATTATATTTAAGTTTGTAATTTTTCAGGAAGCAGTGACACTTTTCAGAGTTTGATTAAGGAAAATTAAGATGGCCTAAGGAATTTTCATTTTAAATTTGGCACCAGCCTTCCATAAACTGAATGAATTTCCAAATGTCTGAAAAAGCGCAGTAGAACACTTGTTTTTGTTTTCTAGAGAATGCTATTATCACACACTTTTAATCTATGTCCACACAAGGAAAATATTCAATTAGCATTCTGTTCATGAAGTGTGTATATGCCCAATCCTTCGACATATTTTATGCAACCTGGTGACCTCTAGTAATACGCCTTATAGACAGCAAATCAGTCTTGCATTTTAAAAGGGAATTGTGCCGGCTTCTTGTAGTCTTTTCAGCAGTGTTCTCAAACTATCAATATTACACCATTCTCTTTGCTCATTGAGATGCCTTGAATATTAAAGAATTTGTTCTAATCAGGTTGAGAAATAAAATAAAAATGAAATTCAAGGGTAAGCAAAGTCCCTTTTCATCTTATTCACAAGGTATCTTATTTGAATGGTATATATTAAACAGTTATTTAAATTTTGCAGCAAGTCATTAAAAACAAAGTCACAGGTTCACCAGTACTCTCTTATCTACCCATTCAGAATTTATTAACTACTCCCTTTTATTTTACAATTATTTCTGTATTTCCATCCTATAGTCTCCTTATTAAAATTCTCAGACCAAGATGAGCAACTCTCTACCTAAAGAGAATTAAACAGCATGAGAGTTGTACATTGCTCTTACCAGTACAGTTCAGAGCTGCAACTCAGCAATTTTATGCCTCTCTTGCTAAGGCATTTCTAATATATGATGCACTCGAGAGAGGTGTTGGGATAAATCTTTGTGGTTTGCAACCATTATTGTTTTCTCCTTCAATAATTTTAATGATCTGCACTCACTTAATAAATAACATAAACATCATCTAAAATTTAAGTCAGTATTGGAAAAAAAATATAGACTATAGTCACCATTTTGAGACTGTATTTGTTGTATCATGCTTTGAAATTATGTGGGGAGCATATAAAACAACAGGTACTAAGGGTAGGATTAATCTTACCTAACTTTTGCCATTTAGCCATCTAATCTAAGACGACTTTCCAGTTTCTCTTTACAGCCATAGAACTGGACAACAGAATAGTCCATGGATCCTTAGAGGTGACCCATCTGACCTATTAGAGTATTTTGTCTGAGAATGAAATTAATTGCTCCATAAAAGGAACTACTTATTTCTACTGACTATGAAGGAAGCTAATAGAGACAAACTCAGATTTAGAAATCACATATTTTGTTTTAAAAGTGAATTTAATCTTACGTTAAGTTCTCAAAAAGTTTCCATAACTTTTCCTGAGTTTAAGGGTGAAATTTTCCTTATATCTGCTTTTCATCTCCTTCCCAAGTACTTACATGGAAAAAACCCACCAAAACAACTCTATCTTGTAACTATTGGGGATCAGACACAAAGTTTTCACCCCCACAGAACACACTGGCCCATGGCCTTTTGGAAGCAACCTCCATTTATTGTGCTCATGAAACTCATGACTTTAAGGCACACCAGTTAAAAGAGGGCACAGAATACAATTATTAGTTACATGTCTGTATTGGATGGACTGGATTCCTTTTTCGCTTCTTTCATTTCATTCTAATTGAAATTGGGATTTAATCACTAACCATATGACTTAATATTTCTCTGGAAAACTTTTATTGGTGTTCAGCTTCCTTTGGATTTGTGAGATTTATTGTAATTTATTGTAATTTATTAAGGTTCATTCATTCATATTAATAGATAAAGATGGTAGTCTATAGCCACTGTTTAGACCACAGTAAAAGCAACCTCTTGAAGTGAAGGCAAGCTTGTGGAAAACATGACTAGATTAATTTGTTGTATAACTTATACATTTATAGGTTTAAGGAGTGGATTCTGGTAATGATAGTAGGCTTCGAGTGTAGAAAGAAAAAATTATTTTTCTATTTAAGCTGATTAGATCTGCTCAAAGGTTTAAAATAGGAGTTGTACCAGTGGACATGAATATACATTACGGAGGGCTATGATAGCACTTTTGAAGTGAATACCCATAATTGCACTCAAGAATGTGTAATCAAACACAAGAACACTCATTTGAACATCAGTCTATGTACTTCAATTAATTAAAGCCCTTTTTGAAATGTTTGTACAGAACAAAATCTGTCTTCTAAGTGTTTGCAACAAGCAAGAAAACAAACAAATAAACAGAACAAGAGGTACTGAATTGGACAAGTAGTTTTGCAAGAAAGATTTGCCAAATAACAGTTTCAGAATCACAGAGTCATTGAGGCTGGAATATGTTACTGTCTACAGATCTTTGGTTAAATAGTGAATATGATTAATTCCATGAATATAATTTAAATATCAGAATCACAGATTTATGGAATGGCTTGTGTTGGAAGACCATCTAGTTCCAACCTGCAGTGGGCAGGGACATCTTCCACTAGACCAGGTTATTCAGGGTCCCATCTAACCTGACTTTAAACACTCCCAGGGATGGGATATCCACAACTCATATATGCAACCCATTCCTGTGCCTCATTAAACCTCATAGTAAAGAATTTCTTCTTAATGTCTAATCTAAACCTATTCTGTCTCAGTTTGAAGCTATTTCCACTATTTCTGTGACTATATGTCCTTGTAAAAAGTCTCTCTCCATCTTTTTTCTGGTTCCCTCCGGTACTGAAAGCCAGCACTTAGGTCACCTTGAAGACTTCTCTTTTCCAGGGTGAGCAATCTCAATTCCCTCAGCCTTTGCTCATGGAAAAGTTGCTCCATCCCTCTGATCAAAGTGATGGCCCTTCTTTGGACTCACCCAACAAGTCAATATCCTTCCTTTACGGTGGACCTTTGATTTCACTGTAAGGTTATGAGAATCTGGCTCAGTTCTAACAAATACAGTCAATGTTTTGTGAAAATTATCATATCGTCAATATTTTGTGAGAAATACACAACTGAAAGAGTTTAAAAAAAACAATTTGCTTGTTTATAATTCAGATAAAGCAACTTAACCTTGATACTTTCAGGAAAGCTTCCACCTAGTTTTGGTTTGGTTTTTTTCTTCCTTTTACCTCCTGGAGAAATTTTTTTTTTTTTTTTCTAATTTCAAATTTTATAGTCCAGATTTTATCAAGGAACTCCAATTATATTATTTCCTTTTTTATTTGTTTGTTTATTTTTATTGTTAGCTGTATCCAGCTTGCTAACCTATATACATTACGTATCAAAATTTTGCACTGTTCATTGTAAGAATCTTATTGTTCTCTCAGTCCAGAGAATAAAATGAATGCAACACATTGTCTAGAATCCAAGCCAGTATACATCACATTTTTAGCTAGATTATCTGCTTCAGCAACTGTTCTCATTCTGGTTAGTTTTTCAGTCTAAATAGCCAGCTGCTGGGAGATGAAGAATTATCTTTCCAAACTACAAGGATAGGAAAGAGAAAAGAAAAAAAAAAAATAGGAAAAGAAAATAAATCCACAACTAAAATTGTCTTGCATTACGCTTCTGATGTAGTTTAATTTGAAAAAAGTAAGTATTAGCCTTTCCCTTGGTCTCCAACCTCTTCCCAGTGGAAAACACACTGCTTTAGGCTTTCTTGCTAAATTTCTGATGCCATGCAAGTGCGAATGTCTTATTTCTTTACCATGAAACTTTGGAAGTTTTCATGTGTATAAGCATCAATGATAATTAGTTTTGAGACAAATCTTTGTGGAATACCAGATTTCTTTGGGGAAAAAATCTGATTTTGAAGGGGAAGTATTTGTATAAGTTTCTGTTTTGAAGAGACAAGAAACATAATTTTCCTATCATCATTTCAGCAAATAATTGATGTTAAGAAATTGTGGGTAAAGTGCCAGTGTTTTTTCAGTGAACAGATATTACTGTAACATTTAGAAATGACAGTTTGCACTGGGAGAACGATCATGAGAAATTCCTCTGCAATTGATGTATGTCATAATTTCTCACTTAATCAATAGAATTTATCATTAAAGACACTGATTCAGCACAGTTCTGCTTTCAGGCATATAAACAGTTCCATTAACTTCAGTAGCTCTAGATGACAAAATTGTTCAAAACAAGGCAGCTGTTATTAATACTAGCATGCAAATCTCATGCCTGCAGAGGAAAGACCAAGGAAATAACTCAGCAGGCATCATACAAAAAGTGGGTTTTATCCCACTAAAACATGGAGCAGGAGGTTACTCATGGTCCTTCGAGTAGTTTCTATAAATAATACAAGATTTACTGGACTGGAGAGATAGCAAGCGTGGATGTTTCTGAAGGTTAACGTACTTTTTTTTTTTTTTTTCTCTCCCCCTCCCCCCCAAAAATAAGAGCCCCTTTGTTAAAGTTTCTGTCTCAGAAACAAGTAATTTTTAAAGAGGAAACTCATCATTACAATTTACACCTCTGAATCCAAAGAAGAACTAAGCCAAATGCTCACAAATGGAGCACCTTCTCCCCTGATCTGTCCGAGAGTTTATGCACTTAGGAATACTGATTCACCAAACATGTAGAAGCAGCCTAAGTTAAGAAAGCAGTGTCAAAATATAGACAAACAATACCTTATAATGAGTACTGATTTCACTAGCACAGATATTTCTGGCTAGATTTTCGATTATAATAGAAAAAACAGTATGTATATATTAAAAAGATATTTCAAACTCCAGAGGTAAAATCTTTTGTCCATTCCTCTGCCATGCAGGAATATTCAAATATGAAACTGATTGTATTAAACGTAATGAAATGTAAGGAAAGGTACAGCAGTAGGAAATCCATGTCATTCTTTCTTATGGTTATCATACTGTGACATATGTTACGAGTGGATTAAGTTAAATGAATTAGTTATGTGTTACTGTTCTGTAAAAGTACTCAGGCTGGATTTGGGGTTGAGTCTTCTAATTTGTTGATTGTTAATTAAGGTTGATTAAGTTATGTTGCGCAAATGCATGGGTGTAATGTTCTCAGGTAACCACCAGACTGGGCCATGAAGGGGAAGAATACTCTAGAAAGGACTCTGACAATGAGGATGACACCACGCAAACAGGATTGGACCACCACAATAACCATGCATTTTGGGAAATGATTGGACAGAAACGCTCCACCAAACTGGACCAACCAGAACCCCTAAAAACGAGCCAATCAAAAAGGGGTAATGCTGGTCCTTCCTAAGACTATAAAAGGAGTCCTCCGAGGAGGGGTGGGGTCCTCCAGAGGTACCTAGCGTGATCAAAGGAGCACCCAGCTCCAGCGTGCTGTTTTCTTTATGGTCTGCTTTGTCACTGGGGGTCTGAGCTTATCTCAGGCTCCCGTTTCCAGTTGATAATGTTTTCTTTAATAAACTAGTCAACCTGCCAAGGTGACTAGCCCGTTTTTGACAACATATATATCTAAAGAATTTCTTGTGCGTTTTGTATTTTTCTGTTCTAATCTGAAATCCTACAAGTTTCCTTTCTATTCTGTAGACATATGCGAGGAACCAATTTAGTTTGGATTCAGCCATTTTAGTTTGCCTCAACCCTGGTTGTCAGCATTGTCAGAGACATTAGGGGAGAGCGTGTGTATCCATGCCACTTGCAGCGAGAGCAGCCAGGAGTTGGAGAAGCCTCGTCTCTGGGGGAACTTCAGCCAGCAACATCTCACATGGGGCAGTCAGTAGGAGACACTGCAGAGGGGCTTCTGCAATCAGGTTGCGAAGAGGTCTCCATTTATGAGTGCAAAGACCAGTGGTCTCCTGTCCATAGGAAGCCTTTGGGAGGGGCCAGAGGGGTATAAAAATAAACTGTGTCACAGCTCGTGTCGGCTCGCTGAGGCCGGCAGCAGTGGCTGAGGCTCAGGCTGCCCGGGTGCCTAAGCTGCTTCGAAGGCAGACTCCCTCCGCCTGCACACACACACCAGCAGCAAGCACTCCCTGTCAGCTCTAGAGAGCAGATTGTAATCCAGCACAGGCAGGAGAAAAGGAGCCAAGGGAGACCTTTGGCTTAGGTTCCATCAGACTTTAACCCGAGGAGGGTCTGACTACTAAATGGCAGAACGTACAGGACGCAGGAGGTTTTATCAGGCTCAGATCTCAAGGGAGGGTTTGGATGTGGGTCCAATCAGTGGAGAGCAAGGGAGGTCTCAGGGTGGGGTCCGGGGAGAGGGACAAACAGTACATTCCAATGGGGTAAACTGAGGGGAGGGATGCAATTTACACTAACCAGTGGGGCGTTGTACTTNTAGGTTCCATCAGACTTTAACCCGAGGAGGGTCTGACTACTAAATGGCAGAACGTACAGGACGCAGGAGGTTTTATCAGGCTCAGATCTCAAGGGAGGGTTTGGATGTGGGTCCAATCAGTGGAGAGCAAGGGAGGTCTCAGGGTGGGGTCCGGGGAGAGGGACAAACAGTACATTCCAATGGGGTAAACTGAGGGGAGGGATGCAATTTACACTAACCAGTGGGGCGTTGTACTTTAGGGGAATTCCAGGGAGGGGTAAACGGATTGACATTTCGGGGGAGCATTCAAGGGGAGGGATAGCTTTAAACCACCGAGTAACAAGTGTGGGAACCAGGAACTTTCCAGGCCTGAGGAGGGAAAGGGAAGGGATTGACAGCCTCACGGGCAGGGTCGGGGTTTGACAAAATAGGAAGAAACCAATAAACCCGGGGGAACCCAGCACAAACCAACTAACATAAAACCAAATCTAAAAATACACTGTGACAGGTGGCTGCTCGCTGGGGCTCGCTGCTGTCCCTTGGCTACTTCGCTCCCTCCTTTGCCCTGGCCCCAGCCTGCCTTGTGGCTCTCCTGCCCTCACTGACTCTTGCTCGCCCTCACGCCTGCCCTGCCTCCCTGTGTCCCTGACCGCCGCCTTTGCCACTTCGCCCCCACGTCCTTGCCCGGGCTGCCCGCACTCGGCCCTGCCGTGCCGGCCCACTCTGCCCTGCCGCCCCGATCCAGCCCCTGGCCGCGACCCTCGCCGTGACTCTGCCCAGGCTGCTGGACCTCCCGTCCCAGCACCCACTGACCGTGTGAGCGGCACTGTGGCCTCAGGAGCCGTGCCTGTGCAGCCGTGCCTGTGCAGAACACCTCGCCGTTCCCCACATTGGGATGTGAAAACATACAGGTGAAGAATGAAGTGAAAAATCCAAGTGGAGGCATAAACCAAAAGAAAGGCTACTCCTTAGTTTGTTAAAAGCAATGAAAATATTTTTTCAGGTCACAAACTGTGAGAGTAAGAATAATAGAGTTAATTTTCCTGATTCTCAGTGTTTCTGACATGTGTTGAGGATTAAGCTCTTTGTTGTAAGGAAGAGGAAGTTAGCCTTTCACTGATACACCACTTTTTACAGTGTCAAGAGCTTCCTTACATTCAGCATGAAAAATGGACACTGAGATACCGTTTAGAAAAATTTATAACAAAAATACTCCACAAGCTGGTTGTATGTCTATCTAGATTTTTTACTATGCTTTCACAGAGCAGCTAAGGATATTTATGTCCATTTTACAGAGGTCAAGAAACAATCTTAGATCTTTGTGTGATGATGTTTTTGCCAATATGGATGTCAAAGTTTAAGAGATTAGGTTTTAGCAATTCAACTCTTGCTCTCCTGCAATGAAGGTTTAAAACATGTCTGTAAGGATTAGATATCCATAAACAGATTTTCTGACCTAAAGAACCCTGGTGTCATTGTTGTGATCTTTGCATTTTCTCTAAATACATGCAGGCACTCATTCGAAATATACAAGATGATTTTTAACAGTAATTTTTGCATATGTACCTGATCCCTAGATGATTGTTAAGGGAAGCTGCAGATCTGGAATAAAAATGTAAATTGCAGAGCACTTAAGTGGCTCAGGGCAGAAGGAAGAAGCAGAGAAGGTGAAAACATGGGACAACACAGGCAGAGTTTGATGTATTCTCCAGTTTTATGCTTAAAGGAATAAGGATATGAGGTTTTAGTTAACATATACGATATATTTGCCATATACTGCCAAATGACACTTTTTGGTAGGGTTTAAACCTATATAACCTTCCTATTAAAGATAGAAGTCCTCACTGCCATTGCTGTGCATAGAACCTCATCATGTAGACTTGTTTTAAATCTGCTCTGAATTGCTTAATTCGTGCATCTTAAATGTATGTGTTTATACATGCATGCTGATAGAATTACAAATGGTGTCACATCAAACTCCAATTAAAACCTGCTGTGGCAGCCTATGTTTTTTAAAACCATTCATATTTTAGAAAACTGTTCAGGGAGCATGGACTGCCTCCTAGATCTTGCTGTAACACACCAATTAATAAGATAGTGTTATCTACCTCTTTGATTTTTATCTCTCTCTTTTCTGCCCTGAGATGACTCCTTTGGCAAGTTGATATGGCTAGTACTGTACCTTCTGCAGCACTATCAGTTCCACTATTTCTCCATTTAGCAACCGGAAACTTGTTCAGTAAAATGTCATAGATAGTAGAAGAAGTCTTGATACAATCTGCTGATATTTTGTCTGTGTTAAGTGCCTTACTGGTTATAAAAAATGCTTTAACAAGGTTCATGCTGAAGGTTAAGATCTTTACCTATTTTGACTCTCTGTAATTAGGAAATAATAAAATATTTTATTAAAATAAATAATATTGCCAAACACAGGTTTATTAGAAGAATCATGTGACTTGATTAAAATTTCATTCTACTAAAAAAAAGACCAAAACTATACAAGTAATGGTGCTATTACCTTTACTCTATGTTATAAACTTGTGTGGATGCCTTTTTGTCAGAAAATATGACTTTCAAATTTGTTCTAAAAACGATGCCAAGGGTTTTGCTATAAAGGTGTTGTCTAGGACTTGTCTTTCAAGGGACAAAAAAAAAGTGTAATTATTTGACTGAATAATTTGCCTTAACATAATTTTTACCACATGTAAGACGCCTTTATCATGTGTTAGGCATAAGGTAAAATGAATTTAACCTCATTTTGTATGTCTTAAATTTAGACACCTATGCTGTAATCATTTTCTGTCTTCTTTCATGTCCTAGTAGAAAAAATTGGAACCTCCAGAGGTCTATTAATGTAATTTTTATTGCCCATCCTAGCATGACATGAAATACTTTCTGGAGGTGGCTAATTGTGTCTTACTGACTTCAAAAATATCATGTAAAATAAATCTGTTAGACATTGAACTGCTAGATGACCAAGTCAGGGTATGTTGGAGTATGAACTTAAATTTTTCAAGGTGAGATTTGTCTATCTCCTGTGTTATTTTTAGGAAATCTAAGGAGATCCTACAATCCTACACTGCTGACCTGCATCACAAAATTTATGTATATGGAAAAAAAAAACCATCTTTCTTTCACCTCTACCTTAAGACTGGAGTGGAAATAGAAAAAATGTTAAGGTAATGAAAGGAAAACCGATACTGTCTCTCCAATGAGCTGGGCAATGCAGGTACATGGACTAATAATGAATCTTCAAACTGAACAAAGGCTATAACAGCTACACAAAGTTAAAAAACCCCAAAAAACAGTTTAAGTTTTGAGTAGGCATGAGAAGAAAAATAAGAAGTTACTGTTTTAGGTAGGTACAATTTCACGCTAAACTTTCGTGTCCATATTTCCTAAAACAGACAACACCTAATTTCCCTCCTTTATGGAGACCTGTTTCATACCCATTTCAATAGGTTTCTAATTAAAACAAAAGCTTAACACACCAGTCCTGAAATATTTTAATTCATTTCAGTCTTATTAACCACCAGTCTACACATTTTGGATTTAAGGATAGAATAGATTGTGAACATATGAAATTTATAATGTGTGGCAGCCTGTACAGTTTCATAAATTGAATGGAAACATTGAATTGACAAAAGGAAAATATGTAATGACTTGGAAGAAAGCTGTGATCTGAATAGCTGAAGAGTATCCTAGATCCAGTTAATCATCTTTCAATGAGAGTTAACATCAAGGCAATAAAACCTCTCCACGACACCAATCAGTACTCTACATCAGAAGACATGTGATTTTAAAAAGCACTTTAAGAAGATAGTTTAAATTAATTCTCAAAATCAAGTTATTTTTCCAAACTGACTATAATTGAGATGTCCTTAAACCTAAGGCTAGAAGAAGCAGCCTTGTAAATCAATGTGACAGAAAAGTAGTGAGAACAATTATTTATCTGCTGTGCCATCATGATTTATTTGTACTTATGTTGTGTTTCTACTTATGAGTGATTCCTCTCACATGAAAATCTGAATTCCTATACTGTATTTATGAAATATCCAATCTTTAGTCTTTTTATGATACATAATGAAGATTTTTTGAAATTGAGACTCAGTATGTGGGATAAGTAAAAATGAACTGTATGTGAATGGAGAGAAAATGTATATGGTCAACATTTGTCCATGAGTCCAACTGGTACACACTAGATGGTGTTGATACTTTTAAACTCTTTTACCCTCTAAAAAACATCAACATCCAAAATGTTGATTTGGAACAGTCCCCTAGCCATGTTGACTCCTGAATCACAAATTGCTTTGGAAAGTCAAGTTGGATTTATCAAAAACATGCAGGCATCACTATAGAAATATAATGAAAACAAGAAATGCATATATTTTTGAAGGAGCTCCAGTTAGAAGTTTTCAAATACTCAAGAGGAGTGATATTTTCACATTATTATTCTTTCAGATTATAAACGTGTAATTAATTTACATGCACGTAGTCATGGTGTTAGAGCTTATTCTTCACTTTATGCACAAATATAAGTCAAAATGTACAAGCCTTTTTTAAGAATAATTGAGATGTAAGCCTGAACACAACAATATAGGAAATCTAATGCATTTTTGCTGATAAGATGTAGTAAAAAGACAGCTTAGTATTGTAGCACATTAGGCTGTTGAAGCATGATTTTCTGAGGATGTGAATATGTGAAGAAGAAAAAAAATTTAAAAGGGAAAAAGCCCACAACAAACAAACAAACAAATACACAAAAGCATCCAAACCCCACAACCTTGGACAAATTACAGAAAATATATCCATTATTCATATTCTCAGGGAAGAACATAATGAAGCTGTGTTGGATTCACCTTCAGAGAGAAAACCTGACTTCTTCTTCCCAGCAAATGCTAATGGAAGTGTAGTTAAATGGAGGACAGGAGAGACAAACAGATTTTGTGGCAGATGGGTAATTTAGGAACAGAATAAATTCTAATGTTATTACAAATTTCACTAAATTTGCAGTCAGGTGGTAGTGGAATGTGGGGCATGTTTTCAGGGGTTCATATTGGAAAAAGAGAGAAGAAAATAAAATGATGTTGTGCATTATGTCAGTAAATTAAATATATAGAAGATACAAGAGGCTGATTAGTTGCTTTTGAAACTGAGTTTGGCGAGAAACAGACAGAACATGATGCAGGTGTTGGATACTGACCTCCTGATCAAACAGCTTCTAATTGATTAATGCTTCGAAACAGGTTAGGAAATCCCATGGTTGCAATACAAAGTTATTGTGGAGGACTTCAACTACTCCAACATCTTTTGGATATGGTTGAACACAAGAAAAACAGGAGAATTCTGGAGTACATTAAGAACAGTATTTTGATACAGATGCTGTAGGGACAGAAGGCTAGAATTCAGAATAGCCAGAACTCCTGCTACCGAATAAAAAAAGAGTAGCGTGATTGGTCAACAACAACCTGATTTCCTACTGGGAGTTGAAACTGGGAATGTGAAAGTCAACAAGAAGGGTCTTGTAAGTACATTGGCAACAACCAGAACAGAAACCAAAGATGATGTAGGCTTACTATTACTGAGCTAGTGAATTGCTGTTGATGGAGAATTAAAAGGCAGAGATACTAATTTTCTCAATTTGTACTTGCAATGTCTGCTGTCAGGTCTCCCATGTCTGACTATATGAAGTACAACTTAACAGCAGAAAAATATCAAGTTAGGGACCATGTTAACAAACTGTACAAACATTCAGAGGGGACAGGCTGAACACATTCAAGACTTCTGAGAGACCTGTCAGATGCCATTTCAAGGTCCCTGTCTGTCATCTTCAAAGGGTTGTACCTGTCAAAGGAACTCCCTGTAGCATGGAAAAAAGCAATTATTATGCCCATCTTCTAAACTGGAAAGAAGAGCCAAGGTAATACAGGTTGTCTGTGAAGAAAATGCAGCAAATCTTTTTGGAAGATATTTCCAAGGAAAAAAGTGGTAGGAAATAGGTAGCATGGATTCAGTAAGGGCAAATAATGCCTATTCAATATGATTGTCTTCTACACCAAGTTAACTGGCTGAGTGGGCACATGAAGCAGGGTCAGCTGTGAAATCTCTATAGTATAACTGAAAAGAAGTGGCCTAAAACGATGGAGAAAAGGTATGTAAGACTGACTGGACTGCTAAAAAACTTGTTGTCAGCAGTTCAAAAGCACATGTTTGAGTGTTGTTCCTTTGGGATTATTGCTAGGGCTCATCCTGTTTAAGATCTTTATTAACAACTGTGATAGTGTGCTCCCTACCCTCACTTTTTCTTCTTGAACAGCAGCTCCCAGTGTTTGGAGTGATGGCTGCATCTGGCATACAGGTAATCCAATAGTTAAGAGCCATAAATCTTGCTCAGCACCTATGGGACATAAGCCTTGCTCAGCTGCTGAGGGATAGTTGAGCATGTGCCAACTCAAAACATGTCTGCTTTGCAAAAAGGGCTGTAAGTCAGTTATCCTACTCCATAAATAGTGGACCGTTCAGGGCCTACTGAGTTCTCCTGCACAGCAGTGTTCTGCACACCAGGATCTCCCCTTGTGCAGGAACACCTCACAGGGTTACTCCTTGAGGCTGAGGGAATCCTTACCTCCTCAGACACTTGGTAAATGAATTGAAATAAGCGTACTCAAACTGAAATCTTAGATGAGTGAAAGTATTACTTGTTGTTGGGGTTTGGGTGTTCCTNTCCTTACCTCCTCAGACACTTGGTAAATGAATTGAAATAAGCGTACTCAAACTGAAATCTTAGATGAGTGAAAGTATTACTTGTGCACATGTAGTCCTTTAGACATAAACCACTGACCAAGCCTAGTGATCCATATTTTCTTGTCCATGTGGATCCAGCCAGACCTAAACCCCACCCAGAAAGGACTTCAGAACCCAAGGAGGTCCTTTTTGAATCTCATGACTCATCAGGAATGTCTTCCTGAGGGTTTTATCTGACTCTGGACTCTATGCACTAAATGAGTGCCTTGCCATTGAATCTTGTTGAATCACTGTTACATTTCCCATCAAGTTTAGTTAAATCACTGTTCTGTATCAATAAACATGCTACTATTTCTCTCTTACAAGTGAAGTATGTCACTCCATCCACAACCAGGACTTACTGAGTTTGCAGAAGAAAGCAAATTTGGGAAGTAGTTTATACACAGTCATTCAGAGAGAATTCCAGGAGCTGGAAGAATGGGCTGGCAGAAACAACATGAAATTCATCTTATAGAAACAAAAACTGCTATGCTTGGGATGAAGTAAGACTGTGCCACAACGTAGGTGGATGCTGATTGGTTGGGGAGTAATTTTTTATGAATCTGGCGGGCCTGGCTGTCCATTAGACGAGCATGAAACAGCAATCTCTGTTTCAGTGAAGGCCAAAGTTTTGCTGGTCTGCATTAGGACAAGCATAGCCAGCAGCTATGGGAAGCAACTGTACTCTCTTGTGGGGCATGTCTGAGGCTGCACTTGATGAAATGTATTTAGTTTGGGGCTTTAGGAGAAAGATTGGAAAACTGAACAATGAAGAGTCAGGAAGAACATATGAAATAAAGAATGGCTGAGGAAGCTGGGTTTCTTCAACATCGGAAAGAGAATGTTGAAAGACAACCTGTTTGCTGCATTCAGCTATCTTTTACTTGTAAGCAATAGGAGAGTGCCAGAATATTGTCCAAGCTGCAAAGGAAAAAGTTTACACACCATGGCAATTGACAGCTGCCATAAAGGAAATAGACTCTGTATATACAAACTCACAGTGAGGACAGTCAAGCACTGGAAAAGTTCTCCAAAGAGGTTGGAGAATCTTAATTTTTGGAGATATTAAAAACTCAGCCGTAGAAGGTCCTGAGCACTCTTACCTAACATATAGTAGGAGATGAGATCAGATAACTGTCCAATCTAAAGTACTGTATTTTCATAGAGAAATATTTTGCTTTCCTTTAATATTTGGTTTTGTTGCCTGCTTTTAATGATAATATATCTTATCCTGCTGCATAGCCAGCTAGCCATGACTATTATTATGTGACATATGCTGAAATTTTAAGAGTTTGGGTTTTTTGGAGTGAGGATGTTTCAGGAATTTTTGAAGTGTAATGTTTCTGCGTTGTTGTTTAAGTATCCTCTAAAAGAGAACTTCAGAGTTTTCTAGTTTCAAGACACTGTACATGCCTACTGAAAAAAGTGATCTAGCTTAGGAATAGCTCAGAAAATTGGAATCAATGCACTACAATGTGAATGTACACCATTTTAAACAAAATTATTAGCTTATAGATTAGACCTAGTTATTCTATAAAAGATGGAAATAACAGCTGACAACCACATTCTATTTTTGGCTATTATATACCTGCACCCCGTCTCTTGTTCATTGTTTCCTCTTAACATTAGTATTCATAGCAGGTTATCTTGAAAACAGAGATAATAAAACAATACCACTGTGGTCTTCTCCACAGCACAGCCCTGCAAGAAATCTGACTCTCTGAGTAATCAGTGATTTACAATCAATCTTATTCTATTGCTTTTTTTCTCTATCTCCCTCAAGGAAAAGGCACTAAAGGAAAAAGGTTCTTTCAAATCATACAATGAAGTTAGAAACATGTCAATAACAGGCTCACTTGGTGATTTTAGAAATCATAACACTATGCCTTTTTTGCAAATAAGTACAAGATAATTCTCTGTCTAGTACACGCAGGAGTGCTTTCTATTAAGCACTTTAATATTTCCATAATACCTAATTAGTGTCTGTTGCTTCTTTTTCAGCCAGGGAACAAAAAACTCTTTGCCAAGAAAGAACTGGAGCTCATTCCAATTTACTGATGAAGAAATTAAACTTCAGAGACCAGCTATGACTTCCCAAGGTTCTTATGGCAGAAAGGAGGGCAAAGAAACAATTTAACTTTGCTTTTTCCCTGCACCTCAACTGCTTTACATGTCACAGTACAAATGCTGAAGAAAACACCATAGGGCAATCCTGGTACAAGTTCAGGTAGAAAAGAGGTGTCTCTAGGGCAGCCTGCAGAGCAGAGCACTATTAAGATTTACAACAATAATGAAAGAGTCAAACTATGCTAGCTCTTCTGACAGAGAGGCCTTCAGCACTATTCCTACTGTACCACCCAGCTCTCCAGCTCTGTGTTCAGGGTTTGGATAAGGTTGGCTGCTGTTGATCTGAGCTGGACGTGCAGTGCAGTGAGAAGCCCATGCTTTCTAAGCTTTAAGAGAATACAGGATATCCCTCTACCTTGGTCATAGCATTGAAGGAAGTCACCTTACCAGATAGAAAGTATAGGTAGAAAACAAATTTTATCCTTTTCGCTGATCTGCAAGTTGGTCTAAGAGGACGTATATTCTCTAAGAAGAATACTTCCAAGCATTTGGAATTTTGATTCAGTTTCCTAACTTAATATCCTTATTCTTCATTCATGAAAAGTACCAGGGATTCTTTGAAGAAATCAGGTTACAGGATTTGATTTTAATTAACACAGATACTAAATGAAATATAAATATTTGGTATAGAAGTATTCCATAAGGAGCGTGATATCTACTACTTTTTGCAGTAGCTCTTGTGTAATAACCAAAACCATTTCAAGTATGTTTTATTTTGTCCCTCATTTTATGCCTAAAATCTACAGTATATCTGGACCATGGAATTCACTGAGCAGATATGTTAGAATCACTTCACAGACAGTACTTTTTGGCCTTTAAATGCATACTCTTGCTTAAGTACTCCTGAGTAATTGGTTACATGCCAGTATTTTCTAAGTGTGCAGATTTTATGTTTCTGTAATAACAGGTATTCTAATGAGAATTCTTCTACAGCTCTGTCAAGATGGAAAATGTATGAAGAGCTGGCTCTTTGTAAGTGAAAGAAATATTTTCTAATACTTGTTTATAAGCATTTATTTTTGTGCATGTGACATTTAAGTCAAAATTGATTACATTATATATTCTGAAAAAGTATACAACTGATTTACCTTTTACCAGTACATCACAAAAAAAACAAACAAACAAACAAACAAACAAACAAAAAAAAAAAAAAAAAAAAAAAAAAAAAAAAAAACAAAAAACAAAAAACAAAAACCCCAACCAAAAAACTAATTTCTTCCAATGTTTTTGACATTTTTTTATAAACGTGAACTTTTTTATTAACTTAACATAGAGACATTTAAAATTATCAAAGAACTTTAATATCAATTTTGTACAAAAGAATTATGAATCTCAGTGAAGAATATACATTAAGTGATTGTTATATTTCAGTTGAAAAGTTCACATTAAGGCTCAAAGTGCTACTTCAGTTGTTGCATTCACCTGAAATAACCAGAGTACTTAGCTCCGAATAACTGTGAGTAGAACAGGTCACTCTTTACATTTGCTTGAGGATGTCATGTACACAACAGTGGGATAATGAAAAATGCAGAAATAGAACAGAAAATGTAGTAGGCTTCTACTCATGAACCCTGCAATGAAATTAAAGGAGAAAAAAAAATCAAACTCGTTTCTATAAAGCTGCTAGTAAAATCAGGTGCACTCTGTAAGAAAGATTTGTGAATATGGATTATACTCTCATCTTTATTTCAAAACAGCTATGAATGGCAGTTCTTTTTCATACTCTTCTATTAAAGAAAAGTCAGAGATAATTATTTTAGTAGTATTAGTTCATTTGTCAGCTTAGGACATTAACAAAAACAAACACAGAATGCTTTTATTTAAATCAGTGTGAAAGAGAAAGCATCAAAATACAGGTTAAAATTTTTATTTAAATAATTAATCAGAAACATTATCGTATGGATTGATGGAAGAGAAAGTAATTTTACTTACAGACACAGCTTCCTAGAAGTAAAGAAAATACTTTGAATATATGTTACTTTTCTATTTATGAACTCCAGGTTATTATTATTATATTAAATGATATAATAATCAAATAGTTTCTGTTGTAGGGAATCTACCATGGAAAGGGACACCTCCCACTAGACCAGGTTGTTCCAAGCCCCATCCAAACTGGCCTTGAACTCTGCCAGGGATGGAGCATCCACAGCTTCTCTGGGAAACCTGCTTCAGTGCCTCAGCACCCTCACAGTAAAGAATTTTTCCCCAGTATCTAATGTAAACTTACCCTCTTTCAGTCTAAAGCCATTCCCCATTGTCCTATCATTACATGCCCTTGTAAAAAAGTCCAGTGGAAAAAAAAGGACAGATTACTTGAACAACAATATGTTATGATGTAAAATAAATAAAAAGAACCCAGTATTTTTGTGGATACTACTTCAAAACAATTAACTAAGACAATTATAAATATCTTGTCAAAACTAACAGAACTACTCAGTCGTAGCTAACTGTAAGTGTCAAATGGTGGCTCTTCCGTGCAGCTATTTAAAACCGTATTATGTTTTCATGTTCAAAACTTATATGGCTATTTCAGATTTTGGATAACTTAATAAATATTTGAGAATTATCAGGTTAATTTTGTGAAAACAGGATTTTTTCTTAAGAAACACATTCTTGTGCGTGCTTGTTTATCTAGCCTATTAGGAAATAGATAAATATGCCATGAAACATTGTTCCTACCATTTTGTCAAATACGAAACGGTTAAGTAGCAATACAAAAGTTCTTTTTTCTCTTTTGTTTAAACTACTTTTTTTTCCTGCTGATTAAACGCTTTTTCCTACTTTATTTTCTTAACTGGTTAATATATTAATTTTATCCAACATAATTTTTATAATTTTATATCTTTAGATAAACTCTTTTTGAAGATGAGATATTCTTATTTGCTGTAGTCAAGATTTCATGCCACTGCCAGTATATATGACTGCACACTTTCATCAAACAAGTTACTATATTATCATATATTTGCCAAATATTTATAGAAAGTGATGTTTAAAGAAAAGGAAAATCACCTAAACATATCATACATATATAGGATTAACAGCTTCTAAATTTTAAATTAAGAAAGATATATTAAGGAGGTATATTAAAGAGATTGAGGCCATTATGTCTAGATTTAATCAGCTGGACTTGGAAGATCTGCAATTTGGAACATCTTTATTGCTAATTATGTTGTGGATAATCAAGTTTAACAACAAAAGAAAAGATAGTCATCAACCCACTCCCTCTAAGTTGCTCACAGAGATCAGAGAAACACAAGCAAATGGTTGGTTTATGAAGTTGTTCCAGTAAGCCTGTCTTCCCCTTTGCTTCCAGATTTAGACCAGTGATATGCTTGAAACAGAAAATAAGATTCTAGAACAGAACAATTCTTCAAACAGAGAAAAGTGGAGATATGACTATGAGTTGAATTCAATACAAATAAACTTCTGCCTCTTCATTTTCACAAGACAGATCTTCCACTTCAGTCTATGAATCTGTGAATCGCAGAAAGTGACAGAGTCAACTTTGGGTGCTTTGGAAAATTTCCTTATTTTCATAATTTCTAAGGCTTGGGTCTTTTTCGATGCAAAAATACACTGGTCTCAGGAGTTTCCTAACCCCATCAGGTGCTGAAAGATCACCGTTCACTCTATTCCTCTTACTGCTTCCATTCTACTCTTCAGAAAGCTCTTCCAATAGGACATGGACTTTGTCCACAGTTAATTTGCTGTTAAAATCAGAAACTGACGTAGTGCAAATATCTGGTCTTCTTCACCACTGCCTATCCAAAAATCACACAATACTTAGTCTTTGTACCATGCAATCTATCACACTTTCCATCCTATCCCCAAGACTAAACAATGTTGTGTAATGTTCAGGACTTGCACCAAGGAGCAGTACAAATATGTGGACATATTTCTAGCAGCAGAAGATGGTTAGGTTTTTGACTGTCCTTCTTGGACCCAAATTCCTCTAAGAGATTCAGACAGCAATTCAGGGTAGGCTGGAGCAGAATTGCCAGCAGAGTAAGGAAAATTCTGGCCCACAGGCTCTTACCTTGCTTCAGATAATACATGGAAAAATTCCAGGATACTGAAGATTCAGATACTTTGCTGCCTTGCCTTACAGCTTGGGATCCTCCAGGCAAGTACAGCTCATGTCACTTTATCATCATCTTCTTATGCCAGGAAGACAGCTGCTACAGACACCACTGCTCACAGCTTAGTCTTGAGTTAGAAAAGTGGCATATTACGTGACAAAAGATGGGTCAGAGGATTTCCCTGCCTCACGTCCAGTACATGAGTGAGTGACTGGAAGCAATGTATACTGAAGTATCCTGATAAACTAAAAGGGGACAAATATGCATCTGGGAGGGGTGAAGACATAAATAAAATGGCAAGATGCTGAATTTTAGCTCACGTGATCTTCCACAAGTTTTTGGCGCTTTTTTTGTTCTATCCCTCATCAAATATATTCCATAAATTATGCCTTCTTAATTTAAAGATAGTTAATGTCGTAAAGTGAGCCTAAATGAGTCTGAAGATATGCCTAAGGCTAGTATGGAGAAACAGGAATAGTTGTAAGATGGATTTGAAGGGACAGCTCTGCTTAAAAACCTTAAAAAAATATGTCCACAAAAGCTTCACAAATTTCTGTTTACAGGGTGAAAGCAGAGTATATTCTTTTCTGTTGTGGCTACTTGACAATTAATAAATTTACAGGAAACTGATCTGGAATTTCTGAGTGTCTGGGATTTTTTCTTTTTCTTCTCTGCACCAGTTTTTGATAGGATGATAAATACTGGAGTATCACTCTGGCACTTTATAGCCATTGCACCAAAAATAGCAGGAAAACAAACAAGTCTGAAATAGAACAGCGTATCCATGGAAACTGTGTACACAATGGTATTGAAAATTTTTTGTTGAATCAGAGAAATTAATTAGTGGGATAAGGAATAAAACTCAGATTTCCACATGCCTACTAAGTGCAACAATGGCCTTCCTTTATATAAGAAAGAACACATTACTGCAAAATGTAGGGCATCATACTAAATGGATCACACGACCTGATTTTCTTTTCCTTTTGTCAATCCCAGAGAAGTGAAAAGCTGCATAGCATGATTAATTATTTCCCAAATAAGAATTTTCAGTATCAGTGCAGAAAAGTGTGTCTAGATTATGCATCTACATACTGGCAAATTTTCTTTGCTGTATCTTAGCAAAATCTTTATATGGATTAATCCATATGAACTTGTTTAGATAACACATATAAATGCAACCATCTACTTAGCATTCTTACAAGTGTCGTGTTTCTCAAAATAATAAAAATATTTATTTTAGAAACTAAGAACAAGTGAAGTTATATCAGGAATTAATACCACATCTGTAAAAAACAGGTAGCGCACAGGGAGTTCTAAGATTAAAAAATAAAATCAGAGCTTTATTTGAATTTGATTATGAATGAAAAGAATAAGGATGTCATATAAAAGCCAATGACTACTTTCACTTAAAATAAAGATTGGGGAAAAAACCCATTAACTCCAGTGTGGCATTTGCCTAGTGATTACACTTGTGAAATTACCTTGAAAAATACTGTTAGGACTCTGGGGAGGAGTCATTGCTGATTACCAAAAATAGAAATATAAAAGAAAATAGAAGGCTTCTCTTGATCTATGTAAAGACATCCTGTGAATTTAAATTAAACATGTATGTTTTTTATGATTTTGCTTTTCCTTTTGCTAAAGAATATAGGAAGATAATTTGGCTTTCAGTAAGAAATTTTGTTTAGAAGCTGCAATTAAATAATTCAAAAATAATTAATTCAGAAGACATCCTATTAAATTATAACCCTCCCCACTGGTTAACTGGTGCCAAAATGTATTGTTTAATTTATCATTCTTAGTATTTTTAGAAGGCCTCAAGGCAGGGAATGAAGCAATAATAAATAGGGAATAGTGGATAATTAGCGAAGGAAATGTGGAACAAAATTACTAAGGGCTTTAGGTGAAGTTCATTATTACTATTTAATAGTGCCCAAGAGCATTTGATCAAATTATGGATCATGTTTAAAAGTGGGCTGAGAAAAATCCTAGTGGACGAGAGTTTTCTCACCACCACTTTCAATATTGCAGGAAGTTTTACAGAATTTATCAAGGAGTAAAAAGCAAAAGCATATTGACCAAACCTTCTATTCTATCACACACAATGTTCTAGTGAGATTTGAAGAAGACAGAGGTTCTTCATTCCCTCAGATATTGTTCAAGATATGAGTATTACATGATTAAGCAGTAAAGCACTTCAAGAATGAGTGATAAGGTGACAAATTGTAAGTAGAGCCCTTTAGGGCTTTTAAGCACAAGGTGAAGTAGATTTTTTTTCAGCTCCTCCAGGGTGTTTGCTTTCTAGCCACATCTTAAAAGAAGCACATTTTTAACATGGTTCTTTCACGATGACATTTAGCTTTTGGGGTTTTTTTTTTTGTTCATTCCATCATTTTCCTTATGCATTTATGTTATTTCTTTAAATTATAGCATAAAAATATCCTGAAAATATTTTTAAACACAAACATATATGCAAAATTTCAGAACTCATCTTTTCACTATTTAAAAAATCAAGATCCTCTCTGACATTTTTCAGTTGGAAGACTTAAAAGAAGGAGAGAGCATGAAATCCATGGCACACAACAAAAAAGAGCATTTAATTTAATCAGTAANTGTGGGAAGGATGTTCTAGTTATCCAGCAGTTCTGTTTGTTAGAAAGTGGGGATCTCCATCTTTGGCCATTTGATTCCATAGACATAGTG
>VZTR01003001.1:135439-149594 GCA_013400775.1 Chaetops frenatus
TTGTCAGCCAAGGCAAAGACGTCAATTATTTAGATAGATTTTGCACCTAATTTCTGTCACAAAGATTGCTGAGCACTCTTTAAACCAATAAGCAGTATGCAGAAAGAGGATGCAGTAATTTTCCTTGAGACTGTCCATAGTGCAGAATATATCTTATTTAAGGATCCCAGACAGCCAACAGCTCTGTCATAGATATTGTTGTGTGACTTGGGCCTCCTCTCTTTTATTTGCTGTATTCAGAGGCATTCTCTGATCTCTTTGTTGTATTCTGTAATGATATTCACAGCCATAACCTTGAAAATGAATTATTTACTTTGAAGGTTGGTTATGTTATCATGTGTCTAAATCCCTCTACAACACTTCCTACTGCACATGTGCGAGTACTTACTTCTGATTCATCACATCAAGAAATCATGTCACTTAAACACTTATTTCAAAACCATACCCTTTCTAAATGGAAAGTGGAAGGAAATAGTTCAGCAAATATCTCTGAGTATTGCAAGGAAAAGGTCAGATGAGTCTAAAATCATTTAAAAAATTGCAGTACACATTTTAATTTGTTGGACAATATTATTTTGGACTTTTTAATTTGCTCCGACACACATCTGCAAAAACAGAGAACTCCAAATATGCCCAAAAGAGAAAGTTTTCCTTTATGTCTTGGCAAAAGCATCCAGCTTCTATGTGAAATGAAGCTGGGGTCATCACTACAATTTAAATAATGCTTTCTCTGTAATGTAGAAGTTGATTTTAGCAATCTATTTCTTGCTGTGTTTTCTCTGTTGTTTTTTCTTCTGGAAAATTGTGCAGAAAATATCTATTTACTTTACTGTGATAATGATGGAGATAATATTTCTTAAGTAAGGGATTTTAACAATTTTATGCTAATTTATAATTCCTGAAATTTTCTCAACTCATGATATTTCCATTTTTAGTTTTATTCATACTGTCTATTATTCTTTTAGTCTTACTACCAAGATAATTCATTACTCATCCACTATCAAATTCACCTGTGTATTCTTCTGTCATTGACAATGTTCACTTATAAATCTTAGATGTCATATACATTGCTCGTTTTTTAAGTTTTGTGAGCTCCAGAACAGATTTAAAAAATACTACCACTACTATTTTGCATTTACACCATCTTTTAAATGAAAATAACAATGAAATTTAAGATCATAAATTGAGCTTCATAGTCACCTTGAAAACCAGAAATATAAATTCCTGTTCTTCTACATTTTGAAATAAAAAGATCAGAAAACTGATCAAGTAAAAAAAAAAGAAAAACTTACAAGAATTAATTGAATGTTCTAATATTATTCAGAAAGAAAAGTCACTGCTACTTTTAAAAATCAAGATGACTTTAAATATGAATTATTAATCTAAAGCTACAGACAGTTGTAGATATAATTTATATTCCACATCTCAGGATATGTAACCGTTACAGTCTGCTTAATAATTAGGTCAATAGAAAGACAGTGCCTTCCAGACAGGAATAGGTTTGGGTCAGCCTGTGAGGTAATTCATCAAACTTGGTACAGTGCCTCCCAGGCAAGTAACAGTTCACTTTCGTCTGGAAGAGAAGGCGGAACATGGATATGTCTCCCAGGTAGAAAATTAAATGGGTCAGTCTTGGA
Source organism: Chaetops frenatus (assembly GCA_013400775.1). Lineage (NCBI taxonomy): Eukaryota > Metazoa > Chordata > Aves > Passeriformes > Picathartidae > Chaetops > Chaetops frenatus. The sequence continues at coordinate 137,077 of VZTR01003001.1, forward strand.
GGCAGCCCAGGTAGGTGACTGTTCAGCTTTACTTGAAAATGGATTAACATACTAAGGTCATTCCTGAGTACATAACTATTGGCTCCTGCTCAGATGACAAGCCATTTTTCATGGACTTCCTTCATTTGAAGGGCTGCTTATGGCAGTTTATCTTAAAAAAAGATTATGAGATGGTTAGCCTTTGTCTCTAATAATAAAGTCCTGTTTGTGAAACGAGTGTATGTTTTACCAGGACACAAGAAATCACTGACCCTGTTGATTGTATCTTTTCCAGGGATAGTAAAACACATTCCCTCAACTGGTATTGCCACTACTGAGAGCACATGCTCATGTATAAGAAAGATGCAAAGTATGCTGCTGGTATATAAGCCTTTGGCAGGTGTGAAAGCTTAGGGAGCATATGCCTACCTGGAGTACATATGTTACTGACTCACAAGAGCTTCATATATTTAAACTACCCTGTTATTCATATCCATCTGAAATCTGAAAACAGTGTATTTTTTGAGGAAAATACACTGAAATCTCACAAAATTATTAAAGTAAGAAGGTAACCCAAAGCCATAAAACAGAGAACACAGCCATAAGGGACTTTCCTAAACAGGATAGGAGGTCTAGGAGGAGACATGGAAAGTAGCAGACTAGTACACAACACAAGTTTCTTTATCCTATTTCCTCTCTATCTTTCTATTTTTTCATAAGCTTCTGTCAGTATGTTCTGCATTGTGGCTGTAAGATAATAAAAGAGAACGTGTTATTGTTTGACAAGAGGGAGCCAAGTGAAGAATAGAGGGCATCCAATAAATTTGAAACTCTGATAGGTCTTGCTGAGTGCCAAATGGCATATGTGTAAATTAGCAACACTGAAGGAATTCTGGCAGTGATGAATAAGAGAAAGGGCAGTTTTTTATGGGAAGGCCAAGAGAGATCGCCTGGTCTATGGTGCACTGAATGTTGCTGCAGGAGACAGAAGGTAGTAAGAGAAAGTGGAGACTTTGGATCGAAATTATTTAGGAAGATGCATATTTCCTGTGTAACTCATGAGAAACTATGATATTTTATACTGAAAGCCAATGCTCTGAGATATATGTTAGGATAATTCATAGTGATGAAGTCTAGATTTTTAAAGTGAGTCTAGAAAAATACAGATGTTCAAGAAAAAACTACCACAAAAAAGAAAATTAGTATTAAAGGCTATAATGAATCAGTATCTTAAGGCAGACAGTTTACTGTAATGTGTGTTAGGATTCTATAGAGTGAATATTTAATGTAAAAGCTTAAGCTCTACCTGAAACAGACAACATTTCCCTTTCCAAGTAAATGCTTTCATTACTAGTTAATAAGATGTTTCATATATTTTGTTCTTTGTGTGGTCCCATAAATCTCAAAGACAATACTGAAGAGGAATACTGAGCAACTCTATTACTCCACTTTAATCCTACCTTTTCCTATTGCCAGTGTTATATTAGCTATGTTGTGTAAAATGAAGGTTGGGTTACCTGACTGCTTGTCTCATTTCATGTCTCAGCATTTTAAGTCTAGGTTCTTTAACAAAGAGGATGAATGTGGCACAGCCATGATTGTGTGTCTCATCAGTAAAAGAGTTAATTTTCTTGGGTGGGATTAAACTCACTGTAGAGGTTTAAACTTTACTGTCAAAGTCACCAGCAGTTGCCCTTTTATGGTCTAAGAGGAGAAATAAGCAACACCAGAGTGCCATTCATCAGCCATATTTCAGATTCTGTTTTAGACAGACATAAAAACCTTAAAAGTGCTTTGAATTTCTTAAATGAGTGAAGATTTACTGTTCAAGTGAAGGTCAAATGCCACAGGCAATTTTAGTGGGTGAGGGGTTTTCTGTTTGCTTGGGTTTCTTTTCCATTGCCAAGCTTTCTTGGAAGTTTTAATAATCTTCTGAGAAGATACTAACTTATAGTAACTGTTATTAAATTATCTCAATAATGTGGAAAGCTGCAAATTTTCAATACCATAAGACATGAATTCGGAATTCATATGTTCTTATCTATTTTTCCTACAGATGAGAAATCTATACACATGGTATTTTTTTCTTAAAACCTTGGCTATAAAAACAATGGAACAGGGAAGGTCTGGTGCTCAGTTACAACATGGATTAATTTCCAGTAAATTTTCACCTAATCAGACAAATGAATAAATCAAAAAGAACAGTATGACTTGTCATGGCTATAGAATGTAATGGTTACTAGTTTCCTTTGTGGGCAAAATTTAGAATATGGAATGAGCTGTGTGCTGCTTGCAGGCAAAATCCATTCTGTATTTGATTTTGATGTGTTTTCAATTGAATTATTTTCTGTGGTTCATTTAGCTTCAGTAGAAATTAAAAGATATAATTTTAAAGCAGCTGTCTTTATGGAACACCTAATATGTCATTTACAGAGAGAATATGTAGTTTTGTGTCCCTTAAAGTTTTTGCACAAATGCCTTTGTTTTGATTGTGAGAGAGAAAAGGGCTTTTCTGAACATCTTATTTCATCAAATAAAGATCATGGAAAATGTGAATATTTGGTTTTTTCTTGAGCAGGAGATTTCTAAATTCCAAGTGTGACCTGACATTTTCACTAGTTTCTGCAAAGTCATCTTTTCTCTATCAGATTTCCAAGTTTGTTGGGTAAAGATTAAAATCATAATTTATAGGGAATTATATCCATATTTAATCTCTAGTCTTCAAAGTCACAGAAGGAATTACTCTTTCTTCAAGAACAATTACTCCCAGAGTTTCTCTGGAAGAGTTTTTCTTCCTGTATTGATTCTGACACATGGTCTTCCTTGAAGATACAATAAAGAGCACAATATGTGAATGTGGCTACAGATTCCTACTCTGTTCTGTTTTTTAAATTCACATTATCTAATGCCTACAGGTAGTAAGGAAGTAGATAAACCTATTAATCAATAGAATTAAATTGGAAAGTAGAGGTTCTGTGGGCACAAATATCCTTACCTCTACCGACAGACTTCCTTGATAAGTAGGCACTCAGCAGAAATCTGTGAGCCATTTATACTTTATATTGGCATGCCATTGTAATCAGTATTTAACTCTTTCAGTGTTGTGAAGTTCATCTACACATTGTCCATGTTTTTGCTGTGTTTCCACTGAAGTACTAACCTTTATTTGATAACTATGGAACTACAAATCAAGCTTCTGAGTTCTGCTGGAGAACTAATAAGTGCATGACTGTCAATGAATGGAGTGTTATGGAAAAATAATAAAATCAGCAAAAGCAACCAGAAAAAGAAAAGAAAACAACAAAACAACAAAACCAACCAACCAAAACCAAAACCAACCAACCAACCAAACAAACAAAAAACAACAATAAAACCCCAAAACAACCAATATCAAAACTATTCCTGTACTAACTGTGCTGTCATTCTCTGAAAAAAAAAAAAAAAAAGGAAGCCTGTCACAGATGAAGCTGCTGCTAAGTACTCTGCCCCAACACTGAAACTTTGAGTTGGAAGCTGTTTATAAAGACTTTCGAACAGCTGCATCAAGAAACAAAATGCCACAAATGTAAGTTGTTTTACTGAACTATTACAGTACGAGATGATGAAATACACTTGGGAAAACATAAGCATAAGACGAAATTAGTGCAATGATATTTGTAGATGTCATACTTAAGGACATGGTTTACTGATGGGTGTGGCAGAGATAGCCTAATGGTTGGACTCAATGCTCTTAGGGGTCTTTTCCAGCTTTAAGGATTCTATGAATCTGAGATCCCACCCTAAACCAGTTTAAGGTTCCTCTAAATGTCTATCATTTCATATTTGTTCTGCATATACAACTTGTATTAATGAAAATTTCAAGGCCCTCTCTGAATGCTATAATGGGCTCCTGTGCTGCCTAGTCCTGTGCTCCCTGTAGGCCTTTTCCCAATCCCTGTCCATTGGCCCAGGAGCCCCATTTCAGCTCAGCCCAGGTTCAGGTGTCCATTCCTTAGTGATATTTTAGACAGGCCAGACTCCAGCTCAACCACAGCCTTGCCCTGCCCAGAGGTGGGCTCCAATGATTTGGATGCAATTTGTGATCTGACCTAAATTCTGCATTCCTAAGAGCAACTTGGGATCTCCTGTCAGAGTTGTATGGTTGTCTGTTCTAAATTCACTATACCAACATAGGAAAATGAACTCTCTGTGATGAGTTAATAATCTTGTAATAACACTAGGTTACTGAAAATAACTCTAATTTGACATAAAGATGTTCATTAATATCGAGTTCCAGGTTTCATCCACCTACTTTTAGGTAACTGAGGCATCTAAGCAAAAATACTGAGATGGATTTACCTTGTCTGACTTCAGGAAGAAGCTGTGTGCCTAGTTCAATCTGTCTGTTTGTGACTTTAGATCTGTTTGCATAGTGCTGTGAGAGTTTTATTTCTGACATTTGCCTTTGGAGAGATCCCAATTCAAACTGCTGCTTATCTGAGAAAGTTCAGTGCACTGGAATAAATTTTTACCAAAGGGCAAAAGAGAGTAAAATGGTCATTCTGCTTCACCAACTCTTCAGAAAAGACAGTCATGTCATGAACATAATGATTTGTTTCTAATCTGTAGCTAAAGCCAAAAATGCTTATAATGGTTGAAAGTGGAAAGTGGTAAGAGCTTTATAGTTATGCTCTGCTGCAGCATCACAAAGAACTGCTGAGAAGAGTAGACATACAGTCCTGCCATATCTGGAACCATTCAGGACCAAATGAGAGCATAGAGACTAAACAGACCTGAACACCAGAGCATTTAACCACAGATGTATGCAGTTTTATAAATTAGATGACTTTCCAGCACTTCAGTAACCATGTGATCATTGCCCCTCCAGCTCTCACACCCTGCTAGGATGCCAGACTGGGTGGTGACATGCCACTGTAGCACCCGGGCTGCATGGTAGCAGCCTGGACACCTTGCCCTCTCCCAGGGGTCATGTGCCTCTGACAGCTGAGGGTGCAAATACATCTGGGTCATTCCTACCTTTGTTTAATGACTGCAATGGGGACTGCCCATTCTGTAGGGCCAACAAACCCCCCTTGTCCTTGGACGAGGAGGATACACTCATTCAAGTGTTCCAGGTCCCAGTCAGGAGAAAATGGCTGCAGTGTCCTCAGAGAAGAAGAACACAGCCTTTTTCACTTGGCAGCCACTTCTACTTTGGGGTAAGGCAGCTCCATAACTGCTCTCTGTGCATTCTTCTGCTCTATTTCACAGCCTTTGTGGGCAGACATCAGTTTCTCTTTAACAGGTTATTACCATTTTTTAATGTAACTTTTTTTTTCTCCTGGACCATTCTTCTATTCTTTCAGGTTTTGTATTCTTTACACTTAAATCTTGTATTCAAAAATACAACCCCACACTAGTATTTCACAATTTTCCCTATTTTCCTCATAAGGTCTGAAACTTTTCTGAGCTTAGTTTTCTCAATAATCCAAAATTCCCCTTCCATCAGGGGCATGTATTTAGGTCAAATGCTGGGTTAAGAGTCTTTCATCCTCCTGTGAAGGGACCAGATATTCCTCTTTCTTGCTCCCTTTCCCAAAGCTATCTGTGATTCATGTAAACACTACCTTACTTCTGACACCAAAGGACAGTGCAGAAACTTGGATACCAATACATTTTAACCACAGATAAATGCATGCTTTTAGGAGTTGTGTGGGAGGTAGAGCACAGTCCAAAATAAAGGTTTGGCAAGCTGGCATTGAGGTCCCTGCCAGGCACTGTGTGATCCTGGAGCTGGGCGATAGGGTGCCCAGGCCTTTTATTTTTTATCCCCTTACTGGATACCAATACTAGTCTGATCAAGTAGAGAAAATGAAATGCCTTATCAGCCAGTCATGCATAAAACCTGGCTGTTGCATCATTGGTGCACTAACTCTGCACCTCTGGGAGTTTCTCCATATGCTTGCTGCTTGCTCAGTGACTGACAGGTTGCACAGATCAGAGATGCTCCTCCATTCTTAAAACTAGACTTTTTCCCTTTTTCAAGTTAATTCACTAACAGTAAAGTTAACCAGGCCTAAACCCATGCTGGCTGCTGAAACCTCATCCAGAGAAACTGTTACAATGTAAGGTTTTGAGAATTCATTTCAAACATTAATTGGTTTGCCATATTCCATAGCAAGTTATTGCAATGCTTTAATTGTCTCGCTATTAACAAATTGTCACCGCAACTCTTGTGTGAATTTCTTAACTTCTGTTTTCAGCCTTTCAAATTTTTCCATCTTTTGTTTCTGTTGAATTCATCATACATTATTGCCAAAGGTAGCTTCATCAATCTCTAAACCAATTTCTGAATAAGCTGAATATTTACTTATATTTCTTACTATAATAAATTTTTTAGAAGACTAAAAGTCTTTCTGTTCTTTTCTAGACACCACCAAGGAAAACTGGGCTGAAGCAGAACAGGTATTTTCATTAGTGTCAAAGTTTCACCCTGATTAGTTTGAGGAAATAAGAAGAATTTCTGAAGTGCATGAAGAGATTTAATGGAGTGGAAACCACACAGAGGTAATTACAAGATAACATACACAAATACATCTTTCAACCTTTTTTTCTTTTTTTACACTATTTATTGATTAGAAAATTTGAAGCCGAATTATGAACTATTTAACAGTTAGACTCATGCAAGATCCAGGGACCAGAATTGTCCCATTTGCTTTAGTCACTGAGGCACAACAATTAGGGAAAGATCTGGGTCAGGTTTTAAACAAACTTCGATGTCAAAACATTATTTAACCCAGGTATGTTTACATTGCTCTCAGGAGAAAAAGTATTCCTTACGTCTGCATGAAGAAATAGGGTAAATGCATTCATAACTTTATTTTAAATATGAATAAAATACCTGTGGATGTAAGTGCTCTAGTAGATTTGCCAACTCTGTCAAGATCCACATTTATGTGGGTCCAGACCTACCCTATTCAGCCTTGTAGATATATGTCGCTGTGGGTATTAATCCACTCCAAGTACTGTGAGCCAAGCAGGCTGCCGTTTTGGGACACTCCTGTAACAGTTAATCTAACAGGAAGTGTCAAGGGCCTGATCGCTGGCATGCAGTCACTTATACTGCAAAACTGCCAGCATAGTCTCTAAGATGTCACCATTAAGATCAGCAACTTTCTCCCAGTCAAATCTGAGCCAAGGATCATTCCCCATAGCAGTTTGAACATAGCTGGTCTATTTAGGAAGGAAAGAGAGTTTAGTTGTAAGGAAAATTACTCTGCTGTGCCAATTAGCCTGAAGTCCAAAGAGTCCCTGGGCCGTCTTATTTATTAACATAGCCAGAGTCTTAGTGATGGAATTTGCAGTTGTATTTTTCTAGAGACTGTTTTTAGTAACAGAAGTTTCTCCACTTTCTCATCTGAAATAAAAAGAAATATCTACAACATTTAATAAAACTATAATTATAAAAATCTTATACTTCTCGATGGACCTTACCTGCTATTTGATTACAGCATTATACATGGCTATGGAGGTCTGCCGAGAATTATGTCCTTATTAAGAAATCGGAAACACAATTATCATGTCACTGTTCTGCACAAACAGAACAGATTTCTTTTGCATAAAAGTTACACTAAACCCCACGATCAGATAGCAAAAGACCTGAACAAACCAGAATAAACAGCTCTTCAAAGCTTCCTTGAATTCCCATAATTAAAATGTCATTTTCCAGCAGACAGTACATGTACTGTCACACAATCATTAAAATATTTTAAAATTCAGAGTAGACTATATGTTTGCTTAACTGACAAAATTCACTTGCTATGGACTTCTTTAATAGAAATAAATTAAACAAGAACAAAAGTTTAAATCTGAAAAACACAGTTAAATATAGAAACTATTCTTTCATGATTACCAGCAAAAGGAAAAGAATTCAACCTCCAAAGAAACCACTACAAGGCATTGCATAATCTGCTTTTCTTTATTTTCTTCCTCTTCTTTTTCTTATTCCTCTTCCTCAAACTTCATCTTAACTTTCTCTTTCTTTTTCTCTTTTTTTTTCTTTTTCTTTTTCTTTTTCTTTTTCTTTTTCTTTTTCTTTTTCTTTTTCTTTTTCTTTTTCTTTTTCTTTTTCTTTTTCTCTTTCTCTTTCTCTTTTTCTCTTTTTCTCTTTTTCTTTTTCCTTCCTTCCTTCCTTCCTTTTTGTCCTTTCTCTTATGTCTTTCTCTTTCCCTCTTTCCTTCTTTCTTTTTTTTTCATTTCTTCTTTCTCTCCCTTTCTCTCTCCCATTTTCTCTCCCTGTTTCTCTCATTTTTTACTTTCCTGCCCTACTCCCCTGAATCTCAAGTCTACTGCAACTTATTCCTTTGCATTAGTTTGAAGAAAATGCAGTATTTCTCTCAGGAGTTTCTCCAATAATCACTTTGTCTTCTGCCTCTACAAAAGACAGATCTGTGCTCACTGACCGGATGGAAATAGTCTTGGGAACTAACCTTGTGTTGGTAAATAGAGAAGGTGAATGTTGTTACAAGGATGCATACATTTTCACTTAAAATGACCTTAAGAAGAGAGTGTTGTTCTAAAGTGGCTGTCTACTGACCTACAGATACCTAGGAATGTTGCTGTTGAGCTATACACTAATGAAGTTCAGAGAGCCAATTACTGACCTGTTTATTCCTCCTTTTATGATGAGAAAATGTGTCTCATGAGGAGTTTGCAGGTTAGCACATGAAAAACCTAGTGATGTGTTTTGTTACTGAACATTGTTTCCAGCAAAGTACGTACTCTCAAAATATGCTAATAAATTTTAAATTACCATCAAAATGGAATTTCATATTTTAAAATTGCAGGATGGGTTTGTATTAGCAATATCAAAATATCTCTCTAGAGAAATGTGTATTATTTTCCTAAAGGAACTGTAATTAATTTGCTTAGATTTCATATCCACTCTTTTTACTCTGGGAACACTTGCCATAACTTAAAAGACAAATATTAAAGATTCTCTTTATTTTGGTGGCATTACAGACTTGTCAAAATGTCTACATTTCTAGAACCTCAAAAAACAAACCATAAAAATCAGAATGGAAACAGTTTCAGCTTTCAGTCAGATTACAATCTTCTTCTCTCTTCAAACCCTACAAAGGTCCAATGCTTGAGAATTTCACCCAAAAGATAATTAAAATAATATATCTGTTAGGAAGAAGGAAAAGACAAATAACATATGAAGAAGTAATGCCTGAATTTCCTATTGTAATATGAATTTCCTGTGGTTCCTATGCTGAGAAGGGATGCTGTGTTTGTGTACAGCAATGTCCTGCTGATGGAAATTTAGTCCAGTCTACCATTTAGACTGACTTTACAAATGTGTAGAGGTGCAAAATGAATATGGCAAGAGAAGAATTTGCTTTTGTCAAATGAGGATAAGTTGCTTAGATTTTTTTGGAAGAAAAGATTTTGAATTTCTTTCCTTTGGATAGAATTAATTTGAACTGACTTCTTGTATCTGACAATCAAAAACCTAAGGCTGTGACAATCACTTCCCTTTGTAATCAATAATGAGAAATTCACACACCTGGAGAATGATTTATCTGCCTTATCTGAACCAATCCTAAAGTTGGAAGCATCAGCTCTGGTGGAGATACTTGTTTGCTTGACAGGAAAATAAAAAGATAAGTTTATTTGAACCTAGTTGTTTAAATTACAGTAAAGGTATCTATGGTGCACATGATGCCAAAATGTATACAGTCATGATTTCCATTAAAAAGGTACAAATGCTTTTTACCTTCAACCATCAGTTCAAAACTAGTTTCCCTAAACTATCAAATCGATTCACTGGGTTTAAAAATAAATTACTACTCGATAATCTCAGCCTTTCAGATTAAAATATTTTGTTCTCTAGTTCAAAAATATTAGATTTCTGGTAAAAGTAGATTGCTTTCTTTGATACTTTAATTAACAAATACCTAAATTATTTCTGCATAAAAATGGTTGTTTCCTATAAAGGTAGGCTCTACCTACATGTATTTTTAAATCTTGCATCTTTTTACCAGTTTCAATTTATTGACTAGTCCTCAAAGATGACTGGCAGAAGTAGCACCAGTGATTATATCATCAAGTTTAAGTGTAACAGGTGGTTGAAATAGACTGTAAGGATGTGTTTGCTAGAGTTTTACTTAAAGATTCAGAGAAAAATTGACACACATAGAAGAGGAATATTCAGCTGTTTCAAAAAACTGTATAATATGGAAAGGTATATATATGACAATATTTGTATTCATAACTTACTGAGCATAATAATGGACACCTCTAGAATGTTTGAAGATACTGAGAATGATTTTGCACTGTCTTACACTTTGTGTAGTTTACATCTTTGCATGATTTAACACTTTGCAGACATAGAAGAAAGGATTTAAAATGGAGCGTGCTGTTGTAGTATTCATAGTGTTATCTGATAAAAGCTAAAATTATTAGATTTGGTCCCAAGTTTAGAGAATTAGCCAAATGTCTAATAACCCATACAGTGTACCTCCAAAATTAGGGGAAACACCCCAGCTGTAACTTATGAATATTAATTTCTTGAAATGATATGGAGATCTAAAAAGAATATTTTTCTAAAAGACAAAATGCTTCATCTCATGATTGGAGCAGTAGTTCAAGTTCACATTTTCTGAAGTTTATTAGAGTTAGTCAGGGAAAAGCTTTTAACAAATAACTCTCTCTGTTAATTCAATATTTTCCCTTTTCATGGATTATATGCTATTATCTCAATTGCTTTCAAATTACCTATAAAATACAATCCTGTAAATCCACTATTTTGCTACAATTAAGCAGCCATTGAAACTTTTTTTTTTTCTCCTTTTTAACAATTAAAACAAACACTAATAGAAAAGAAACCATACTTACCCCATGGAAGTTTTAGGTTCTGGCTCCTGTGTGATTGTGTGTCTTGTGCATTGCAGCAGTTATCCTTGCTGACACCTTGTAGCTAAAGCTGTCTCATCATCATCATCATCAGCAGCCTGGATGTGGCTCAGAGCAACAACGAGACTGTTCCATATGATTTTGTCCCACAGAACCCATCTTCTAACTGGGCTAACTGGAACAACAGAGATGTAAATACAGAGAGTTTCTACACGGTGTTCATCTGTATAACAGGAAGATTTCCTAAGGCTGGGAAGTACTCATTAATATATTATATTTTCTTATTTTTGTATAGAAGATGGTAGTGAGAGTGCTCAAAAAAGCCCATTAAACTAAAATGTTTTGGGGGAAGTCTGTGTACTTTTCAGATCTCTGTAGTCAAAGGCACAAGACAAACTTTTTTTTTTAGATGCATTTCCAGTAGATACTGCTCAATATTTTACAGGTTGGTGTTGTTTTTTTTTATTTTTATTTTTTTTTTTTTTTTTTTTTTTTTCCNTCATCAATCTACTGAAGCACTAAAAAAGTTTCCTGCTCTGAGGGGGTGGAGTAGAAAAAGTAGGTGAGTAGAAAAGAAAAAAAAAAAACTGGAAAATATTCACCAATAGCACAAGAATTCGCTAATATTTTTGGAAAAAAGAATACAGAAGAAAAGACCTATGGATTATTCCTTCATCTTGTCCTTTGTTTAAGCTGATATGAACTTCATTTTACCTGAAATGTCAAATAGAATGTAAATAAAGAAAAATGCACTGTCAATGTCATAAGAAGTCAACATTCTCAAAAAAAAAGGAACAACCAATTTTTATATTGTTCAAGCTCACGAAATCATTACTGGACAAGTTTATAAACTGTAAAATAGTTCATGAACATATGCAATTCTTTAATAGGAGGGCTTTTTTGGGCAACCAGTCACTTTTCAGGGAGCTGGTAACTTTGAATCATTTAGAACTCTTCTCTACAAAAGTGTGACCCTCAGCACTGAACTGTGAAAGCTTCATGTGTTACCATGGCTTGGCACTCATGGAGCCTAGCACTGCTTCAAAAAAACCAGCAATATTTTTGCAGTGTTATTCATAGAGAATGTCTCGTGATACTTTAAAATAAAGTAACGAAAACAAGAGTCTAAACACACACTCTGGCAAAAACCCATTCAAAAGTATTGAATTTCAATCTATCCATATCAAGAGGCAGAGCCTCAGATTTTTTGTTGATGAAAGGCTTTGATTCTGGAAGTGTGAAGGTGCATAATGGGGAAGAAAATTCACTTCTTATCAATTTATTTAAAAAAAAAAAAAANAACCTGCAAATATAAAAGAGAGAATAGGAGTGTGCAGCAGTGAAGAGGGAAGCCCATTTTTTGAAGGTACTTAAAGGAGGACTTTTGTGCCAATTCACCCTTGATCCTTTAAAAGTGATGGAAATATGTCTGCTAGAATCAACAGAATTGAAAGTTAAAGGGAAAATATATATTTACAGAGGTTTAAGATTTGTGCCATACTAAAAGAAGAAAAAATATAATCCTGTAAACTCACCACAAAATAAATTTATAAATCTGTATAGGTTAGAGGCAAATGACATATTTATTGTATAAGTGACTGCATACTTCAGTCAAATTGAAAAATTTTCACTGGTGCTGGATT
>VZTR01003001.1:155496-167432 GCA_013400775.1 Chaetops frenatus
TCAGTAATGACTTTTTTGTTAGGGGAGTGCTAAGAACACTTCCAGCAGAGCTCCATTACCTGGATTACAATCACAGTTTTAAATTAGGTACCAATGCAAGTAATTTACTTTTGTTTTTGTACTTAATTGGTCATTAACTTGTTCATGACAATAATTCTATTTCTATGCCACTCACTCATTAAATACTCCCTGCATCTATCCAGAAGCATTCCCTCCTGCAGAAGAAAGGAGAGTTTTCCATAAAACATTTCTATGTCTGCATGCCACCTTTATCTCTTCATGAAGAAATTTGAATGATAAAACATTCCTTTTTTCACCATAGTATCTGTGAGGTCATGAGGTCATGAACATAAGTCAATAGGAGCCTGGTAATTGCTATTTTGGATCAAGCAGTATTTCTGTGTGGTCCAGTATCTTGCTGCCAGGGACTAGAACCACAAAAAAGCTTAAATGAACAATTATGTAATAATTTTACTGAGAGGGGAGATTTCTTCATATTCTTTTTGACTACCTTTTGTTTTATGTCCTGACATAAGACAGTTTGTAACTTTTTTGTTTTAAAGAAATAATTCTAGTTCCATGCAAATGTAAGTGCTCTCATTATCCATATAAATGTTTAATCCTTTTTAAAATTCTGCTAATCTTTTCGGCCTCAGTGATATTTTTGTGGCAATGAGCTCTCTAGGTTAATTATGCATGTGCAACAAAGTATATCCTTTTATCAGTTTTAAATTTAAATCCTGCCTATTTACTGCTATACACAGGAACTTTATAAATCTATATTGTGCCATTTTCTGCTCCAGGCATTCTCCTCAAGTGAGTGTATGCATGAATATAATGCCTGGAGGATGCCTTAATAGACTCTTCCCATCTCTAACTCTTCTCATCAGTGTGATTCTCCATGAAACTAATTTTTGGTTCAGTGGATTTAGTTTAGAGCTTTGTCTAAGGTAGAAAGTTAAGTGCAGACTCCTCTGAACATCTTAGGAAGCAAGTCAAAAAAAATAATTTTTCTGTAGTAAAAACTAAACAGATTTTTGAAGCCATACTCAGACTAGGCAATAATGAAAGATAAATAATGAAGAAAAACATTATGTGAATATGCACATGAATTAGTGTGGTTTTCTTTCCCTCCATAGTGTCTGGACTACAAATCATTTTTTTAATCTAATCTAGCCTTTGAGCTAGGAAAGCTAGGTCATTTAGTTCAGGCAGTAAGTTCTAACAGCGTTTACATCCAGAGGTCCAGCTGCTCCTCCCCAAGAGACATCTATCACATTTGTTATATTTTAAATGCAAGTTCAGTTCTATTCAGATAAATGCTGTGTTAGAAGACCAAGGGGATTTGTGCAAACAGGTTTCATATAAGATACACTGTTTTGAAGGATTATTTAAAAAATGATTAAAATTAATGTTATGAGCTCCTCCTGCTGACTTTTTAACATCAGGAAAATAACATTGCAATTATTAAGTAATTCTATATTTCTGCAGAATTCTCATTGATTTAAGAGTTTTTAACATAGTGATTTTGTAAGGTTATTTCCATTTACCCTAGTTCAAAGGAAAAGATGAGGAAGAAGAAAAAGATGAAGGGAGATTATTCATAAGAATAGAGGAGCCAACTCTTGAGATAATAGAAAGATGAAAGCAAGATATTCAGGTACTGGAGTCTGAGAAGCAAGAAGAATGATAACATAACAGTTAACAGGCCCATTCGATTATTGGGCCGTGCAAAAGCGCTTGACCCCATTTCTTGAAGATTGATTCCAGGTTTGTATCTCTGATTCTATCAAATGTCTGACTTGAGATCAAGTCCAGAGAAGCAAATGGGCTCTTACACGACTGTGGTGGGTTGACCTGGATGCCAGGTGCCCACCAAGATGCTAGATAGCTTCCCTCCTCAGTGGTATGGTGGGGAGAGAAAATAAGATGGAAAAGAAGCCTCCTGAGTCAAGACACAGGCAGTTAAATAAAGCAAAAGCAAAGGCTGTGCAAATAAGACAAAGAAAACAGAAGTTTCATTCTCTGTTTCCCAGGACTTTAGTACATATAGTGGCTGCTCTGGAACACAGAGTAATAATGAATTCCCTTCCCTGCTTCCTTCTCCTTTTTCTGAGCTTTTTTTTTTTTGCTGAATAGACATCATAGAGTGGGGAATATCCCTTTGGTCAGTTTGGATCAGCTGCCCTGATTACGTCCCCTCCTAAGATCTTGTCGACCCTCAGCCTGCTGGTGAGGGTGGAATTCTGGAGAGATGGAATTCTGATGCTGTGCCAGCCCTGCTCAGCACACCAGTGTATTGTTGACACCTTTCTACCTACCAGTAAAGAGCACAACACTGTGAGGGCTGCTCAGAGGAAAATGAACTCCATCTCAAACAGAGTCAATATAGCAACATTTCAAGTCTGGCTATAGAAGGAGTAGGACTTTGTCAAGTTGTAAAACATTACACTGAGAAACTCCTTTAAGAATTAATGAGGAGTCTGAAAGATGCTGAAGAAAACAGAGGTTTGGGTGATAGAATCATGGAAGAGCAGAGATTGAAAAGGAACCCTTGCACTGTCTTCAGTCTTTGAAGGGTAGGACAGGATAAAGGATTTTAGCAATTAGGAGAACAAGAGGAGATGAGGAAGCAGTGAAAGCAACTTCTAATGCTGCTATTAATACTTATTATTAGAGAAAAATTATTAAATAAGGGAATAAGGGAACAGTAGCAGATAGAGAGTGTCAGTAACAGAAAATGGAAAAGGTGGAGAAGGGCCTGAGGGTTTTGGTCAACAGTGTGTTCAGGTGGCATAGATAAAAATCTCTAAAAGAAACATGTGTCCTTAAATTCATTATTTATCAAGTTATGCTGTGCACCATTAGTTAAAAAAGAAAATACCAAACAACATTGTCCTTAACCTTGAAATTAGATGGAGTAGGACTTCATACATGGTGTGACATATATACTGATTTTGCTGAATGCGTGTTTCTTGGTGTTCCAAAATAATGGTGGTGCCTTTATTCTGCCAAAAGAGGAAACTACAAGTAAGGAGGGAGCATATTTCTGAGATGAAGTTAGTCTCAGAGCCACAGCTCTGGGTTTCAGGGACATACTAGCCATTTCAAGACAGAGATCATTGCGCAATAGCTTCCTTCCCTTACTCAGATGCATTCAGTAGGTGAGGCTACATGGGCAGCAAAAGGAGTGTCCGTCCACCTTTAAAGGGGAGATGACAGACAGCAGCCATGCAGCAGAACATCTGTGAAAGAGAAGACAGGTAGATAAATATCTCATTTTTCCAGTCTTTTGCTGAGGGAAGAGAGAGTAAGGACATGGAGCAAGAGGGGGCTGAGTAGCTAAACATCAGTATGATGAACTACCATTGTCTTTCTACCACTATCTAGACCTGACTGCATTGCATTTGGTTATCATTCTTTTTTAAGTGTCGGTTTATTTTAGATGATGCAACACCCAATATTTTCCTATCTTCATTTATTGAATTATTATTTCTTAAATTTAACAAGATCATCAAAAGCAATCCAGGCATAACATAATGTATTTGTTTAACACATTCAAATCAAAATTAATTAATTGCAGCAACCACTGCCCTTAAATTTGCAGTATTTTTTGACTTTACCAAGGAAGAGCTGAAGAGCTATGCCAAATAACTATTGTCCATTATTTTTTTCTTCTTTTTTTCTTTATTTGAAAAACTGAATAATAGATGCTGTTCTGGGATCCATTATTCATAACTAGCAGTTTGCCAAGAAAAACAGGTTTTTCAAGCAATCCTCAATGGAAAGTTGGATTCTGTGGAAATACCTGCATATTTGGGCAAAGGTGCAGCCCACCCATTTATTTTAGAAACTTTCATAATGTTTGTGAACATCCTGTAACCACTAAATAGCATTTTTGCCTAATAATCAAAGAATAATGTTAACTCTGTCAGAGAAACATGTGAAAAGAATAAACTTAAGGTAGGAGATTGTGAGAGATTCTTGTCAAGATTTTTCTGTTCTTTCAAAAATGTGTGACTCCTAGACTAGGGTTTGGTACTGCTTTCTGAAATTCCTCTTCTGACACAATCAGAGGTGTCTCCAGGAGTGTTACAGGACTTAGTGATGGGAGTGTGACTCACATTTGTATAAATGTGAGCTGGATGAAAAGAGGACAAAATACTTCACCTCAGCCTCCTAAGCACATTGAACCTATTTGCACATATATAAACTGAGGAAACTGGTTGTGTCATTTGACTATCTACTTTTTTTCCTTATTTTATAGCATTTTTTCCCTAAAAATTTTAAGATCATCTTGAAATGTCAGCAGCTATTATTATATTAATTCTCTGGGAACACAGCATCATAGTTTCAGCTGGTGTGGATCTGCTGAAGCCAGTAGAGCTTTTATTATTGTTTGTCATTGTCAGTGCAGAACAGCTGAGGCTATGTAAGAGGTGGACTAATTGCCACTTAGGGGTATGTCAGGAGAGAACTGGGACCATACAGCCAATCCATCTGTCACAGAGCACTTGAGTAAAGGTTAAACTCCTGGTTCGACAACCTCTAGTTTGTACTGGCAGAAATCTCTACTGGCATAAATGTTGAATTGTAATTTTATATGTGTGTAGTCTAATAATACTGAACAAAAGTACACCTCAGATTGGTTGCACAGTTTATATAGAGTCTCAAAAAGAAGCACACATCTTCATATGTACAATGAAATTATTTAAATCAGTGAACGAAATCAAAGATTGAGCTGTTGAAAATAAGCTATACACCTAATAAGACTTGTGAGTGATTTGCCAAAGCATAGTACAAAGAATATAAAATAAGATGTATGTTGTAACATATAGGCTATTAATGAAAACAGTGACTGATTACCTTCATTCCATTGCTTTCCCTTTTTCTTAATTTTCCACCACTGTATGTTATTCTTTCTCCCAGTTTTGAACTCAATTGGATTAATTTTTTAGATAAAATATTCCATTCTTTACAGAAAAATAAAAATACTTGAGAATATTTATCTTTCTGTATATCATATCTTCCATATGTTCTGTGCCTATAATTAGAGTTTTGAAAAGCTAACCTTTTTAATAATAAATACAGTATGTCAAGGAAATGACATATGATTCAGCTTAAAGATAATGAATAATTATGAATGATACTAATGATCCCTTAATGTTAATGTCATTCTGCTAATTTAATATGGCAATTAATTTTGCACATGAAACACATGCAGGTGCTTTGAATAAATTTTAAAAAATCTTAATTTCCTAACTCTCTTGATAGTTTTGGAAATTTAGAATCAATATTAAGTAACATTCATAGTAATTTTTAGTTTAATATATTATCACCATAACAACCACTTAACAGTTGGAGAACAGCTTTACATTAATACTATTTATGACTATATACTTAATTATATTTAGGATGATTTCTGTGGGTAAACTTACTCCACTGATGGTCTTAAATTAACAAAATCATAACGCGGCTCATTTCCTACATAAATTATGTGTCATGATTTGCTATATTTGTGAGAATATTGACTTTGAGGACTTGGCAAACATCTTGAGGACCCATCATCAGTGTCGTTTTCAAATTGAATAGGTACTGATATATGAACTGCTTTATGCGGAAATGTATTACATGCTGCAATTTCATGGACAGTATTATGCTCTCGCTCAAAGCAAGGTCAAATAGGCTATTGTCTGTAGCTGAGATTCATAGCAGATGTTCACCATAGTAACATTCTTTAGGCCACCGAAGGAAAAAGAAGTATACAACTCCAACTTTAATTGAACTTGGAATAAGTAATGGTTATATGAGCTAGCCAGATAGCACCCTCAACTGTTTTATTCAAAAGGATAGACAACGCTCTCTATGCATTTACTGTCATGTGTTCACAACAGTTACTAAGTGTGTAGTGTTTGGTCAAATAAAGTGTGCCTATTGCTACACTACATAATGGAAGGTAGATATGCCCCACCTCTACATATCAGTAGTCTTTTGGGGTAATACTGCTGCACAGATGTTAACAAGGAACAGTATTTTCTTCAGAGATGAGATTACTTTTCCAGTTGACTTGGCAAATAGTTCTTTCTACACTACATCTTACCTATCCACTATACCCATACCAGCATTAGCTAGTTTAGACCAGATAGTTATCTAAATTAAGATAGATTAAGAACCTTATATATTTGTGGTGGATTAAGAGTCTGTTTGCTCTTCTTTGTATATACTTTGTTGTTCAGTAGTCATCAATTTGTGAATATACTTTGTCCGAAACCTGGTGTGACATTTCATTTGTGACAATATTCTAAATCCTTCCTACATCACCCCAATAAAATTTTTCGTAGTTCAACTGAGACTAACAAGATTTTTAAAGTGCTATACTAAGGTTCTAAAAACAGAATGGATTTCTCTCTCCATTATACAATATCTCATCCTCTTACCTCCTGCATTATATCTCGTCTTGGCCTTCTTTTTATGGAAGCAAGAAAAACTCGGTTTATTTTGTATCGTTTCCCTAGAGATTGTTCCTCACACTACACAGGTGCCTATAACATATTATATCAATTTTTCTCCCGAGTGCATATCCTCTATCTTCACCAACTATAGGGGATGTATATGATTTACCAACACTATTTTTGATATCTAAAAATATCTAGGAAAATTTCAATCATGCTATTGATCTTTCCACTATGGTGCATCTATCCAAGAATCTATAAGATTCTATGAATATATTTATTGATTGTAATATATTAATGCTATTTATTATAACATTTATTAAATGTCATGGCATTGATTTCAACTTCATACTGCAAAGGATCAGTCTATGTTTTAGAACCTTTAATAGATAAATTGATCCTAAAGAAAGCAATTATCTTAGTCATCCTTTTGCCTGGGATGTTTTAAAAAGACATAACTTTCTGTCTTAAATGACAAAAAGAAGCAGAATAATTGAATTCTGTTTCACCTTATTTATGTTCAACAGCTTGATTATAGGCTTAAAATCAAAGGGAGACTGGAATGTGATTTTCATATTTATGTTTGTGCTTGACTTTGAATTTTTTTATAGAAGTCACTGTAAAGGAAGCAATAGGGAATATCACAAGGAAAAGTTACAGTCACTCCCCTGCCTCTAAAATATTTAAACAACCTAAGGCTGTAAACCATTTTTTTCTTTTCTTAATGTGAAAGAACAATTATGCAATAACATAGGCTTTATCAAACATATTCAAAATTAAGTATCTGAGTGTTGGCCCCAAGTGTTAAAAACAGCTTAAAATCTTAGGAGATTTTGGACCATGCAAGGTAATTTCTTTACTTTTTAGATTTCTGGATGGTTTGTTTGTAAAATTTCTTCATTGTTGAGCCTGCATTTTCATGGAGATATTTTCATTTTGCATAGATATGAAAAATATGATACACATGAAGGGATTAAATAATTTCCCATGGTATACAGACTATCATTTAACGTACTGAAATTCAGGTAAATGGCTTAAGACTAAAATTCCAACAGGGCCTGACACAGTTTTGTCTTCAAACCCAACTATTGGCCACTACATGTTAAGAGCAATGTAATTTTGAGTTGCAGATCATGCACTCATATCTGCAATATCTAACATTGAGACTTTATCTGCATTGCATGTGATACTGCTCCTTTGCATTTTATCTATAAAAGCTAAAGGAGAATCAAAATGCAAAAAGGGAAAGGAAGTCCACATCTCCAGATTTAGAGGAGTAGTCTTTTGTCATGCCATACTCAAGCAATCAAGCATTCAGTACAATGAACAGAAAGTTGGTGGAAACCCTTACTCCCCATCACAGTTTGATTTAAATAAGCATTTATGATTTTCTTCACGATGCTTGCATTGTTTAGCTTTGTGTGTTTGACAGGCACATATGTGTTTAGATAACATAGGTTTAGAATAAACTTACAGGGACCCCACTGAACATGTTTGAGATTCCTGCCCTTTTGGGTAAGAGATTAAAGTACAATGGTAAAACCTCTCCTGGGTGAATCCCTGAAGTACAGACAAAGACAGCAGTCTTGTGATCCTCCAGCATGGACTGAGTTCTGCAGTGCCTGCATTGTATTTGTGTGTTCTGCACAGATGCTTGGCATCCAATGATTGTCGAGGTAACAAAAATAAATTTACTCCTTGCATTTAATTTATGGTTGTGTGGTTGTTTCTGTGTCCTGCCTGTGCTGTGCCACACACTGGGCAGTGCCCCAAACCCCTTTTCCTGCTATGAGGTGGAGCATGCCTCCAGAAGACATATCCATGAAAGAGGAATCCTCAGACTGACATTTTTGATTGGCTGTTAATAAAGACAGTTTACATAAGAGATCCATGTCTTTAGGTAGATTTTTTTCCAATTAACTTAGATATCTAAATCTAATGTCTATACTGTAGTTAACAAAACTCCCTTCATATTAATGGAAAGAAACAGACCTTTAGGAGATTGTGATAATCCATTTTTAGAGAGACATTTAAGGCAACATGAGTCATCTTGAGCTAGTGCCTGTATTGATAGTTTAACCAAAAGTGAGTGTAAACCAGATAATTGTCCTATGGTTCTCTACAAATATTGAGGTAAAAACCTATATTAGATGTTTAGCCATCTGAACAAGTGTCCTTGTTTGTCTTACTGTTTATCTTGGTATCAATAAGCACTTAATTACTTTTGATGATGTGTAACAGATTCAGAGAAATCTGTTCAGAAGAAAAGAGCAGTTCAGAACAAAACTCCTTGCACTGCCCTCTTGCATGTGGGTTAGAACTCTTGTTAGAGAAAAAAGTGATTTGGGGTCTTCTGCAGATGCTATTTATCTGTCATTTTGACACATATTGAGGAAAAAACCTGAACTTGGACATTTATGTTACACACAAACCAGACATTTTTTAGCTTCTTAGTGATTATTTTTTTGTGTCTGCAGGTTCTAGGTGAATAGGTTGTAAGCTATTATGGACAGAGGCTGTGGGACCTTAGTATGGTTGAATTACATATGAGAGATTAAGGTACTGCCAGAGAGCAAATGAACGATTCTAGTTATAGGACCTGTGCCACACTTCCAAAGATATTATTTGAAGAACCATTGTTCTCCCTAGCAGCTTAAGCTTTGCTATTCTGAGAAATCCATAAATTGTAAGGTTTTAGCACATTTTAGTACAGAAATACATTTAGGAGATAATTATATACTATTTGGCAAGAATTTCCACTCTAAAGCTGCACTATTAGGACAGCATGCTTTCATTTGGTTTAATCACATCACTGCTTCTACAAAAGGTCAGAATGGAGCAAAACATCTTTTCTATTGCTCCATATTCCTGACACATGTGTCCATTAAAAAGCCAACATGTAAGAGAATGTTGTTTTTGTGTTATGGACCAGACCTGTTAAAGTACAGAGATTACAGCTTATGAAAATACAATATTTTCTTCAGAACACCTCAGGGTACAAGGATTTCTTCTCTTTAATTTGATAAAGAAAGTAAGGAAAGAGTTAAGGGTTTTAATTAGGGGTTTTGAGTTTCGATTTTTTTGTGATATAACAATGTCTATTTTCTAGACTTTTGCTGTTTGGATTGTATTTTCAAACCTCATTAAAATATAACCCCAATTTTCATAGTTCTGTCAAATTCAACATATTTAAAAGATATATAGCCATCAATAGTTGCGAAAAGCATGATAAAATAAGAAATTACTATGCAACTATAAAAGGCAATGAAAGCTAGAAGAGCTATTTAAAATTCCAGAGAATAGTATATCCTGCATTTTAGTATTAATTACATTCTCCAGGCTTCAAATTTTAGTTCTTAACAGTATGCATATGTACAGGCAGTAGTTCTGCAATGTTTGTGACATATTATAACCTTGTATGACATCTCTTTCTTTCCCAGAATCTGTTTTAGAATTACTTAATGAAAAGCTTACAGATGACACAGCCCCAGACAGTTTATCAAATTATGTTCAGAATCAGGTCAAGGTGTCCTGGAATACAAAGCCCATCACATATCTAAGGTTACATATATATACAAGTATATACAAATATAAATATACATATATGTTATCCAGCATATGGTATGATTTTCATACACCTGAAGACATCCAAAATTTTTGAGTGGTGATGGCTGATTTAACATGGTGCAAATCAGTTATGGCCTCTGGAACCATAGGAGGCTACCCAAGAGAACCTGCAGCATGGGAAATCTATGTTTACATCCCATTGTCCCCCCTTGTGCCTTCTCCAGTGTTCTGAGTTGGGGCTTTACCTGTTTTAGATGCATGTTGCTTCATTGAAACATCATTATTTCAGATGAGAAAATTACTATATTTGAGAAAATTTTTATCTCACCTTCTCAGGGATATGTATATCTCTAACCTCTGAGGTTTTCTCAAACCTCAGAGGAAAGAAATAATTACATGCACATTGTGGAACTGTAATACAAGGAAGAAGCTAGCAATCGTTGGTGAGTAAAGGCTGCCCTACAGAAAGAGGTTTCAATTTTGGATGTCAGTTTGCTGAAGGAGAGGGCTTGAGTTCTCTTGGAAACCCAAGTAACTTTAGCTAGTGTGGCTAAGGATATGCGGCTTCAGCTTCTCAGGAATTTATCATGTTCTCTTTGGTTTTATATGTATTTGTGTCCTGGTTTGAAGGACAGNAATATGGTGAATGTCTATGCCTGGTTTTATTGCATATTGTCTCTGGAATTACTGGCTTCATTGCATAGTTTTAACTTTATTTTTTGGTTAGTATAAAAATATCAGAGAAGACATTTGATTATTTCTTTACATAAAGCTGTGCTCATGATCTGAGTAGCTAGGATTTACAGACAAATATGAAGTACAGTTTCAATAAAGAATTTTTATTGCTTTTTCCTTTGCCAAATGCTTGTAGCTGAACAAAATACATGTAGCATATGAAATACACTCCTCAATGATATTAGACTTCAAACTACGTCATGATTTGGAGAACAAATCCCAGCACACAGCTGCTTCATTGAAGGAAAACCAGATCTTTCTCTGGATGTTTTAGAAATAATATATTGAAAATATGTACTTTGCACCTTAACAAATCAATCATTCTAGGTATTAGAGTGAAGATGAAAAGGAAGGAATTTAAGCACAGTTAAAAAGTGAATGTAAACACACAGCTTGTCTGGGAGACAATTCTCTCTGTAATAATAGCGCATCTTGAAAAATGGCTTCTAAAATTATCTAGTGTTTGTTACTGACCGTTTCCTTCAAGCAAATGCATTTTAAGTAGCTTTACTTGGTTAGACTTGTCACAGAGTTTTTTACATTTTATGAAATGAAGTCTTTAGTTCAAAATGGCAAGATCCTTCTGTGCACTATTGAAAGAGGTGTGCAACTAACCTGGCACTCCGATGTGTGAATGAGACTCAATGAAAGTTAAGTTTGTGTGATATCTGTAGGATATATGTGGGCAGAAAACAGTTACATAAGGTCACTTGGAAGGGAAATATTAGTAAACTGTAGGCATAAATAGAGGTAGATTTGTCACTACTTATGTCTCTGATAAATACTATAATAAAGAATACATAACTCATAATTAAACAGGGCTACATTCAGACATTCACAGAATTCACAGAATTCACAAAATTCACAGAATGTCTAGGTTGGAAGAGACCTTCAAGATCATCAAGTCCAACCCATGCCCTAACACAACAACTAGATCATGGCACCGAGTGCCATATCCAGTCTTTTTTTAAACACATCCAGGGACTGTGACTCCACCATCCCCCGGGCAGACCATTCCAGTATTTTATTACCCTTTCTGTAAAAACTTTTTCCTAATAGCTAAGTTATATTTCCCTTGATGCAGCTTAAGACTGTGTCCTCTCATTCTGTCAGTTGCTGCCTGGTGAAAGAGACCAACCCCCACCTGACCACAACCACCTTTCGGGAAGTTGAAGACAGGTC
>VZTR01003001.1:167621-182122 GCA_013400775.1 Chaetops frenatus
AAAATGCAGGACTCGGCACTTGGACTTACTGAACTTCATCTTGTTGGACTCTGCCCATCTATCCAACCATGCCAAGTCTTTCTGCACAGACCTCCTACCTTCCAACAGATCGACACATGCTCCCAGCTTAGTGTCATCTGCAAATTTACTAAGAAAAGACACAATGATCCCTCATCTATGTCATCAATAAAAATATTGAACAGAACTGGCCCCAGTACAGACCCCTGAGGGACACCACTGGTCCCTGGCTGCCAACTGGATGCAGCACCATTTACCACCACTCTCTGGGCCCGGCCATCCAGCCAGTTCTTAACCCAGCAAAGAGTGCTCCTGTCCAAGCTGTGAGCTGCCAGCTTTTCCAGGAGTATGCTGTGGGAGACAGTGTCAAAGGCCTTGCTGAAATCCAAACAGACAACACCTGCAGTCCTTCCTGCATCCACCAGGCAGGTCACCTGGTTATAAAAGGAGATCAGGTTGGTCAAACACAACCTACCCCTCCTAAACCCATGCTGGCTGGGTCTGATACCCTGGCCATCCTGTAAATACTCTGTGATGACACTCAGTCATCATAAACTGTTCCATTACCTTACCGGACATGATGGTGCTACATCTCCCATGAATGTTCTACACCTCATGCACACCTCAAAAAACACATAAAGCTAGTTTCAATGGCTCCTCAGAGTCATGACCACTCCTCTTCACTAGACAAGCTGGAATATTCTTTGATAATCTGGTCCACAAATTCTGCCTGTCATCTGTAAAGCTACAGTCTCATTCAACAAGTTTCTTACAGGGGCTTAGGTTTTTTTAATACCCTGAGGCAGGTGCATGGGAGAAACATGACAACATTCTCAGGAGTTTAAACAACAAACTTCTACTGGCAAACTTCAGAAAAAAAAATGGTACTTGGCAAATATTAAAGCAACATTTAATTGAAATAAAACATTTCACAAGCCAGCGACTTAGCAAACTCTAACCTACCCAACTTTAAGTTACCCAGATTTTGAGTAGAGGAAATTAGAGGAAAGAATGAGAGAGAGAGAAAAGAGAGAGGGGCAGAGAAAGGTTAATACTTACTGACTGAATTCTAGCCCAATCATAGCTACTATAAAATAAAAACAATGCACAGTGCCCATGTATGTCTTTGTGCAACTGCTTTTATGTGCTTTGGTCTTCTGAGCCCCTCAAGGTGAATCTTCTTCTGGTGTGCCAGTGGCTGACAGCCATTCTGGGCTGGACTAGAGTGTCCAAGGTCAGGGTGTGGAGCAGTGCACCATCCCACTCTTTGCGGAACTTGTCCTGGCCCACCCCTATGCACACACACTTTAGTTGTTTTGAGCTAATAATAATTTTTTCCGTTCTCACACCAACTTTTATAACATCTCTGCACATATTCTATCT
The DNA here is from genome assembly GCA_013400775.1 of Chaetops frenatus. Classification (NCBI taxonomy): domain Eukaryota; kingdom Metazoa; phylum Chordata; class Aves; order Passeriformes; family Picathartidae; genus Chaetops; species Chaetops frenatus. The sequence continues at coordinate 169,023 of VZTR01003001.1, forward strand.
TCTTTTATTGTTTCTTTTATGGTCATGTTAGAAATTTATTCTCCTTTTCCTTCTCTATATTTTTTCTTTTGTATCTGAATCTGTGGCTAATGTGAAATTGTGCTGTGTGAAAATGATCTCCTATATCTACCACTGGAGTTTAAAACCTTTGTCTTTTTGAAATTAGTATTTTTACGTCCAATATCCATTATATGTCTAATGATTTATCAATATGATGTTATAACCTTCAGAATAGGACTTTGCAGAATCATTTACTGTCTGAATTAGAGTATTCTTCTAGAAAAAATAAAAAAGGTTTTGGCCAGTTGTCTCTATAGTTTTCTTCTTTAATTAAATCAGAGTTCTAGGGTGTCTTAGTGTGTGGTACCACTTTGACTCTTCACATCTGTAGACCAACTCAACACCATATCCTGTTTTCTTGATTAGGGAATGAACATAAACTTCTGAGACAGTCACATCAGTATCAACCCATGTAAAATCCCACTCCTTCTGCTTGTCAAGTGTTAAATATCATCAGGCTAAGATCTATGGGTTGACTGGTTCTTATTCAACATGCCACATGGGGATAAGATCATTGTGATCATATTTTCTTGTCAATGAGTAATATTCCTTGCAGAATCCAAAATGAATGACTTTCTGCATACCACATTTGAAATCTTATTAAGAAAGAAGAAAAGCAGTTACAAATATTCAGTAGCGTCTTAGATACCAGATGAGCATTAGAAATCATAGCAACAGTGGTGAAGTTCATCAAACGTATAGTCTTCAACACTTTTTAGATAATATTCGAAAACTGAGCTTTTATACTCCTGCTCTTATTTTAACTCAGCTCTTGACTTCATATTGCTATAAAACCACTTCATATCTACTATAATAATATAACAGTTCAAGTGTGACAGTTTTTTTGCTATGATAAAGCAATTTAATTAAAAGAAATATGTTTTGCAAGGTTTTTAAACCCATCTTGACATATTTAGATACAGAAAAAAAAATGTATCTCCAAACCACTCAATTTCCTAAAGCAAACTGCAAGAATTTAGTGAAGTTATACAAATCTTACTACTGTTTTGAGTATATTCTTGATAAATCCAAAACTTAAAAAAGTTTGTTTTGTGCCTAAGAGCAGAATTTGAGCTAATTATTATTTAAATAAAAATATTTCATGCTATTCCTGAAGACTATGTTCAGTTCTACAACTTTTAATAAGAACGGATTTACACAATATATCCATGAAGAAGACTTCTTATTTTGGAATAGTCCTTCTTCTTTTAAAGTACAATTAATTGTTCATCTTGAGAAAATCACAGGTTTATTATAATAGGAAAATCTTTCCTTCTTTTGCCATTAATTTCTTGGTAGGAATTAATATTCTTTTCCAAATGAGAGTCATGATATACAGTCTGATGTCCTACACATCTAAAGAAACTTGGCAAAGTTTTCACATTCAAGAAATAATTGAAGAAGCTGTAAGCTATGTCACCTACTTTACATTAGGTAAAGATCAATGATGCTGTATAATGCCAGCATTATACTTTCACTGTACTGACAGGTGACAACAGCAGAATGACAAAAAAATATCTTGGCAAATACACAGTAATGAAATACGTGGAAAAACTCTAAATTACTGCCCTTGTAGGCAACGTGATTAGTTAGGTATTATTGTGAATATTCTGGGAAAGTGAAAATTAAAAGATTAAACTGTGGTTCAATTGAATTTTCTGAGTAATAAGCAATTAAGCTGATTATCTATAAATATCCTGGCACTATTTGGCATAAGATATGCTACATAATGTGAATGAGTTTGGTCCAAAATGTCATGTTACAGATTGCATGTATGGCACTTATTCTTTTCTCTACATAAACCCTCTGCCATAATGAAATAGAAAGCATTGTTCAAAAGCATTATTAATCATTCCCTTTCCGAATAAATAAAGAGGAAAAAAAGGACAAGGATTGGGAGAAAGAAGAAATTAAAAAGTAAACTAATTTTCCCCCTTCCAAACCTGATGTAGCATGCCTGGTAGCAAAGCTAAGGGTTAAAGATGTAGTAAATTCAATCTGATTTAAAATATGATAACTTATACTGTGCAAATATCACTGAGTGTTAAAATACCCTAGAATTTCACAAAATAGCATCTAGAGAACTAATACTGAAAGGAACTCTGGTAAAGTTAATTAAGACAGGGAAAGGTAGTCATCTCTTCTTCTATTTTAACACATAATTTGATGAAAGGCTCCCAGATTATAAATCGGTGGGTAAATCTAGGTTAACTGAAAAAACTATGCTGAATTTGACTTATTCCTTCATCTTAAAAAAAGGGGAAAATTCACACTTTTACTAATTTGGCAAGTGCTTAAAATATTTTGTTTCTAGGAAATAGGAAATTCAGACTCAGGTGTGTTATCCAGTCTGGTTCAGAAAATGGGTTAGATTTGAGGCTGTCCATATCTTAATTGAAGATCTTTAATATTTTGTTTTTTCCAAAAAATAGGGACAAAAGGCAGGGACACCTTCAACTAGACCAGGTTGCTCAGGGCCCCATGAAACCTGACCTTGAACATTTCCAGTGATGGGGCATCCACATCTTCTCTGGGCAACCTGTTGCATTGGATGATGAAGTTGAGGAACACACTATATTTTGGTGCCTACAATGCCTAAGAATGATTTTGTGGGCAATATGTGGTTGCCTGAAGACAATGTTCTATCTCTTGAGTTGCTAACCAAGACATGGGAATACCTAGAATGTGTTATCAGGACTTTTAGAAAGTGTGCCCTTCTGCAAGTGTGCAAGAGGCATCTGGATCTGCTGCTGGCTGGTATAGAATGGTGGTTTAGGTGTTACAATGGATGGTTAGACTGGATAATCTTGAAGGTCTCTTCCAGCCTTGATGATTTTCTGGTTCTATGGTTCTATCATTCTGGAATCTAAGATTCTGAGATCTTCCCACCTGAATACTGATCCAAGAAAAGGGATAGAAACTAAGGAGTGCAATATGACAACTTTAACTGCATCATTATTAATATTAAACTTTTTTCTGCATATATATCTTCTTTTTATAATTACTTTTGATTAAAAATAATTCTTGATCAAGACAAGTCCAGATGGAGTGGGGCTGACAAGCTGTAGCCTTGAGCCCTTTCAAACTCAGTAAAGACCGTATGGACTTGTTAAACTGGAAATATATTACATGACTACAGAATTATAGGTCAGGATTCTACCAATCACCTGTTTGTTCTTAATCCATTGAGCAGAGATTGAAAGTTAAGCCTAATCCACCAACACTTGTGGACTGCTTTGATAATGCAGAATAATGAAGAACTGATTATTCATCTTTCCATGAAGGACCTGTAACTGCATTGCAAGTTGAATAGGTTGAAGCAAGCAGTGTGCTGGTAGTTCCTACTTGGATGTACCAGACACAAAATAAATTACCCATATAAAAACCTATGAATATTCCAAATAACCCTAGTGCAAACATGTTTCAGGTGCTGATTCAACACCAGATTTGTCACTGAAAAGTCTTCTTCAAGAAGAGATATCTAAAAGATATCTTTTATTTCAGTTTGTTAAAGTGCTGCAGTGAGGGGTTATTTAGTCCATGTTTTCCCAGATACAGCTGTTGAATAGTTTTTGGAAAGTTGTTTTCCTTGCTAGTCCCAGCACGCTCTACTGAGGCAGACAAGCACAATCACATTTTCACAAATTTATATGACTGAAACCACCAGATATATTGCAATGAGACTCCCACCATAAAATACAGGGGGAAATTGCCTTGTGTTCTGTTTTTTGTAGAAGAAATAAAAACACCTATAAACATCTTGAAATAACAAATTAAGAAAAATAGATTGCTTTATAAAATATTCATGCAGTCCTTTCGTGGGAAGACAAGTCAGTGATTTGCAGAAATTAAAAGGAATTCATATTCCTGAATAATAAGAAAAAAAGACAAACCAAAATATTTACTCTATAAATGCTTCAATATAAAAAATTTCATCAGTCTCCTTTAAAAAAAAAAAGTATAAAAAAAATTGAAAAATAACTGTGTACCTTAAGATATAGCCAGATCTAAAAAAACTGCTCTGAGCAATATTGTAATGAACCAATCTGGAGGACAAAAGTTATAGTCCTTTGCTCATGATGTCATAGGAAACTAGGAGAGCTTAGGCTAAACTTGTACATATGTGTCTTTCATGTTGTAAATCCAGGAGCTTATTACACTAATACATGAATCTGAAAATGAAAAATCTGCTAGAAGTGTAAAGAAGAAAAAGGAAAACTTTTGAAATTAAATTATGCATAGCTTCTAAACAAAACTTAACTATCCATATTAAGAATAGCAAAAAAAAAAAAATGCAGTATCTGGAACTGCTCTAGGAATGAAAATTTCTAACAAGTTTATTTATAATAGTGATTTTAAAAAAAGTGTGAAGATCTTTTAACTCTCTTTTTTTACTTTATTCTAGTTTCAATAAGAAGTGATCTTGGTCTAGCAAAACTTTCTTTTTTTTTTTTTTTTTAGAATCAGGATTTCATAGTGTCTTCTAGATGCAGAATAGAGATGAGGGTAAAGAAAGGCACCTAATTGTAGAAAAGGAAAGGACACATGGTCCACTCTCACAATCCTGCTGAAAATAATCTGTAAATTCTTTTGTATTTCAGTTCTGTATGTTTGAAATTTAAAGAAAATATGGTAATGTTAAAATTTTACTAAGTATTGCATCCTGAGTCAGATTAATAGCTTCAGTTTTGCCAGTTTTAGGACAAAGCGAGGAGATACAGCAGTTCTTTGTAAAATCTATAAGAAGATCATCCTGGCTAGATGAATATTTGTGGCTTGTTGACAAAGCTAAAACATTGTTAAAGTATCAAAGCCTTTTATATTTTCTGGTTTATATTGGTTTGGTCTTCTGGATTGACATAGGTGAACGGAACAGTTAATGAAAAAGGCCAAGAAGGCACTGAAATCTCCTGTATTATAATACGGACAGCATTATGGGCAGTTCATAAATGAATATTTGAGTCCAGGTTTTTATGTCTGTGTTTGTGCATATCCATACATTAACTGGTCTTCACAGTTCTATAAACTTTGTTCAATCTCTTAAGGAGTATTTTTAATAAGACCTATGCAATAAAGAAATGCAATGAATTTACCAATTTGTGTACTAATAGCTTTAAATATTTGTCTATTAACTGATCCTCCAATCAGCCTACTTGAATGTGCTGACTTTTCCACTTTACATTTTTTATTATTTTTTAGAATAATTGGAGATAAAATATCTAAAGTTGTGTCCATTGCTTAAATATTGAATGCCTTTTTTGACTTTAGCAAAGAAAATCTCATGAGATTAAGTGTATTACATCATCCAAAAGCACTTGGTTTATACTTTGTTCACTTACATCTTGGATGAGTTAGAAATGATACCTCAGCATACTTTTGAGGAAAGGCCATTGTTTCTTCATAATTTCTTTACTGGGTATTATTTACCTTGTCATTTAAATTTCCCTCCTAATGAAAGGAAGGGAGAAAAAATTAAAATATAAGAGGGAAGCACAAAAATGTCCTTCTATAGTCCTGTTAACCAAACCATGGAAAAAAACACTGGTTATCATGATAAACTGTAATTCTCTCATTTTTTACCTAGTGACATATATTCAGGTAAAACAATGCGTAAAATCTAAACATGTTTTACAGCCTTTTCTTTTTAATAGACTACTATTTAAAACAGAACATCCTAGTGTTGTTACGGATTTCAGAATTTCTTCCTGCCATAGAATTGTGAAATTTTGCAGAAAAGATCTGAAGGATACTGCTATATCATTTTGTTGATGTCTTTAAAATTATATTTAATGAAAGACCCATCTGATGTCCGAAGCACAGAGACCACTAGTGGAGAATCCCAGAGAAGCCATTACATGAACATAATAAACACTTTCTTATGGCTTATAGTGTTTTACACTTCAGAGATTTCCTTGGCCAGAGGAGGTATCCTTGGATATATCCTTCAGGAGATTTTTCCTAAATGAATTTATTTAAATTAAAACCATTACTCATCTAACCATTTAATAAATAAAAGGTGAAAGAAAGTAATGCAGTGTATTTGTATGGTGTGGATAGAGTTTTTCTCTCTGTATACTTACATAAAGAGAGATAATTTTTGTGTTTGGGAGTGCCACAGAAGGAGAGAAGTTTAAAAAATATAAATTCAATGGCCATATTATCAAACCTTTTTTCAGAAACACATTATAATTGACAAAGTCCAATCAGGTTTAATATCCAGCATATTCACAAAAATTTTAAGATTAAAGAATAATGTTTCAGGGAAGTATGTCTGTAAGCAATTATGGATAAGTCAATAAGGCAAAAACAAAGGAGTAGTTCACAGTTCTTCTCCATATATCTCAGAGGAACAGTCCCAAACAAATAACTTCACAAAACCCGTGGATTCTGTATTCATCTTATGCTTCAGTGTTAGACAAACTGTTGAGATGAAAGGCTATTATCTTGTACAATATGCATGATTTACCTATATGCTAAATTTCTGTAGGTTTTGTTGGACTTTTTTATTCATTTTTTAAACAATTACTTTAATAGAAATATTTACAATTCAAATTTCTCCTTTCATCATTTTTTTAACTTTAGGTTGAATTTTATCAACATGCAAATCAATAATTCAGAACTTGCTAGAGAATGAAATAAGGATTTGATAAACAAGAAAAAATTAGGTATCTTCAATATGCAGGCAGCTTTTCTCAGCTTCCAGCTCCCATGAATATCATAATAATTTGAAATAGCACTTTAAAAGATTCATTACATTCACTACAGTTGTTACACTCCATGTTTTTTTCCACGCATCTAAATTCGTTTGTGAGATCTACTTTCTCTTTAGGACTGTGTGTTCTTATTAACTAAGGCTCTTAAAAATAGAATCAACCAGCTAATTGCCAGATATTTAAAAGTAGACAGATGATTGCAAAAGCAGACAAGTGTGTCATGAACTTTCCAAAAAGGTCTGTCCACTTAGCCATCAATGGATGGATGAAAGGTACTCAGAAATCAGCCTGTAGCTGGACTAATCACATCTAGCTCTGACCTCCTAAAGGGAAGATGTCTGTAGTCTCTGATGAAACACAAGTGTCTAGCATCAGTGGGAGGATTTACCTTTTTGAAAGGGCTAATGTTATGAAATGAGTCACTCTAAAACCTCTCTCTGCTTTACTTGTCTCTTTACTCTTGACTGTCTACCCATGATGGACATTAGTTGCCTAAATATTGGAGTCAGGTGATGTGTCAAATCTGCTGGACTAGCCAAAATGTTCACAGAGGAACAGAAGGAGAGCTTCGAGAGGCACCTTTGTGCAGAGGCAGATGGAAACCAGTTGATATACATTAGATCAACTCAAATGACTCTGGGCTCTTAAGGTGACAGAATATTCACTTTTACAGAGGGATTGAACTCCAGATTACCGTCAGCTTTTAGTACTTCTGAGCTCCTACTGTAGTCAAAGGATCTACAAACACTACACAGCCCTTCATTCAGTTACTTTTACATGGGCCTATTGTCATTTGAAATGCTAGTGGTATTCCAGCTGCTCTCTGGGTACATCGATGTTTCACTTGTCATTACTGAGTCCTTTGGGCATCTTGAATATCCTAGCACTGTTAAAGTCCTAATTCAGTTGGTTGAGTAGTATGTGTCTTTCACAACACACACCACTCTAAATACCGTTATGAACTTAGACTTAAGAACACTGTTTAAATACTCCCATAGCTTCAGTTGTAGGAACTTAAATTTCAGTATTTATGAACACTGGAAAAAACTTAGCACAATGATGAGGATAAACTCTGCTAATAATTAGCTTAATAATACTCAGCCACACTTTGGCAGCATATAAAGAATTGTATTTTAATTTCCTCAGGGCAAACCAGCATAATTTGTCTTAAATACCTTCATGACTAATCCTTAAAAATTCTTCATTTTCCAAATATTCTGCTAACTATTTCTGAAATCTGACATTTCTTTAGGAAAATCTATATGTCTGTAGTGGGTTAAGTTTGATAACCAGGCAGAAACACCAATTAAATGTAGTGGTTTTGGTCTGAAACCTGGCAGAAATATCAGTTAAATGTAGTGGGTTTAGTTAAATGTAGTTTAGTTTTAGTTTAGTTTAGTATTAAATTGGAGCACCAATTTATTGTAGTGGGTTGTGCACTCTGGCTGAACACCAGTGCACCCACTAAACTTATTTACTCATTTTCTGCCATGAGTATTTCTCTTCCATTAATAATGTAAAGAAACAAAACTTAGGACTTTTAGTCAGTTTACTACTTCTAAAATATTTTTTCTTCAGGGAGAGGAGTCTCTCCTGCTATGCCATGGAGACTTTTCTATAAGAAAACAGTTCTTTCATGGCTCCAATATCACCGCAAATCAGCCGCCCAGAAAAGGAAATCTGTTCACAATGTAAGTCCCTTCACTCAACACAGGGTTCTTCCCACAACTGCTTTCAAGGGCTCATCTCTGTCTAATGGGGTACTATTTTAAGGATGAGCTGTTCTGGTAGAAAAGCAAAGGATCTTCTCTTCTCTCTCTAGAAGCAAGGTTNGCACTGAGAGACTTAGGATCTCTCCTGGGTTCTGTTGTTGGTCACACGATTTTTGCTGGGCAGAGGCCGAAGCTGCTGCAGACTTTTCTCAGGGAGACGGGGAAGGCAGGAGCGGCAGGATCTCAGCAGCCAGGCCAGGATTCAGCTGCAGCAGGATCTCAGCAGCCAGGCCAGGATTCAGGTGTGGCAGGATCTCAGCCACGCCTGGCTCAGCTGAGTGGGCCCAGCCCCATGGAGCCAGCAAGGCCCGACCGAGTGGGCCTGGCCCCTGCCGGGCCACGCAGGTCCCCATTACCTGTTCAGAAGCCGGAAGCAAGAGAGAGATTCCCGGGCTTCTCCTTTCTTAAATCTGAATCACAGAGGTGTGTATATTCAGCTTCTTAAGTGGCTAAACAAAGTGTCCATCTTAGAACTAGCCAGCTAATTGGTTCTCCCATGCCTGAAGGAAGCAGTCAAGTCCCTTGAAGGGCAGAAAATCACTTTTCAACCCATTACAATGTCATTTTGGAGGAAGATAGAGACTTTTCTCTTTGAGCCTCAAGGGAGATTGTTGCCTGGTCCCAGACTGGATAACTGAAGTTAGTAGGTCTATAGAATGGTGTAGAAAGTGTGTTGGCAGTAGGAGGTGAATAAAGTTTATTTCAGAGGTGGCAGAGACCTCAATGATTATGATGTCTTGTTCCATTAATAATTTCTACTTGACACTGTTATTTCTATAGGTTTGTCTGAACCAGACTTCTACCCTTGGATGACTGCTTGCCTTTCTCCACAAATGCGATCAAATTTTTGAGACATCCATTCCCAGCCATGAATAGTGAATGAGATCTTGATTTTTTTCTTTTTTTTTTCTTTTCTGTCTGCTAACCAATTTTTCAAAAGACCAGTGCATTGCAGTGATTAGAAGCTTTAAATATCTGCAGTTATTTGAAAAAAAAAGTGTTTACACAAATTTATTTATTCTTTATTAGCAATTTAAGAAATATTATGCACTGATTATGTTACCATGGAAAATAAAATATTTTTAAAATGGCAAAACTGTTTTTTCAAAATTAAAAACCAGAAAAAAACTACATTTACAATTCCTTTATCCTGAACAGTGATTGCAGAGAGAAACATGGAAAAAAATGCAGGTAGATACCTTTATCTTTATTATGTCCATGGAACATACTGTGGTAGCCAGAAGTTTTCACCATATTAATGTCATATAACTGAACAGTAGCCCTAAAGACTTTTTCCTGTGATGCTACCTGAATAGAATAGCTGAGAGGAGCAAGCTTGCTCAGGTGAAAAAAAGGGTAAAAAAATTAAGAGTTACCCTTTGTTTTCTCAATTTTCCACAAGGTTTTTAATGAAGACAGAAGGTGTAAAACAGAGACAATGAGATCCAAAGGAGAAACAATACTTAGAGAAAGAATTGCAAAGGATTTTTGAGTCATTTTTCAATTAAACATAACTTTTGTCTCTATGTATTCCATCTTTTCATCTATATCAAAGATAACAACAGGATTCAGGAATTCCAAAGGGAAAACAAAACAAAACAAAATACAACTTTCTCAAAAGATGTCTGTAAAAATAACTTCTCTAATCCAAACTTTTGGTTAGTGCTCATGTAATGTATTATGCAGCATATACCAAGCATGCACAGTTTTCTATGTCCCACATAGATTTTAAGCGAATACCTAACAGCCAGGGTACTTCTCTAGAACCAGGTGCATCTCAAAATATTCTCATTAGATTCTCTTATAAGGTGACTCTCCACAGAGGTGAAAGATTTTGTCTATGAAATTAGAAAAAAGAAAAGAAAAGACATTAGCAAAAAGAGAAAGGGCTTTTTTGTCCAAATAGGTACACTGCAGTAGCAAACCATTGAACACTAATGGAGCATGTACATTGTAGAACATAGTTTCCACCACTACAAAATCCTAGTTATACTGAAAAACTAAAAAGCCCAACTCATACTTGGACACATAAAATATATTTGCCCATTTAGCACCTGTCAAAGGCTAACTTCATAGGCTTAGTACCCAAATGAGTTCATTATGCATTTTACATTTTCTCTCCAAATAAGTCCTCTTTTCATGGATGGTGGTATATATGTATATCAAAGAGGGTAAATTGACACATTTTGTTATTATGAATCAAGTGTTAAAAAGTGGTAAGACAGTACTCTCTAATCTAAATATGGGTAAAATTATTTTTAAATTTTTTTTAAGTCTCATCTACTATATGGAGTATTTACCTTAATGCAAAGAGTTACTACCATTGATTTTATAACTACTCCTAAATTAGATGCAGGCATAATTCCAGTACTGAACATCTGACACAGGCATAAAGTGGATATACAACATTTCCAAAATCAGACCAAATATTTGTTTAACGCTTACATGTCTTGCAAAGGATAAAAAATTTAGTGGATACCTCCTGAAACTGATGTCTCTATGGGTGAGGATAGATTTAGTTTCAGCTAATGCATCCTATAAAATATAGAAACTAATATTAATTCTAATAATGTTACGCATAACTGTGGAATTTAAACTGAACCCTTGATGCACAAACAGAGCTGTTATTTGTGCCACAGAAGAGCTCAGGGACTGAGAAACATGTATTTTAACAACATTAGAAGTTAAATTTTCTGTAAATAGCAAAGGTCCTGTTCTCAATTTTACAATTCAGTTTACACAAAAGTATAATTTACTATTCTATTGCTTGTGTCCAGAGATGGAGGATATTAATACAGATTTAATAGGGATTTTAGAATGAGTGAAAGTGTGTTTCCCACAGCAATGAAAAGAACTGCCAACATTTGGCTGATGTGATTACTTTACTGTTATTTGGATTTCATTGTACATATTTACTGTGAATAATACGCTAGTGCAGCATAGCCATTCGTAAGTGTCATTTTAGTATTTGAAATGGAAGTAAAAAAAATTAAATAAAATAATTTATCCTTTGAAATTAGAAGTGCTTTGCTTTCTAAAACTAATGAAATAACTGAATTTAAAAATGCCATGGAAGATGAAAGCTGGTTAAAGGACTCTGGATATAGCCCCTTACTGGAGCAAGTTCTGTTGCTAAGCAACAAAACTCATAAAGTGTTAGGTTCATAAAACACTGATTAATTAATATACTTAGTAGATAGTGAACAAGTCATAAATTGCACTTGAAAGGCTATATTAAACAACTGGGTGAAACATTTCAGGTAGCAGCTTCAACATTCACTTAAAATTGAAGCCTATGATCAGACTTCCATTACTTCCAGTGGGGATCGAAAGCTGGACACTTCTGCAGATTTCAATCTAAATTTATCTATGTTGAATATCCAATAAGATGAAGTCTTACTATCTTACTTTGAAAGATAAATCTGACTGATATGAGTTTTGAGAAATTATGTCACAAGGATTGCTTTGCTAAGAAGGTAACCTGGTTTTTTTTTTATTATAAATAAAATAAGAAAACTAAACAAAGGTTGCATTTTTATATATCAGTTTCATATTCTGATGCTGAATAAGCTGAAACTACTGCAGAATAAGAGAAGAATGGCTTATATTGTAATTCAGTTAAGTAATTCCAGAAACATTTTAAAAGCTTCAACCATGTAGGAGAAACTTAAATTGAGGGTTTTTTAAAGATAAAAAAATAATAGATGAAATACATTCTGGAAAAATTTGGTTTTACAGTATCAAAAGGCACACAAGATCATGAAAAGCTAATCAAGGAAGCTTTATTAGACATCCTGTAGAGAAGTGTGATTCTGCTAAAGATTTGCATCACTGCAAGGTCCATAACATCAGAAGAAAGAAAATGGAAAAAAAAAAAAAAAGATATTAAATATAATTTTTATTAATTGGGTTAATTCAAAGATCAAAATACAAATAGTCCAGAATAGCATGAAAGTGAAAATAGCAATGGACTCCAAGAAACCTTGGTTGAAATAGGACTGCTTCTGGTATCTGTATCTAAAAAAACCCAACCCAATCCAAAATCAACAAACAAAAATATGCAAACAAAACCAAACTCTATATACAAAAGATTGTTCTTGCTGGAGGTAGATACAATATGAGGTTTTGGAAAGGAGTCAGGCTACAAATACTGGGTGGGGGGTAAAGTTTTGGTTTCTGCACAGGCTTTTCCTGTAGAAGACAGAAAATATCTACTCTCGGTAAGCAATAATCAGGAACTAGGTTTTGTGATTGATCACCAAATATGTACAAGATATCTGTAGATTCTCATTAAAAAATCAGTATAAAAAGAAAAACATGATCACCTACCCTAGTGGCCTTCATACAATGTGTTGCCAAACACCTGTTGAACTAAGTAGTTTGAGTTTTGACATTTTGGGGTAAAGAATTAGACGCTGGATGGTATGAGACAGTTATCCTCCGATCTTAACTCAAAGAAGGAGACATAAAATACACCAAATGTTCAGAAACCTAAAAAAAATAATAATAAGATAATATTAATAACAACAATAATAACAATAATATTATATATATT